>CM021101.1:99711371-100132023 GCA_007115665.2 Sequoiadendron giganteum
GTTGGAGAGAGAGAGGGAGAGACATGGAGAGAGAGATAAGCATATGAGGGAGATACTTGAGAGAGAGAGAGGGTGTGGGAGGGAGAAAATTAAGAGAGAGGGAGAGGGAGAGAGGGTGGGAGGGATACACCTAAGATAGAAGGAGAGGGAGACAAACTGGGAGAGAGGAGGTGGGAAGGAGAGACCTAAGAGAGTAGGAGAGGGAGGGAGTTAGGGATAGAGGGATAGGAGAAATACAAGGAGTGAGAGAGAGACTTGAGAGATGGAGATGGGGTGGGAGGGATAGGGAGTACTCAGGATAGAGGGATTGGGGAGAGATGGAAGGAGTGAGAGAGATAGATAGAGAGAGGGGGTGGGGTAGATACCTGAGAGAGAGGGAGAGAGAGTGGGAGGGGGTAGTAGGGAGAGAGGAAGAGAGATATAGGGAGTGAGAGAGAGAGAAGATTTGGGAGAGATTTAGAGGGAGTGAGAGAGAGAGATAAAGAGAAACTTGACAGAGGCAGAGGGGTTAGAAGGGAGAGACTTGAGAGAGAGAGGGATGGATAGGGGGTGGGAGGGAGAGACTTGAGATAGAGGGAAAGACTTGAGAGAGAGAGAGTGGGGGGGAGATAGAGGGCATGAGAGAGAGAGGGAGAGGTGGTGGCAGGGAGATACTCAAGAGAGAGATGGAGAGGTAGAGAAAGAGAGATAGAGGGAGTGAGATAGTGAGGGAGTGGAAGAGAGATAGAGGGAGTGACTATGAGAGGGAGAGGGGTTAGGAGGGGGATACCTAACAAAGAGAGAGAGGGAGAGGGGGTAGGATGAAGATACTTGAGAGAGAGAGAGGGAGAGGGAGTGGGAGAGAGACCTAAGAGAAAGGGATAGAGATAGAGTGGGAGAGAGTGGGAGAGAGATAGAGGGAGTGAGAGAGAGGGAGTGGGAGAGAGAGATGGAGTGTGTGTGTGTGAGAGAGAGAGAGGGGTGATGAAGATACCCTAGAGAGAGTCAGAGAGAGAGGGAAAGAGATAGAGTGAGTGAGAGAGAGGGAATGTGAGAGAGATAGAGGGAGTGAGTGATAGACCTAAGAGAGGGAGAGGGGGTAGGAGGGAGAGACTTGAGAGAGAGAAAAGGAGAAAAAGATAACAACCTAAGAGAGGGAGATGGAGTGAGAGAGACAAATAGACTAAAGAGGGGGAGAGAGAGAGAGGGGGAGAGAGAGAAAAGGAGAGTGAGAAAGGGGGTTGTAGTGAGATAGATTTATTTAGGTACCTGTGTGGGAGGGAAAGAGACCTGAGAGAGCAGATTGGACTAAGAGAGTAGTCTAGGTCACATGGGAGGGAATGAGACCTGAGAGAGAGAGAGACTTCAGAGGGATAACGAGTTATCCAATTAGGGTAATGAGTTAGAGAGAATATGAAAGGTAAAATCTCATCTATCCATCTATGATCATAAACTGTGCACTCTAAACATTATAAAAGTTGTCGACCAAAGAGGGGAAATTCAAGTTTTATGCAAAGAAGGTAATTTGGAAAGCTCCAAATGACTTATCACATTTGGTGAGCACCAAATTTGGTCCTCGCCAAATGACCTGCTTTGGACATGTTAATTGATAGGATTTTCCAAATTTCCTCATATTTTTTTCATGCGGCCCGTCTCATTTGCATGTATTTCAATGAAACTATATAAAGAAAGACATGATAGTGTTAACCTCTCTCTTATCTATCTAAATATATAATTCTTTTTTCATTTTGGTTTAGTTAAGGTATTGATCCATGACTCCTTTTTTTAATGCCTCTATTTTTTGTCAAAAACCAACATGTGCTAGTTTTAGGATAGATTTTTACTCATTCATCGAAACATGAAACAAATTACATTTTTTAGACTCCATTATACACATGATGAAAAAAATAAATCATTTTTTGATTAGTTTTCAAAAAATTTAGGGGGGAGCACACTCAAATTTTAGGATGTGTCCACTTTGAAAATTCATAAAATACTATATATTCATTAAACAAAATTATCCGAAAGAACGAGGATAAAATATATGGTGTTAGCTAATTTATCATAGCTCGGATTTTTGAAATTCTAAAAAAAGTTAATCAAAAAGGGGGGAACCCTCAGGCACTATGCTATTTTTTTTGATAAAAACATGACCTGTTTTGCCCCCCCCCACTTTTTTAGACCCTTAATCTTAATTAATTTAAAAAAAAAATATTATCTTAGAAACTAGACTCAGAGCACTTCAACTTTTTTTCTTGTTGCATCTTGAAATTTTGAGCGTAACTATCTTCATTTTCTCATGCAAATCAGATTTTCCTGATTTCAGAAAAAAAAGTCGCTTCTTAAGAGCCAAAATTGTGTCACAGATTGGTGCACTTACTCAATTGAGAAATTCTTGGACTTGGAAAAGGTGTGATTGAAGCAAATATCAAAGGATTTGAGTGTGGCTCCATTGTTGGAGAGAACCTAGAACGAGATTTACTCTTGAAAGAACTTCATATTGTTTGAAGTTAAGTCCACTGTAAAAGGTGGTGGTGAATTTGTCTACATAACCTATTAAATATGCAAAGAAGTTCTAGATCAACAAAATTTGTTGTCTGGATGCAAAATTAAGAGTTTCTATAGGTTTCCAAGTATTCTCATAAATCTAAAGAAAGCATTATTATGTTTCAAGGTAGTTTATGAGAAATTTTCAAAATAGAGATGTGAGTGGTTCCCAATTAAGTGAAGTAGCACTATTTAGAGGGAAATATTGGTAGAAATTTTGCATTTTTCTAAAGTTTAATTTAAAATTCATGAATTATAATAAGAGAAGAATGTTATATTTTAGATCTTAAGAAAAATAAATAGAAATTTTTCATTGTAAAGGCTTGAGTGTTGGATATTGTTGGAGATTGCTGATATGTGGTCGTCATTGATGTTACTGTAGCTAGTGTTCCTAAAAGAAGATAATTTGATTCTAGTAATCTGATTTGTTGTGAATGCCCCTATGGTGTTTCATGATGCTTATATATGTTTCTAAGATCATAATATATCTATGTTGTTGGTTCACATTGATCATTGTGCTCATGATTGATGATTTTCTTCTATGTGTTCATGTTTTTCATGTTCTTGGCTGACAGGGTGATTGTTGCATGTTGTGGATTTTCAAGGAAAATTGTTTAAGATGTTTCATGTTTGAGACATAATGTTTTGGGTCCCTATTATGTTGTGGCTGAATTTGGTTGTTTCACATTGACAATTATTTATTAATTTGGTTTGACAATTTGTACGCATTTTATATTTTATTTGGTTGACATGTAGTTGATGTTATCCCTAGATGAGGATATATATGACCTATTTTTTATACCATTTTGAAGTGTGAAAGATGTGTGTGTGATGCGAGAAGTGATATGTGTGAATAAAGTTAAGATCTTTCGAAGGCAGAAGCAAAGTGTGAAGAAGAGTGAGTAGAAGAAAGAGTGTTCATGTGCTTAACCAAAATTGTAATTAGGCATTAGAAGATGCTAATTTCTTAGTTCAAGATCCTTTAGATGGATTTAATCTGAATGTGACTATAAGACAATGTGTCTTCCTTTGGGAAGTAAGCCTATTTTGTAATTGAGCAGTGAGCTCTAGGCAGTGTGCTTGAATGTATGTGCATTCCCCATTTTCTATACTTTTAATAGATTATAAAGTCATGGATTAATCTCCACTGTGGTTTTTCCCCTAATAGGGTTTCCACATAAAAATCTTGGTGTTATGTGTGTTTTTGTTGTGGTGATGGTTTTTTATTTCATGGTTAATTATCAGATTTGAGAATAAGTATAATAAGTGTAATTTTTGTGACAATTGATTCACCCCCCTCTCAGTTGTCTACCCTTGTGTTGCCAACAATTGGTATCAGAGAAGGTTCCTTTGGAGAAGCTTAATCACTTGAGGTGATCCAAGATGTCAACATATAAGAAGGATAGTTTGAGATTTGATGGAACAAACTACTCTATGTGGAATACTCGAATGGAGTGTCATCTGAGATGCATTAGTGAACCCTATTGGACAATTAAAAATAATAGATATACCATTCCTCAGAAGGGTCCTTCTACTACAGGTGAGATTAAGAAATCCAAGTAAAATATTAGGACTAAGGAAGCATTGTTGAGTGCTTTGATTGATTCTGAAATGACAAAAATAATCGAGTTGAAGACTGCTTATGCGATCTGGAAAAAGTTGGAAACTTTGTATGAAGGTGATACACATGTGAAGATTGCTAAGTTGCAGAACCTAAAAGGGAAATACGAAACATTAAGAATGGGTGAAGATGAGAACATTACTTATTTTATGCAGAGATTGAATGAACTTGTGTGTAGTATTATATGTGTTGGTAGAACATTGGAAGAATCAAATATTGTTGCTAAATTACTCAAATCATTGCTTGATGCATACAAACACAAAGCTACTACTATTGAGGATATTCGAACTGTGAAAAATGTAACCAAAGACATGTTGATTGGTAAGCTTGTTTCTTTTGAGTTAAGTGAGTTTGGTGAATCTTTTCCTAAGATAGAATATTCATTCAAAGCTATTGTATCTAGGAAAGATAAGTAGAGATATGATCTCGGAGAAAGTTCTTCTAGAAAAATGTCTAAATATGAGCAGAAAATGAGAGAGATTGAAGAAGAAGAGAGAAAACTAGATGATCTTGGAGCACTTCTTGTCAAGAGAGTAGCCAAAGGAGAAGTTAAGTATAACAAAAAATTTCCTCTTAAATGTTTTTCTTGCAATAAGATAGGTCATTTTGCCTCAAGGTGTCCTAAAAGAGTTCCTAAGTCAAGATCTAACAAGCCTAGATTCCAGAGAAAGTGTTATTTTTCTACTAATGAAGGTGTGATAGATGATGAATCTAATAAATGGAATGTAAGTGAGGATGATTTTGTATTTATTTCTATTAAGGAAAGTAATTCGGTACCTACTAAATCTACTAGTTGCATGAATGTGGAAGAAGATCTAGCTGCCCAAGTTGAAGAAAAAGATGAATGGTTGATCGATAGTGGATGCTCTCATCACATGACTAGTGATAAAAGTAAATTTGTGAGTTTGGAAAACTATGATGGTGGTGTTGTAAGATTTGGTGATGACAAAGCTAGTGTAATCAATGGTAGAGGATGCATTAATTTTCATGGTAAGCATAATACTAATGATGTCTTATATGTGGAAGGTTTGAAGCATAATATTTTTATGTTTTGGATAGATGGTTAACAAGGGATATTATCTTCAATTCAAGGATGGAAAGTTTAAGAAATTGGGGAGTTCTGGAAATGTGATTGCATCCAATATAAAAATAAAATGTAATATCTTTCACCTAAGTACTTCTGGTAAAATTTGTCTAATTCCTCAAGTTGATGAAAGTTGGTTGTGGCATAGAAGATTGTGTCATGTAAAATTTGACAATATTATCAACATAAGTTCTACCCAGGCGGTAATATATCTTCCTAAGTTCATAAAGCCTACTAACACTATATGCAAGGAATATTAGTTAGGAAAGAAAACTAGAGTTTCTTTAAGAAGTAAACAATATTGTTCAAATGAAGTATTGGAGCTTGTGCATACTGACTTGTTTGGTCCTTCTAGAATCAGAAGTTTACAAGGAGATAGGTATTTCATGCTACTTATTGATTATTATTCTAGATTGATGCGGGTTACCTTCTTAAAAGAAAAATTTGAAGCTCTAGAGAAATTCAAGATTTTCAAGGCTATGCTTGAGACAGAGACAGGTCTAAAGATTAAATGTCTAAGATCAAATAGAGGTGGTGAATTCACTTCTGGCAAGTTTAATTCTTTCTATGAAGAGCATGGGATAAAGAGACAATTATCTGCCCCACAGACCCCTCAGAAAAATGGATTTGTGGAAAGGAAGAACAAAACAATTCATGAAACTACGAGGACTATGATGTTCGAAGGAAATGTTCCTCATATCTAGTAGAGAGAAGCTGTGAGTACAACCATTTACACTCTCAGTCAGGTATATGTCAAAGCTGATAGTGGTAAGACCCCTTATGAGCTATGGTTTGGTCATAAGCCCACAATTAGATACTTTAAACTCTTTGGAACAAAATTTTATATCAAAAGAGATGAAGGTATAGGAAATTTTGATGCTAGAAGTGATGAAGGAATCTTTCTTGGTTATTCTACTAAAATTAAGGCCTACCAATGCTACAATAGGAGATTGCGGAAATTAGCTGAAAGTGCTAATGTAAATGTTGATGAAGACACATTCAGACCATATTGAGTCTATGGATATGACTCAAATGATCAGAATGATAGTTTAGATAAAGGAGATAAATTTTAAATCAATTTGGTGAATCAAGGAAATCAAGAGGAAGAAACTAGTGAAAGTGCAGAAGCAAGATTATAAGATCTTGAAGTTCAAGAATTTCCTAAGACTCCAAGGTATGTAAGACTAAATCATTCAAAAGATCAAATTATAGGTGATAAGAATAAAGGTGTTCCGACTAGGAGAATAATTCCAGAAGAGTACTATTTGATTTCATAGACTGAGCCTAATAATTTCAATGCAACATGCAAAGATGAACATTGGATGGAAGCAATGAAAGAAGAATTACAACAAAATAAGAAGAATGATACATGGACTCTTGTTCCCAGACCTAAGGACAAAAATGTAATTGGAACTAAATGGGTCTTTTGAAATAAACTGAATAAACAAGGTGAAGTATTTAGAAACAAAGCAAGACAGGTGTGTATAGGATATTTTCAGATGGAGGTAATTGACTTTGAAGAAACTTTTACTCCTCTTGCTATAATTGAAGTTGTGAGACTGTTTCTTGCTTATTTTTATTACAAAAAATTCAAGGTTTATCAGATGGGTGTCAAGTCATTATTTCTAAATGGTGAACTGGATGAAGAAGTGTATATTGAGTAACCTAATGGATTTTAATTGATTGATCAAGGAGATATGGTTTTCCAATTGAAGAAAGCATTGTATGGACTTCAACAAGCCTTGAGAGCATGGTATGCCAGATTTGACAAGTATCTATTGAAGCTTGTATTTAACAAAGGTACTATTGATGGTAAATTGTATTTCAAGATTGATCATGATAAAGATCTATTTGTTGAAGTCTTTGTTGATGATACCATTTTTGGAGGAGATGATAGTTTGTGCATGAAGTTTACTAATGAGATGCAGAGTGCATTTGAAATGTCCATGATTGGAGAAATGAAATTCTTTCTAGGATTGTAAATTACTTAGTTAGATAAAGGGATATTTATATCTTAGTCCAAGTATGTGAAAGAACTGCTAAAGAAGTTTGGTATGGAAGATTCAAATCCTGTTGGTACACCTATGGTGACTAGATGTAATTTGACTTCAAATGTTAATTCTCCTAAGAAAAATCAGACTAGATATAGATCCATAATTGGTGGATTGTTGTATTTGACTCAAACTAGACCTGATATCATGAATTACGTATGCATTGTTGCAAGATTTCAAGTTGATCCTAAAGAATCTCATGTGACAGCTGTGAAGAGGATTTTCAAGTACTTGAAGGGAACAATTGATTTTGGCCTATGGTATCCTAAAGAGGATGAACTTACTTTGAGTTCTTTTATTGATGTTGATTGTGCTAAAGATGTGGATGACAAAAAGAGTACTAGTGGTGGTGCATTTTTCTTGGGAAAGAATTTGATTTCATGGTTAAGTGAGAAGTAGAATGCCATTTCTTTATCTACTGCAGAGGCATAATACATTCCTGCTGCTAACAATTTTACTTAGGTATTGGGGATGAAACAAATGTTGAAAGATATCAAAGTTGTTTATAATGAAAATTTTTCCATATTCTATGATAATTCAAGTGCTATTAACATTTTTAAGATCTGGTGCTGCATTGAAAAACCAAGCATATAATATCGAGTTTCACCTTTTGAGAGACAAGGTGAGTGAGAAGTCAGATTGGAGTATGTGCCTACTAAGGAGAATATTGTAGATATATTTACCAAGCCCTTGCCTAAGGATACTTTTGAGTATCTCAGAGGGAAGCTAGGGGTGATTACCCCTCCTAATCAGAATTAAGGTGCAATGACTTGCATCAGTCTATGCATTTCATAGTCATATCTTGAGATTCAAATTGATGTTGTGGTGGTTTCTACTTAGGGGGAGTAGTCATATGTTCATATATGTGGTTCAGAGCTTGTGTGGAGAAATATAATGTGTACCTTTATCATTTTTGTCAAAGGGGGAGAAGAGTCAAAACCTAAGGCGGAGAAAGTGCTAAGAGAAAGTCTCATTGATGGTGTTTTTCACATCATGTGTTGCCATTAATTCCAAAGGGGGAGATTGTTGGAGATTTTTGGAGATTCATGATATGTGGTTGTCATTGATGTCGACACAATTATAATTAATTTCTCTAAGAATGTATGTGTCGAGGGTATTGAGAAAATTGTAATAAAATAAGTTGCAGGTTGTCAGTGGTAAGTTGAAGGTTGTCAGTGTTGCAGTGATGTTCAGTATGTTGGTTAGTTCATAATATTTATGGTGATAATTTTCACATTAAAGGGTTTTTTATCAGGTGTATCTTGCTTATCCACTGAAATTTTCAAAGGTTCGCATGAAGATTTGATCAAGTTGTGAGTTTCTATGTTTGGACAGTTATTTTGTTATTGTAGTTGGTGTTCCTGAAAGAAGATAATGTGATTCTAGTAATATGAGTTGTTGTGAATGTTCCTATGGTGTTTCATGATGCTTGTGTATGTTTCTAATACTGTGCTCTATATTTTTTGTTAGTTCAAATCAATCGTTGTGCTCGCGATTGATGATTTATTTTTGTGTGTTCATGTTTTTCATGTTCTTGGCCAACAGGGTTATTGTAGCATGTTTTGGATCTTCAAGAATTTTTTTTTAAGGTGTTTCGTGTTCGAGACATAATTTTTTGGGTCCGTACTAATCTGTGGCCGAATTTTGTCGATTTGCATTGAAAATTATTTATTAATTTCGGCCAATAGTTTGTACACATTTTATATTTTATTTGGTCGACATTTTGTTGATGTTATCCCTAGATGTGGATATATATGACTGATTATTTATAAAATTTTGAAGTGTGCAAGATGTGTGTGTTATATGAGAACCAAGATGTGCAAGTACTATGTGCGAATAAAGCTTAGATCTTTCAAAGGAAGAAGTAAAGTGTGAAGAAGAGTAAGTAGAAGAAAGAGGGTTCATGTGCTTAACTAGAATTGTAATCAGGCATTAGCAGATGCTATTTTCTTAGTTCAAGATCCTTCAGATAGATTTAATCTGAATGTGACTGTAAGATAGTGTGTCTTCCTTTGGGAAGTAAGCCTCTTTTATATTTGAGTAGCTTGCTCTAGGCAGTGTGCCTGAATGCATGTGCATTCCCCATTTTCTATAGTTTTAACAGAGTATAAAATTGTGGATTAATCTCCATCATGGTTTTCCCTTAACAAGGTTTCCACGTAAAAATATTGGTGTTATGTGTGTTTCTGCTATGGTGATAGTTTTTTCTTTCATGGTTAATTATCATATCTGAGAATAAGTATAATAAGTGTATTTTTTATGACAACTGATTCAAACCCCCCCTCTCAGTTGTTTTCCCTTGTGTTGCCAACATTGAGATTTTAGTTGCAAAGGGGAATTTTTATTGCCCTTTGATAAAAATGATAAATCTTGCAAAGGTATAAAAAAAATCCTTTTCAAATTATGTATCCTAATGTGGATTTAAATGAAACAATAAATAATTTGTATCCCTTTTCACATCAAGGAAATTTTAGTAGTGAAAGATATAGAGCTATATATTTTAGTTAAATTCTTGGTTATCCAAATGATGCACCTCCTAAGATCAGAGAAAAGGTACCTAAGCTTACTAGTGAAAAATATGAGTCATCAAGCAAGAATTTTAAGGAGTTTGTTGATATAATGGGAGATTATGAACTGGATTTTGAAGATGTTGTCATGAAATTGTTTGTTCAATCTATGAAAGGAGATGAGAGGGATTGGTTCTCTTTTATACCAATATATTATATAAATTCTTGGTATAGGTTTAAGATGGAATTCATGGATCAATTTTGTGAGAGAGTAAACCCAAGTGTGGTTCAAAATTTTTTTATGGAAATCCACAAAAAAGAGGACATGTTGATCCCTTCTTTTAATCTCATATTTTCAAAGTTCATAAGTGAGATCACTGAGAATATCAGACCAAATGATGCAGATTGCTTGGTCATATATTTGGGTGCATTTGATACAAATATGGGCTATCTGTTAAGAAATAAAGATCCCATAACACAACATCAAGCATATCAAATTTCTATAGACATTGAAAACAATTTGAAATATACAATGATGAAAGGGTGCTTGACTGCTAATATTAGTCCTCCCAACACATCTCATAAAAATACAATAAATGGATCGATTAGTAGAGAATTATATCAATAGGATAAGGATTATATTGTTTCAATTTCTCAATCACCATAGTATGAGGATCATAGTGAGCCCCAAGTGGAGTGTTCACAAGATCCAAGTAAAGTTGGTCATGTCTCTTCTATTAAAGATAAAATGAAATAAAAAAGGTGGCTAGATGAATCACCCTATGATTTGTTCACTAGATTTGTGGATGCTTTCTTAGAGATACCTGAAAATGTCAGGCCTGAGGAGTCAATGTGAATTGAATTATTTTGTGAAATATACCACTCAAGACTGAGTACATTGCCAAAGGAATTGAAACCAAAAACATTGAGCCAAGTAATTGACTGGATAAAAATGGTAGATAGAGGGAGTTGGGAATGATTATGCACAACATGAGACACCCTTGAAAAACACTAGTCATAGTCTTGTTGTGAAAGAACAAGAAATAATACAAAGATGTGAAGAAAGTGTGTCAGGATCTGAATATCCATCATGTTGTATAGGAGAATATAATGGTTGTAATCAATTCACTAGTGATACATTGGCAGATTATTACAATAGTGATGAAGATGAAGAAATGCATTATAATAATAGTTGTGATATGTCTGACTTGAGTTATTGGGCGATCTTGAAGGGTGAAGAGTTGGAGGATGTGTGAAAGGTTATCCAGTTAAGAGATTTGATAAATAGTATTAGTGCTAATGGTGCTTTGTCACCTACTAATGATAAAGATAATGAAAGTGAAAGTTCTGACATTCAGTCCGAAGAACCTGAGTGCAGTCTTAGTATTGATGGGTTTTCATGTTGTGGTAGTTATGATGATACTGAGTCATATCATTCTTTTTTTGAATATTATTATCCTTTAAAAATGAGGGTGGAACCCTTTTCAAGTGCTTACAAGATTTTTGGTTGTGATGATAGGTTGCAAATTTTGCATCCTCATGTAAAAGAAATAGAAGATTCCTTGACAGAAATGAGTGTAATGGATAATCCTCTTTTCAATGAGCCTCTATCATATTAGTTAACAAGGATGAAGACCCTTATTGGTGAAGAGATAATCCCTTTTTTTAAGATTTTGATGATGCTTTGGATGCATGGTCAAGGTATGGTTATGGGTAAGAAAATCAGTACACTAGAAAGTCTTTTGAAATAATTGCTTATGAATCTTTCACTTTCTATACTTCTATGATAGGTAAGACTTAGGATTGGGAGAAGATTGAAGTCTTTGAGTGTTTCACATAGGAATATAATTTCCTTTATTAGAAATACTTCGAAAAGTTTTAGTCACATGAGGAAAAACATGTTGAATATGAGAGTGATGAAGAATTTTAAGACAAGATTGTCATTGTTCAGTGTGTGGATATTGAGTCTAGTGTCAACTGCTTAGAGGATAATGATGTGTGCTTTGATGAGAGAGGAGTTTTAGTATTTAATGACCAAATTATACATCTTGACACACACATAGATTATGGGTTAGCATTAGGGCTCATAAATAATGAAATGAAATTTGGTTCATGTGTATGTCTGCCAAATGATGTTGATAACATTGGGCATGATGTTAACTAGCATGAATGTGTAGTTGATTTCTTTGTTGATGCTCATATTTTGGGAATCATTATTGATTTTTTTCCACTTAATGAGGATAAAATTTATGTGAAGCATTATGAAGATGTTCTTGGATCAATTTTCTTTCTTTTTAATGCTCTAGGAGATTGTTGGCCTAGTATGCTACACAGTGTTTTTGAAGGATTTCAATTTGATATGAAAATTGAATGTGATGTCAAAATATATGATCAAGTGGAATATGGATGTTTTTTTTACAATTCAATTTGATAAGTTTCAGGTTAGTAAGTAGGGCAATTTTGAGGTATGTGGGATTGATGGTACCCATCATAATGATGCCAACTTTTCTGAAGTGCCTAGTAAGAGCATCAATTCAATGGAGGTGATTGAAAGTGAGGTCTTTGATAGAGAAAGGAATTGGTTCCAAAATTTGAGGGGGCTTGAGCCACCAAGCTTAAAAATTGAAGCTAGTGGAATTGGATGAGACCTCCTATAGGGTAGGCATGTTTTACAGTATTCTAATTATTTGTATATAGGGTTTGGTGTGTTTCCTTTCTGTCGTGTCTACTTGTCTTGTTTGAACAAGCTCCTAGTTTTTTTCCTTGTGTGCCAGTTTGCTTCAGCCTAAAATATGAGATCTTGCTATGCCTACAAGAGACATACATCCCCAATCAGATCCATTAGTGGAAATCTAAAAATTTTCATGGTCCCATTTTGTTTCATGGTCAAAATCTAATTGCTCATGATATTTTTCCATTAGGATCTAGGTTTTATGGTTCTATTCGCATTTTGAATCTTTATTACCCTTGGCCTATAATTCTTCGTTGAATAGCTATATTCGGTAACCGCTTGCATTATTTATACCTCATGGTATTAAATCCCATTGTTGACTGGCCCCAAATTCTAGGTTAGCCATCGAGCCCATGTTTCTTTTAGGAACAACTTAAGCCCATGTGCAATTTATCACAACTTAATTTCT
Source organism: Sequoiadendron giganteum (assembly GCA_007115665.2). Classification (NCBI taxonomy): domain Eukaryota; kingdom Viridiplantae; phylum Streptophyta; class Pinopsida; order Cupressales; family Cupressaceae; genus Sequoiadendron; species Sequoiadendron giganteum. Next base: position 99,724,301 of record CM021101.1, read on the forward strand.
ACCTCCTAGCGGTCTATCACTTATCGCATATTGCCTTGAAAGCAACTTGTGTCTAACCCATGATGAGCCATTCTTTGTTCCCTTAGTCATTTCTAGTTCATCTCCCATTGAATGTTCCAAGATCACCGCCCAAAAGGAAATTCATAATGAGTGATGAAGTTAAGTTTCTTTGGCCATCGCTGGCATCTTAACCATCACTGGATGTTCTTCGCCTTCAAGAGAGGAACCTGTGATTTCTGATGTGTGGAGTTTCTCCCCATCATTGGTGGTCAGTGTATCAGCAGTTGAGATCACTTGATGTAGATGAAAGACATGATGGGCAATATGATGTGAAGTTGGCAGCCAAGATTTCTTTGTGATCAAGATCAATGACCAACATTAAAAGTTGATTTCTTGAGTATGCATCTATTACGTATCATGCAACTGATCATTAATGGAAAGATAAATATAGGGCTTTTCAATTTTATCCTGGTACATGTGCATAATAATTTGTTTCGCACATACAAAATTGGAATGTGGATTTTTGTGCACCTAGATAATTAAGGGCACTAATGTATGAAACACAAGTTTCCAATTCACTTATGTGAAATTCCTTGGAACATTAATGCCATATGCTCCAATTATTCTATTTAATGTGGATTGCATGCTGATTTATTTAACCACTTGTTATCTTCAAAGAACTGTGAGCCTGCTGAGAGTGTGTGAAATAGTTGTAGAATCTATGTATTGTCAGGTTAAAATGAGTTGATCGAGCACATCTGTCAGCCCTATGAGATTCTTAAGGAGATTTGATCTCTTGAAGTCTCAGGATGGTTCATCCATGATCGAGCAGAGTGTGCCTGAAATTCACATGAATCCATAGGAGAAAATAAGAGGTGGCAGGATGGCTGCACAAAGTTTCCTCAGGCACACTTATCATTTGAGAGGAAGAATCATCTTTAGGGAAGGAATCAGGGGAAAGGAAAAGGAAATTAACTAGTCTGAGAAGAAGGTGGTAATGAAGGACAAGTATCATCAGGCCTATATAGGAAAGAATCACTCACCCATTGAGATTTTTGATGATGGTTCAAATAGTGAGGCTAAGCCTAACTCTAGCTATGACCAATATCTTGTGGCCTTAACTGAATTGGCTAGTACAAAAGAAGAGGTGATCATAGTTTCCCAGTTTTTTGTGAAAGCACCATGTGGGTGTACCTATTCTATTGTTAAAAGGAGTTTTGATAAGGATGAGGGGGTGGTTTCTCTAGCTTCTACTAAGACATGAAGTGGGCATGTGTTTTCTTTACTTGATTAAGTGGGTGATATTAGGTCTTGGTTTTTGTGTTTTGGTGGTAATATGAATTATGACAATTATCCTGGCTTCTTCTATTTACATGGTTTCTTACCGACTGCTATCATGAATTTTGCATTGGTGATTGTGAATTACAAGGGCTTAAGGACATCTTGCAATGGTTACACAAACGTCAATTGGGTAATTTTGAAATGCAACTATTATTTTTTTTAAAATGAAATTCATTTAAATTATAATTTAATTTGAGTCGAATACTTGTTTCTCCCTTAATCTATAAAAGGTATTTCATGGCTCATTTGTAGGGGTCGAATTTTGAAGTCTTGGGATGATCTGGGTAGAATTTAGTTCATATGTGAAGCATACTATAAATGGTCAATGAGTAGAATAGTACATTGTCTAGGTTAGGGGTATATATGTAGTAGTCTTGAATGGTTTTAGATAAATTACTAATATCAAAACAAATCTTAAATTTTGAAACAATACTCTAGTCTATATTCTCTTTTAAAAATTATGAATGAAAATATCAAGGGTCTTTTTGTTTATCTTCAATGGTTCAGTTGAATGTATGGCTCTATTTTTTATTTAACTCAAGGATTTAATTAAATGCTTGAAGGGAGTCACAGATTTGTTAAGTGTTGCATAGGATTTGGTAAGAAGTATATTCCACGGATTGTGATTTTTCATATTGAAAAGCACTATGATAATAGTGTAAGAGAGGGGGACCAACCACATCAAGGTCCCAAGTCACGAAAGGCCAAGAGCAGAAGGCTGACCTAACTTAGCTCATCTTAAGGGAGTGTTAGGAAATTATGGATGTGAATGATGAGGACTATAAGGTCCTTCAATCACTCTATAGACCCAAGACTTGAAATGTGGCTAGGTGAGTCAGTTCTCGGGGCCAAGACTATGTCTCAGGTAGCTCTGTACCTAAGGAAAAAAGTGCAACTCCAAGATGACAATGTGGTGCACTGGTGTCTCTCAGGTGCACTAGTGGTCGTATGACCAAAGGACTGAAGAGACAAGGTTGGAATCATGAGAAGAGAATAATATCGTATCTACCTACATTTGAAATGACAAAATGACACTAAGACATAGATAAAGTATGCACAAATATGATAAATGAAATAAACAAGAGTAAGGATAGTGAGGATGATCTCACAAATACGTTCATTCACCAACTAGCTCCAAGATACTTCCACCTACACACAAGAGAGATAAAAAATGTTGGGAGGCTGTATAGGGGTCTACCTCAATTGAACCCCCATTTTGGTGTTTCCACCTCCGTGGATAGCCAAGATGATAATAATGGAGAGAAGTATACTAAATCAGTAAACGGAGTAAAGAACACTAAAGCACTACAAAACAATGTTATGCTACTCAACCAAATCATAGAGGAGAGGATTAGAAAGCTTACCACATCCACTAAGAGCTCACTAGCTAATGGATGAGAAAATAAGAGGACTCAAGCCTCTATTGTAATGGTGTTTGTTTCACACTTTCTCTATAGACCTGATGGAGTATTGATGTTGTTGCTATGGAGCACAAAAACATTGCTTGAGAGTGAATTCAATGCTTGGAACTTGAAGAGAATGTGAAGAAGCTACCTAGAAATTGTGCAAGGATCAAATGAAGGAATGAATAGTGAATTTTAAGGAGAGGATGAAGAAAACAACCATATTCGGGTCAGTTCATCAAAGAGGTCATTACAATTCGACTACCAATGGGAAGTATAACACCTCTCCAAGAACCAAACATGTGAATCTGTAAGGGACGTAACTGTGACACATGGATCTCTACATGAGACATTGGCATCCTTGATAGTTATTCCTCGAAAGACATACAAAATAGGTGCCAAGTGGAACAAAGGCATCGGGCTTATGTGGAATTTCACCTTCGGATTTGGTTTTCTAAGGTGAGGATGTGTAAAATGGGAATATGTGTAAGGGGTGAAAATTAACTCCTATACATTTTTCCCCTACTTTAGCAGGCATGAATATTGATGAGTGCTTTGGTAAAGTAGATCAATGAAGTAGTAGAGTTAGAAATGTATACCGGAACCATCGAGGAAGCAGACCATGATTTGGTGAACTTGAGAGTGTGGGAAAAGAAAATGACTTCACAGCTCTATAGAAATATTAAGCTAAAGAAAAAAATCATCTTACTATAGACCTACAAGGAAGGTGTTTCCCAAGATCTCTCGCATGAAGGAGACCCAGGAGGTAAGCACCTTATAGGCCTCTAGACTTGCAAGGATTGTGTATCCAAAGATATCTCACATGAAGGAGATATAGGAAGTGTCTTACAGGCCTAAAGACTTAAAAATAAGGTGTATCCCAAGATCTCTCACATGAAGGAGACTCGGGAAGTAAGCACCATACAGGCCTGGAGACCTGCAAGGAAGGTGTATCCCAATATATCTCACATGAATGATACCGAGGAAAGTGGAATCTATAGATTTAAAAGGAGGCTTTGCTAACACACCCATGAAGTGACATATTTACCTAGGGATAGAACATGTCAGGAAGTGGCCACATAGGCAAGTAAGTGGATAGCCATGCAGACCATTGACAAGTTGGAAAAATTTCAAATTGATCCCTTGGGAACCCTTCAAAAGGAAGAGGGTTCCACTCAAGGGACACACTATTTGAAAAGTGAGGTCTAGTCAGGTTTCCCCCAACCTATATGGAAATGATTTGAAATAGGTCTAGTAAGGTTTCTCCCAAGCTAGATGCCATAAAATATATTTGTGGTAAAAAAATTCAAGGAGGTCCCTCATAAGCCCCTCAAGATAGCAAGGGGTCCACTCAAGGGATGTGTTGTTCAAAAGTTGGTGTCTTCTTTCTCAAACCAATTCATCATCAAGGAATCCATTTGAAATATGTTCACTTCATCAAGGAATTTTATAGAAATAATATGCCTCCACTTGAGGGGAAGATCAAGGTTATTCCCACTTCAAAGGAAGGTTCTTGAGTTCTTTCTTTACAAACCCATGACGAAGGAAACATGTTACATTAAGGTTTTCAGTTGGGAATGAATGCTTACAAAGAAGTGTGAATATTCTTGAGAATAGATTCATTGGAAATGAATAAATTTTCTAAAGATAAAAGTTATGTAGAGGTGGTGTTGTCACACATGAGAGGAACAAATCAAGAAAAGAAGAGAGAAAGTTAAAGGGAAAATGAAAAATGAAAGAGAGCATGAACAAAGGGCACAAGGGTAGTGTGATATCTTGAGATCAAAACTTCTCATAAATATATATAATTATAATAGTATATAAATGAAATCTCATCAATTCCCTACTATATCAGGCCATGTGAAGAATGCACGAGAATACAAAGTAAAAATAAAAAACTGGGTCAACATGGAAGGGAAGCCTAAATGCTCCCAATGCTTTGCATCATCCCCAATTTTTTGAAACTGAATCACAAACATGGAAGAATATTGATTCAAATAGAAGAAGGTTTACAACACAATCACCATGCTTGTATCCAAGCACCAACAAGGGTGATGAGGTTCATCTAGGCACACATAGCATGATTATGAGGAGACACATCACAACACATACACATGTCTAATCTAAAGATAAAGAAGAGGTCTCCCCCTAACACTGATCAAGAATGATATCACCAACTTCCCACTCTAGATCATTGTAGGGGGAAGGAGGATGGGCCTAAAATGGTGGAATGTTAAGGGGAGGAAATTTTGACCCTCCCACAACAAGGGCTAAGGAAGAGGGACCCACAAGGTCTCTTTCAGTCAGCTCTTATGGGTATAAGGTCAATGAATTTATAAAGATCATTAACAAGGTTATAACTTCATCCACTGAGTTAAACATGCACTTAACAAGAGTGCCATGTTTCTCTTTGAAGGATAGAGAAGGTTGGGCCCAAGGTTCACTGCTAAGCTCACCGACCGATTCAGGAGTGGTGATGAACTTAGGAGAGGCTGGGACTAGTTTCATTACTAGGAAATAACAAGTTAGTGAAGGGTCACCTTTTAGACAAGGTGGACTCCTCCTACTCCTCCATTTTTGGAAGGACTAATCTTTACCTTCTGGTTTGTCGAGGCAGGTGAACTCCCTATAGACAAGAAAATAAGGGTAGAGGAATGGGAGGAGGAAATAATTTTAGTAGATACGATTGAGGTGTTAGTCATATCTATGAGCTTTGGGAAAGGAGAGACATACAAAGCGGATGTCAATAGAGATAGCTCCACCAAAGGAACAATGAACACCTACACCTTTTTGGGGTCAGTTGCATGTACACTCATAGCAGAAGCCGAAAGTGATACAAATTTGTCTTGAATGAAAATAGAGGAGAGGAGAGAGGAGGATGTGATAAGAGATCCCGATACAAGGGAGGTCATCTCCTCTTCCTTCCTTTGTAAGGAAGCTTTCTCCTCTAAGAGAGTCTTTTTTTGGTGCTTGTGCTCGGGCACAAGGTGGTTTCTATGACTCTTTGAACTATAGATCGAAGGTTGTGAAGGAACCAAAGGCTCCTAATCAGCCATGGGAGTGTCCTCCACAACTATTTCCAGTGGAGGGACAAAATATTGAATGGGAGCAAGAGGAATAGGTTTAGAAATAGTGAAGGGAGTCAGCTCTAATGCCTTGGTGGCAAGCCTTTCCCAATTCACTTCTTTAGGAGAAGAGGTGGTAGGAGGCCATGGAGGCTGGGACATAGAGAATTCCCCATGGGGGATTTCTATCTACTATACCGCATGGGCCTAGGCTCTATGGGTAGGAAAAGAAGCTCAAATGTGGGACACTTGGTCCTTCACCAAGTAGGGACCATAGGATTCTCTCGAAAATGCAAGGTAGAAGTTGATGGCACCACAGTAGAGTGAGACAAAGCACCAAGTTGAATAGTGGAAGAGGAAGAAGGAAGATCTCAAGACTACTTCTCTTCTTCTCTTCTATGTTCTTTGGTGGCATCGCTGTTAGCTTTCAGGCAAGCCCTATGTGAAACAACGCAAGGTGAAGGAGGGTATCTCACTTTCATCCTAGAACAACCTTTCTTGTAATTTTATATGTGTGATATAAGAGGTCCTTCCTAGGTGGGAGATGACCGATGGGTGCAAGAAAAAGGTAATATAAGGAGTAACTACCATGCACAATTGGTGGTCTATATCCAGTTTTGTGGATCACATGCATGGAACCATCATGAGTGAATTTCAAAAATTTATGCACAATCGAGGGAACTACATTCATAGCTACCAGCTAGGTGGTACCCAACTTCACTCTTAAGAGTTTAGACCCTGGGATAATGTCAAACATAAGGTTCACAGACTTAGGTCCAATGAGAACTGATAGGACAAAACTACCTATAGGAGGTACAAAAATTTTTTCATGCAGGAAGATGGTACTCATAGGTGCATCATATCCATCCTTATGCAAGAAGTTGATTAACATGATCTCCTCAATTATAATGTTTACTTGAGATGTCAAATCATTGAGAACACATGCAATGGTATTTCCATTTATTCTCATAGGAATGTAGAGAGGAGATGGTTCCCTATTAAAGCCCATCGAAACATCCTGTGAAGTGAAGGTTATACCAGTACCACTTCTCACAAGCTACATAGGGGGAATAGGTTGATGTGAAAAAGAGGCCATCACACACACTAAGTGACACTATCATAGAGCCTCCTAAAGGTTACAGGATAATGTGGTGACCAAATTAAGGTTTCATTTTGCAACACTTTTGGAACCTTCCAACTACACCTACTAGGGGTCATAGGTTGGGTTGTAAGGACAAAGCCTCACAATAATCTCACCTACAATAGTCCTAGAACATAAGGAAAGGAGCCTTCAATATCACAAAATGAAACCAAAATGGTTCACGTTAGGTTCATCAAAAATGTAAGAGAGGGGGACCAACCACATCAAGGGCCTAGGTCACGGAGGGTTGAGAGAAGAATGTTGCCCTAAGTTACCTTAGCTTAAGGGAGTGTTAGGAAATAAGCGACAAGAATGATGAGTACTATAAGGTCCTGCAATCACTATGTAGACCTAAGACTTGAAATGGGTCCAAGTGAGTTAGTTCTTGGGGCCGACACTATGTCTCAGGTAGCTATCTACCCGAGGATGAAAGTGTGGCTCCAGGATGACAACGTGGTATGCTGGCATCTCTTTGGTGTACTAGAAATAGTATGACTAGAGGACTGAAGAAACAAGGTTGGACATGAGAGAACAAACTAATAGCCAAGATAGGTATGTTTGAAAGGCCAAAATGACACTAGGAAATAGATAAAGTATGCATGGATATGATAAAGAAAATAAACAAGAGTAAGGATAGCGAGGATGGTATCACAAAGATATTTGTTCACTAGCTAGCTCTAAGATACTTCCACCTACATAAAAGAGAGAGGAAAAATGTTGGGGGTTGTATACGGGTCTACCTCAGTCAGACCCTCATTTTGGTGTTTCCACCTCCACGGACAACCAAGATGATGATAATGGAGAGAATTATGCTAAAGAAATAAATGGCGTAAAGGGCACTAAAGCACTGCAAAATAATGTTATGCTACTCAAATGAATCATAGAGGAGAGGAGTAGAAAGCTTACCACCTCCACCAAGAGCTCACTAGCTAATGAAGGAGAAAATGATATGACTCAAGCCTCTGCTACAATGGTGTTTGTTCCACACTTTCTCTACAGAGTTGATGGAGTGTTGATGTTGCTATGGAGCACAAAAATGTTTCTTGAGAGTGAATTCAAGGCTTGGAGCTTGAAGAGATTGTGAGGAGGCTTCTTAGAGATTGTGGAAGGATCAAATGAAGGAATGAGTAGTGAATTTGAAGGAGAGGATGAAGAAAATGTCCATATCCAAGTCAGTTCATCGAAGAGGGCATTACAATTTGACTTCCAATGGGAAGTGTAATTCCTTTACAAGCACCACACTGACACCTACACGTCACGTAGCTGTCCTCGATAGTTATTCCTCTACCGACACAAGAAAATGGATGCCAAGTGGAATGAAGGCAATGGGCTTATGTGGAATTTCACCTTTAGATTTGGTTTTCGAAGGTGATGATGTGTTAAAAGAAAATTTTCATAAGGGGTGAAAATTTTTTCCTATAAAAATATGCCACACATTTTATATTCATTAATTGATATATTACTGGTTATTACATATTTGACTCCATTTACCCAATTGATGAAGCACTAGTCCATTCATGGATAATGTGAACCCCTAAACCTACAATTGCACAAGAAAAATAAACAAATCAATGTGTTAGATCAAATGCAAACAAGAATGAAGGATTCCCCATGAAATCCGTTTGCTAATAACTTAAACTAGGAAAATGAAGAACAACTAAAAAAATGAAAATAAATCCTAATTAAGTGAGAAAACTAGTGATCCTATGAGGGAATTGGTGCCAATTGAATGTTGGAATTGGTCCTTTCCCAACTCCTAAGTTGCAATGTGGATGGTTGTAGATTGATCAAATCTCCATGATGAGATTTGAGCATAACCTAGCTATGAAAATGATGAAGTATGGAGTGATGTGCACAAAATTGCCTCTCAATGTTAAGAGAGTAACTTTGCATCAATTTGTGGATGAATAATGAGGAGAGAAGCCTCCAATTTATAGATTTGAATTTGGAAGAAATGGCAAGATTTGAGCAATGTGGGACTAAATTTCACCCAATGGTTGAATGCCACTTGTCATCATGTGAATGGTTGATGGTTGTGCATATTTTGGCCAAGCTGCCAATAAATGCAACTAGGTGAAATTTGAATTTGAAGAAATGACATGTGAGAGGGAAAAAGGAATGAAATAAATTCCACTTGGCTCAATGCAAAAGGACATGTAAGAGGAGTGAATGCCTTGTTGGATGTACAAGTCCACTTGGACTTTTTGAATTCAAACTTGAGGGGATATTCCCTTTTGATGCCATGTGAGGGAAAATAGAGATTTAATAAATGAATTAAATCTATTTTCATGTGCAACTTGCATTCTCTAGAAGATTTTAGTGATAGGGTTTAACTAAATCAAGATTTTGATTAATTTAATGAGGGATTAGATGATTTGACAATTTTGACTCAAATTGATGAATTGATTTAAATCAAAATTGAGAGGAAATCCTTAATTAAATAAATGATTTTGATTTATTTAACTAAGTGGGATAATGTTAGATTAAATCAAGTAAGGTTTAATTTATTTAATTTAATAAGAGGACTTTAGAAAATTTAATTAAATAAAATAATTTATTTAATTAAACAGAAATATAAGGTTGGTTAAATTAAATTGATTAATTTAATCATTGGAGGAGAGAGACTTAATCAAATAAATAATGATTTATTTAATTAAACAGAAATATAAGGTTGATTAAATTAAATTGATTAATTTAATCATTGGAGGAGAGAGACTTAATCAAATAAATAATGATTTATTAAATTAAGGGATAGAATATGATGAAAAGCTGAGAGTATGATTCAAGAAGAAATGAGGCTAGTAATAAGGATCAAGTGTGCCAAACTGAACTTGTACATTTTCCATGTCTACATTTTGCTCCTCTTTGAAGAAATGTACTTGTTGCATTGATTCAGAGAATAAACTGTTGTGATCAAAGTTCAAAATTTGTCAATTTTTTTAGATGCCCCACTGCTGCCCCAGTGGAAGGATTATGCTAGTATAATGCCCCCTCGAGAGATTGGATGAAAATTTTAATTTTTTTGGATGATCTCGCAAAAAAAAAGAGGACAAGGTGCTCGATAGGTCAAAAATGTCCCAAAATACAAAAAAACATGCTAAAATGCCAAAAAAAGATGCATACTAGCCCTCAGTTGGACAAAAATGGGATCGAGGAACCAAAACCCTAGTTAGAAGGTCAAATTAAGTCAAATTAGGTAAAAAAAAAAACCCTAATTTTTAGGCTTAAATAGACTTTAAGGGGTCATTTTCAATGCATTTGCCACCTTAGCCCTTAGAAAAATTCACACTTTTAGCTTTGAGTCTTGGTCGAAATGGTGCGATGACAGCTTCCCAGGCATGTGTTAGATAGAGTACGAGTGCACCAGTGGCTAGTCAGCCTAGGACTCGTGGTATATACCCTTATCCAACTTTTAATTTTATAGTTTTTTGTGCATTAAATAGGGTCCAAGTGTCATTTCAGTTGAGCGGCGCTATATAGCACTGTTGAAAATGCTTTATCATAGCTACACAGTCCTATATTGGACCGCATATGCAAATAGCACAGTGCGTCTTAGTTTGGAGATTAGGGTTTTTCCGGTCAAAGTCTGTCGCATGTAAATATTCAACCACACGGCGTAGTTAGGGAATTAGGGTTCACCACAAAGTGGACCGCATATGCAAATAGCATTGCACGAGTCACTTTGGAACTAAGAATTTAGCAAACTCAGTCATGACAGTGCCAAACTACACTGCACCCACAAACAACACCACATTTGCTATTTTGGATGCAAAAATTAGCATGAGCTTTAAAAACAATTTATTTTCTTGACGCGATTGCTTCCCTTGTGCAAGAGGAGCTTGATGTGCTTAACTCATGGGAGCATAAATGACCTATGCTTAGTAGATTTCAACGTATGCATGAGTTGGTTCAGGAGCATCTTGGTGCTCTTGGTCTTTGGTATGTTGCATATGTCCCTCCTATTCGGGCGTAGTTAGGCATGATGACAACCTTGGTCAAGCGGTGGCACATCGAGAGCTCTTCCTTCCACCTTCCTATCAATGAGGCAACTATTACCCTCGAGGATGTCTGGTGCATCCTCTGATTACCTATTCATGGGGCTAAAGTCATCTATGATCTAGATACTAGCAAAGATGCATGCTATGGGGTTATGGAGCTCAATGAGATTGAGTTTTCTGATGGGCAAATTGATTTGGAGAGATACAATGGTAGTGTACCCATTTATAGATTGATCATTGTTGCTATCATCTCATTCCTTGTGGCACCCAATCAATGGTACTGATACTTTAGTCGAGGATGGTGACTGGCATGGGATTAGATGGTTCACCATAGGGTGTGCTTTGCTTGGGGACCAGTATTACTAGTGTCGCTATACAGGGATCTTCATGAGTTTGCATATTTGGACAACAGGTCCTTCAGTACCGGAGTTACCCTATTACACATCTGAGGATGGGAGTGGATCCCAATGCTTTACCCTAATATTACACTAGTTATCCTTGAGATAGATGATTCTATTGTTTGGTGGTATGGCAGGGCAGAGATTCATTTCACCCACAATGGCATAGGTGGTTTTGCAAACTAGCAGCGAGTTCTCGATGAGATGAGAGAGTTCATCTGGAGACCTTGGATGGGCATTGGCCCATGGTACGATGATGTGGATCAACTATTTTATGCTAGATAGAATAGGTGGATGTAGGGTTGGGAGCACACCATGATTGAGAGATATCTTCTAGACAGGGTAGCCTGACAGTTTGGAGAGGTATAGGATAGGCCCGATGATTGGTATGTGGCAATCTTTGCCTGTATGACTAGAGAGATAGCATGGGGCCAATCCATTGCATCAACAGAGGTAATATCATCTTTTAGGTAGTTGGTGACCCGACCATGGCCTTATCATCAGAGGTCGGCAGATGCAGGGGTCACTCCAGCATACAAAGCTTGGTTTAGGCCTCCCCTTAGACTCACACTTCTCGGTGCAGTGATTCCATGACGTAGACCTAGAGGTAGGACAACTAGTAGATGAAGAGGACGACATAGAGGAGGAGGTGGACCACCTCTTGATTAGAAACCTCCTAGGGATGCATCATAGTAGTCGCCCTCCTGAATAGAGGGGCAGGATGGTCAGCTGAGGGTAGTCCCTCAGTAGCAGCCAGCAGTGTAGCTAGCTGCATAGCTAGATCATAGAGATGCACAGATCTAACAGCTGTAGGGTTAGATCCAGATTTTGATAGTAGAGTAGGATGAGGCTAGGTAGCAAATTGCAGCAGTTACAACTGAGAGGAACCAGGCATGATCTGAGAGGGATCAGGAGATTAGTTGGCATTGGTATTTAGAGACCACAATATCCTCATCCTAGGGCCAATTAGTTGATCTGCGGGCATACAAAGAGGTTGTCAGGGAGGCCGAGTATTATTGGCAACATTATAGGCAGGTAGAGTGCCAAACTTCTCCTAGCAGACAGGGGTGTGACTGCCAGAGGATCATGGTGAAAGGTAGGTGGGATAGGGTGAGGGGCATAGCCAGCAAGGCTAGCCCTTGATCACAGACAATTTTTCCATTTTTGATTCATGGGCTGCATTATTTCCCCTATTGTAACATGTATTTCGATGTACACTTGATCTGATTTTGTATCATAACAGTGTATTTTTTGATGATATATATGAGATAATTTGCCTTTATGATATGTATGGATGCATTCTAATTTTCATGTTATACTATGAGATGTTCCTTTTTTTCTTATGCTCATGCGATTATATGTTTCTAATGGATGCACTTCTTTTTGTATCCTTTTCATGCATTATAATAATGATCCTATGAATGTAATGTATGGTAATGATGGTGCAATGGATGCAAATGGTAAATGGATGCTTAATGATTATGTATGATGTAATGATTTCTTAAGATGCTTAGAATAACAAATTTATATTATTTCTCATAACTTAAGACAATGATATGATGCAATATGCTTTTTATGCTAATGATTTGGTGGATGATGCACAGTGTATGCATTGGCAATGTTCTAATTACTATTATGATACCATGTTAGTATAGAGAGGAGACAAAAGAACTTAGAATCAATGAGTTAGTTAGGATGATAATGATTTTTCTTTTCCAGGAGTTGGGATTTTCAAAGGGTCAATTACGTTATGTTTGATAACACACCTAGGTATGATGCATCAAGGTATAAAGAACCATGATAGCGTTGTACCTAGTGTGATGAAATTTGACTTGACGATCAAATAGGAGTATTCTTGTTCACACTTAGAATGCATACTTCATTCAGGATGCACTACATACCTTCTAAACATCTTGGGCCGAAACATAGGAAATCAAACTTTCCTATGTGGTCAAAAAGATATCTAAAACATCCTCTCTACAAACCAAACAAAGCATATGTGACTAAGTTATTTTACAAGTGTATCCCACAAGAATAGTAGATAAAAAAGACAATGATCTTTGCCCCATTCCTTTCTCTCTCAACTTTTTTGTTTAGGCATCATCGAGAGGTCCTTGGGATGAATGCAAAATAAGATAAGCCAATAAAAGACCCAACTACAACAAAACAACCAAGCTAATGTTCTTCATACCTCTAGCCAAGAATAAACTACTGAGGGGTACCTGATGCTTATGTCCATCATGGGAAGGATTCATTCTAGGACATGTTGTGATCAAGGTTTTGGTGGGACTGATTGCATGATAAATTATTGATACTCTGAGTTGACCAAATTGTTTGTTTACTGACTTAGACTTTTGAGACTCTGACAGTTAGGTGTTCACTTTTGAACTTGCTAGACTTGCTTCTGACTGACACACTAAAGGGTGAAGGAGATGATTGATTTTATTAGGAATGATGACTATCACAGGTGAAAGATAAATGACATGGATGCGCCATTTTGGATTTTTTAGATATTTTGAGGCTGTTTTTAGTATTTTCGAGATTTACGATGGGAAGACTAACTTAAAGACCTATCCTAGGGGTCTCGGGAGCTGATCCATAGATTAGCCTTGCCTATGTTATACATGTAGAGACCACATAGTTTTACTAACCACAAAATTGACTCAATGATGAGATAGATGGGCAAACGGGTTGCCATTTTATTTTGACGGACGCCTAAGGACTGGCCTAAAATGTGAAATAGATGGGAAAATGAATGCCATTGCAACAGATGCCTAAGAACTGACCTAAAATGTCTTGAGGGATGATCAGAGATCAACCTTTTCTACGTTCAAGCTCAGAGAAGACGTAGTTCAGACAAGGTGGAAGACTAACAAGACTCAGTGATGAATTTAATTATTATTTTTGAAGATTTTCTAAGATTTTGACATGTTTTTGGATTTTTGATGAATTTTCTAAATGTTTTCGGATTTTCTAATGTCTTGGGAAGAGTGCAAAAAATATACACAAATCCAATCCAGTGCCAGTTTGAAGGACATGCCCCCAGTGTTTAAGCGATAGACTACTTTGATAAAGGTAGGACAAACTGAACTTAGGAATATGCCAATTTGTACTATGGTGGAATATGATATGGTCAATAGCTCAGGCTATGGCATGGATGTAAGCGGATGGGTGAATGAATGATTAATGAAATGTGATGGAATGGATGAGTGAGTCATGCAGATCCTAGCAGATGGGGAGTGCTTTATTTACACTTGGTGCCTATTTGCCAGGTTTTCACCAAGGTACTTGTCCAAAGCACCACCAAAGTGGTTTTCACTAGAGGACGATTTTTTGTCTTTACTCTTTTCAATCCTTTTTCTATTTTTTTTCTGGATTTTTGTATATTTGATTTTTTTTGTTGTCGCTAAGATGACTATTTGCCAGGTTTTCATCAAGGTAACCATTTTTTCAGGACTTTTTGAGATTGATTTTGTATTTTTCGGTTGTATACCTTGCAAGTTCTTAAGCATAATTTTTTTTGAGATAGGAACTATTCAAAGGCTCCTACAGAGCCTCACCTTCTAGTGTTGCTAATTGATATGCACCTAATTTATAGATGGCTATGATGATGAATGGTCCCAACTAGTTGGGCTCAAATTTTCCTTTTCTCTCTAGATTTGGCACATTCTTTTGGTTCTCTTTCATCATAAGTTTTCCAACTTGGAAGGTGTGCTGCATGGTCCTCTTGTTGTAACTATGTTTCAAGTGATTCTGGTAGACCTATTGATGATTTAGGAAATCCATGCATCGTTCATCTAGTAACTCCAGCTCATTCAGTCTTATAACCTTGTATTCCTCATTTGTGATGAGGTTTTGCTATGATATCCTTAGTGACGGGAGCTTGATCTCGATAGGGAGGATGGCTTCTAATCCATAGACCAAGGAGAATGGGGTGGCACCTGTTAGCATGTAGATGCTAGTGTGGCAGGCCCATAAGATGAGATTTAACTATAGATGCCAGTCACGACTAGAGTCATTGACTATTTTCTTAAGGATTTTCATAATGGTTTTGTTGGTAGCTTTTGCTTGGCCATTGCCTTGTGGATAATATGGGGTGAAATAGCGGTGTTGGATTTTGAAGGTTTTGGACAAGTCACGGACATCCTGATTCTTGAAAAGTGTCTCATTATCAGAGATAATGGATTAAGGGATGTCGTATAAAAAAAAAAGGTAGTTCAGGATGAACTTGGATATCTTCTTTCTAGTGATGTAGGTCATTAGAATTGCTTTGACCCACATTGTGAAATATTCTGTGGTAGTGATAATGAACTTGTGGTCATTGGATGAGGTGGCTGATATTTTACCTATGAGATCGAGCTTGCATTGGGAAAAGGGCCATGGTGTAACAATAGGATGTAATTATTGGGATGGTGCATGAATGAGGTCTCCATGATGCTGGCCCTGTAGACACCTTTTGACAAATTCATGTGCCTCTCCTTCCATTGTTAGCTAGTAATACCCAATTCTCAGCAACTTCTTGGCCAAAGTCTTACCACTCAAATGTGAACCACACATGCCTTCATGTACCTCAGTCAGGGCAGTTAGGGCTTCCTTAGGTCCTAAGCAATGTAACAGGGTTCTGTAAATGCTTCTACGAAAGAGGGTTTCCCCTAGGATGACAAAACATAAGGATCCCTTGACAAAGGTCCTTTCGAGGTTCATGGTGATATCGATTGGGAGAACTCCTAGTCTCAGGTAGGTGTAAATGTCATGATACCAAAGATCACCAGGACCAATAAGTTTACATGCATATTCTGACTCTGGTACCTCGAAAGTAGCTATGAGAAGCTACTCTACTAGGAATTCATGTTTTGAGACATTGTGAGGGATATCTAGCAAGGATCCAATCGTCATCATGTTATCAGTTGCTCTATTGTTTGCCCTCAGTATTTTCTCAAAAGTGATATCAATAAAAGATTCTTTGAGGCTTTCTACCACTTTCTTGTATGGTCTGATATTATCATCCTTAGTTTGGTATTCATCATTGACTTGGTTAATGATAAGTTATGAATCTCCATAGACGTTTAATGCCATGATTCGCTACTGTGCTGCAATTATGAGACCTATGGCTAAAGCCTCATACTCTGCAATGTTGTTGGTATAGGAGAATGTCAACTTGTAAGATCTTGGTATGCAATCCCCTTGTGGTGTGATAAAGAAGACATCGGCTCTTGATACATGTTGTGTGTGGGAACCATCAAAGTATAGTTTCCAATGATCAGCTATGTTGAGATTAAATATGGACTCATTTGGAAATTTTTATATGAGCAGGTTCTCTGCATAGATAAGAGCTTCTGCTAGCTGGTCCACATTGACCTATTCTTTGATTTCCTTTCACTCCACATACTCAATGTCATACTTCGATAGTATCATTACCCATTTATCCATCCTTCCTATGAGCATAGCTTTTGACAGTTGATATTTTAAGGGATCTATTTTGGTGATCAACTTGATTTTATGTGCTAGCATGTAGTGTCAGAATTTATGCAAAATGAACACTACTGCTAGGAAAGATTTCTCAATGAATGTGTAGTTTAACTCTTGGCCAACCATTATCCTGCTAATGTAATAGATAGCCCTTTATGCTCCATTTTCATCATGTTGAGATAGAAGAGCACCTAGAGCTATTGATTTTGCTGAGATGTATAAGATCAATGTTTTTCTTGCAATGGGTGGCATTAATATGGGTGGTGTGAGTAGATATTCTTTGATTTTGCTAAATGCCTAATTGCATTTTTCATCCCGCTTATATGGTACTCCCTTGTGGAGTAGATGTGAATAGGTAATTTGTTTGTCCACCAACTATGCTATGAACCTCCAGATGGACTGGAGTCTACCTTGTAATCCTCTAAGTTGTTCTAGTGTTCTTGGTGCTTCCATAGTGAGGATCGCCTTAACCTTCATGGGATCCACCTATATTCCCCTCATCGACACTATGTATCCTAGGAGTTTCCCTGATTGTACCCCAAATACACATTTCTTTGGGTTAACCATGACCTTATACTTCTCCAGTCTATCAAATATGTCACTTAGGGCTTCTATGTGGTTTTGTCTCTTCTTTGATTTTACCAATATGTCATCCACATAATATTTGATGGTTTTGTGTATCATGTCATGGAAGACTAGTGTCATGGCCCTTTGATATGTATCCCCTATATTCTTTAGCCCAAATGGCATAATATTCCAATAATAGGTGCCCCAAGGACATGTAAATGTTGTTTTATGCTGGTCTTTTTTGCAATCATTATCTGGTTATACCCTGAGAAACCATCCATTAGGGATAGCATCTCATGTCCGGTTGTCATGTCCACTATCATATCAATGTTGGGTAGTGGAAAATAATCCTTAGGATATGCTTTTTTAAGGTTTCTGAAGTCTGTGTAGATGCAGATGCCCCCATTTGGTTTTGAGACTAGTACAAGGTTGGATACCCATTCTAGATAGTCAATCGGGCATATGAAGCCAACTTCTAGGAGCTTCTGTAACTCTACCTTGACTAGCAAGGCTATCCGGGGATGCATTTTTCTTAGCTTTTGTCTAGCCAGCTTTGCTCCAGGGTAAACAACTAAATGATGAACCACCACTTATAGATCCAAAATTGGCATGTTAGCATAGGTCCATGCAAAGTTTACCTTCCTTTCTTTCAAAAATCCTGCTAGCAGTTATTGTTCCTCTATCAAGAGAGACTCAACATAGAAAGTGATTTGTGGTGCCATCTTTGTTCCCAAGTTAACAAGATTACATTTCTCTGCTAGGACTACTAATTTTTCTTGATGTAGTGCAGTAGGGGGGAGATTGAATCCTTCATCATCCGATGCCTTAGAGAGGTTTTCACCATTGGATGCATCCTTTATTTTTACTATTTTGTGGTTAGAGAGTGCCATAGTGTGGTTTTCACTCAATAACCCAAAGCTTATTCTTGATATTTTTCGTTTGTGATTGAAGGACTCAATTGTCTCCCCATAATATGCCTGGGTGTCTAAAGTGATGTCGAAACCTATCTTGTGATCCCCACATGAAACTGTATCCCTTAGTCCCATGAATTTCGAGAGATCTTCATCATTTTTGAATGAGTCTAGAATTGGTGGCCCTCGTTGGTCATGATCGATGAGTTGAGGGTATACTAAGGTGATTTTGTGCATTTTTTGGTTTGACTCAGTGGGTGAGGGACTAATCATTAGTAAGGAGGATTCCTTAAAAAGCATGGGAAGGCCTGATATGGCATCATCATTGTCACTAATGGTGCATGTTATAAATCTTGAATAAGATTAATAACCAGGAACACTTGCAAAAACAACGATGAATCTTCCACAAGATGATATGCAAGAGCTTGCTTGATATTAAGACCTCTCAAAAATGATGAGGAAAAGGGATGTTTTAAATGATATAATAACCCTCCTTATATAGGAAAGGGTGAGATACAATATGCATTAAGATGTTGCCATGTGTCTTGATCTAACAACTTGTGACAACAAGAAAACCCTAACAACATTATTAAGAGATTAATTACAACCTAGGGCTAATATGACCTAAGTTAACTTATGCTAGTGTAATAAATAATATATTGCACTAACACCCCCCATAAGTGCAACTTAGGGAGGAAATGAAAATGCAATGATTATGCATGATGATGATGGGTCCCGACTGATGGCCATATTAGGTACCCATGTACATAGGATGAAAATGCAACTAATCTCCCCGTAAATAGAGAAAAGGGAAAAACCCAGTGGGAAGAAAGCCCCTCTCCAAAAAAAGGAGATGAAATGCAGAAAGGTGATGATTAGAGGACTCAACATCATCCCCCGAAGGACAACAATCATCACATGGATACAATACAATCAATTCCCCCCCCCCCCCAATAGGAGGGAAATAGAGAGACAATATAGCCCCCCCAAAATATGTGATCACCTGCAAAAAAGGTAAGTGTATGTAGAAAAAACATGATCCAATGTCGACAAACAACTTGTCTCCCTTTCGGGAGAAACAAAACCAGGTGCAAGTGCAGAGATGCTTCCCATTCCAGATAGGAATTGAAGAAATGATGGATGTATATGAATGCTGATGATGTCTCTGAAAGCTGCTCACGTTTCTCCTTGCCTGATGAAGATGAAGATGCCACAACCCACTCAGGTACATACCCAATCAATGTAGAAGGTAACAAATCAGGATGATGCGAAAATAGATGTTGAATAAAATCCAAAGACTTTGATGATTTGACAACATGAGTGCAATGACTATCATCAAATAAGAGAGATATCCCCTCAAATATGTCCTCCAAATCTAAAATGTGAGACTCCACAAACAAGGATGCAATGTTTGATAGATAGGAATCCCAATTAGGAAGACAAATTGATACTGATTGTAATGAAATCACTGAAGGTGAAGGTACATCAACTATCTCTGATGGAGAAGCAGGAGCATCAGAAGAACCCTCTTCATCCTCATCCTCATCTGAAGATTCAAAGTATTCCAAATATTCAAACTCCCGCATAGTATCTTAATACGAGGTTGTATGAGAAAGTTATGCTTCTTTGAAGTTCCCAAAACGAGAACCGTGCAATGTCACGACTGAGAATCTGCAATTTCTAAAACATGAAAAGGCATGTTGGAACCTGTAATGTTGATTAAAAATGCAAAATATGCATGTCGGTTGTCAGATTTGAACTTGAAACCCCGGTTCTGCAATTGTGTATCATGATCTCTATTTCGGTGAAGCAAAAGCCAGATGTAACTTTCTCAACAGCCCTAGACTCGGATATGAGCTCAGATTTACTCCAACATGCACCGAAAGTGACCTTCCAAGAAAACCTTACTATGGAGACAACCTCAAAGAAGATCTTACAGCCATAGCTCAATCCTCAAATTTGGGAAGAGTCTTGCAGGAAGGGCTCTGATACCATGTTAGAAATCTTGAATAAGATTAATAACCAGGAACACCTACAAAAACAATGATGAATCTTCCACAAGAGAATATGCAAGAGCTTGCTTGATATTAAGACCTCTCAAAAGTGATGAGGAAAAGGGATGTTTCAAATGATATAATAACCCTCCTTATATAAGAAAGGGTGAGATACTAGATGCATTAAGATGTTGCCATGTGTCTTGATCTAACAACTTGTGACAACAAGAAAACCCTAACAACATTATTAAGAGATTAAATGCAACCTAGGGTTAATATGACCTAAGTTAACTTATGCTAGTGTGATAAATAATATATTACACTAACAGTGCAAACATCAGTTACGTCAAAGGTGAAGTTGTCAAGTGGAATACCCATGCATACAGGTGGTCTAAGGGTGGTTACTGATACTTGAGGGGAGGACCTAACTTCCCTACTGGGAGTACCTCTACCACGTATGGTTATAATTGCCAGAGTACATCCAAGGCCAAGGTTCCTCATTCTTCTTTCTACAATGATGGGCTCTAGTCGTCCATCACTGTTCCTTCCAAGGCTTTGGTTTCTATTATAGCCCATGTCGAGCATTATTTCTAGCCCTTTGTTGGCTTCATCCATAGGTAATGTGGGTGTGGGTTTTGCATCATGGTATATTGTGCTTGAAATATCTTCCTCATCAACATTTTCTCCACTTAGCTCTCCCCAATGGTGAAATCTAGAGGGGTCTGCCCTAAGGGTGTGGACTAGTGTTTCGGTTGATCGAGGCTGCCCACGTGACCTTGGAGATTGTGGTAACTTTCCTACAAAAAATGCATTCTTCTTCATTCTATAGTCTCCACGTCCATTGTTTTGGATCATGTTTTTGATGTCAAATATGTCAAGGATGGCGGGTGTCTCTGTGGCAGAAGTGGAGGCGAGGTTAGCTGGGTTGATGTATGTAGTGGATGGTCCTTCATCATTTTTTAGCACTTCAAGAATTTTATTAAACTTGGCTTCCAAGTTTTTGTAGTAGGCGAATGGTCTAGGATCCTCGTGTATAGTGACCTTCTCATTTTGGTGCAAGAACTTGATGCATTGGTGATATGCTAAGGCCACTGCTTTCATTCCATGGATCCATGGACATCCTCGAAGAATGTTATATTGTAATTCAAGGTTTAGGACCTGATAGGTAGTCTCCATGGTTGCTAGTCCCACTTGGATTGGGATTTTAATAGTGCCCTAAGACACTCTTTCTTGATCATCATATGCCCTTATTGTGATACTCTTGTTGTTGTTAATGGAATCCTCGGTGAATCCCAAGTTCTTTATAAGCTTGAGAGAGAAAATATTAAGGCCTACACCCCCATCCATTAGGACTCTTTTAACTTTCTTTTTTTGGACTAGGACTTGTAGGTGAAGTGCACGGTTATGAGATGGTTGCGAGGGAAATTCTTGGTCAGAGAAAGCAAGGAGGTTTGGGGTAATGATATTACCAACCATAGCCTAAAATTATTTTGTGTCAAGGGTGGTGGAGACAGTGGATGCTACTAAAGCTTCATCAAGAATTTTCCTATGGGTAGTGGATATTTTTAACAATTCCATGATGGAGATCTATGTGGGAGTTCTCTTCAACTGGTCAATGACATTATAGTCATAGGGGATGGCTTTTGTGTTTAAAGTGGGGGTATTAGATGATGTCCCTACAATAGTGACCTTGCCACCATGTGTGGTGACTCCACAATCGGTGTTGGTGCCCTTCACATTAATGATTGTCACCATTTCATTGACACATGCGACTATCTCTTCATATACTAGATTAGCACTAGCATATTTTTGCTTGCCTTTGTTGTTCCCCTGACTATTTCCTTGATTGTGGTTCGACATCGGATTTGTGTATATTTTCAGATCTTGATTACCACCTAGTTTCTCAACGTTGATGATCTTGTCTTCAATGAGGTCTTGGATGATATTCTTCAGTCTCATGAAATTTGTGGTGGTATGTCCCTTGATCTTGTTAAAGTCACAAAGGAGGTTTTCATTATACCATGGCGGTTTGGTCATGGGTTCCACGTATTTCTCAGAGTTGGAGACTTTGATTAGGTTTTTCTTGACCTACTTCTTCATTATGGACTCGATGGATTCCCCAAGAGTTGTGAACTTTTTCTTGAGAGGGTATTTGCCTTGGGGAGGTGTCCTCCTTGATTTCCCAAGTCATTGATTTGGTTGGTGGGAAGTGGTTTTTGTTGTACTACTATTGCATTAGTTTGCACATCATTGCAATAATGATTTTGTGGTTGGTGATGAGTTTGGATGTTTGGTTTGTGAGCATTTATGATCACTTTAGCATCGACCATGCCATCATTTGTGATGTTTCTATTCCTTGACCATGTTCGAGGTTTATCATTATAATTTTTGGATGAGTGGTTATCCTTTGGTGAAGTAAATTTTGATGTGCCTCCTCACGTAGTAAGGTCTCTTTCGTTATTGAGTGCCTTTGGGATCAATTGATCGTACGATGTGATGCATTGCACTTCTAAGTAGAACACCAAGTTTTCATCTATATTAGATATGATTGTGAAAACTTGTTGTTCTTCTGGCATGGTCCAATTGCTCTGATTGGCCTTGGATCGCCATCTTTGCAAGAAGGATGTGAATAGCTCTCCTTTCCTTTGTTTGAGCATTGATAGTTCTTCTAAACTAACATCTGCACCCATGTTGAAAGAATAATTTTTAAGGAATGCTTCCACAATCTCCTCAAATGTTTTAATTACTATGAGTAGACAAGAAAACCATTCCATGGCCCGACTAGTTAGACTTCGGGGGAAGAGTCGCATTAGATATTTGTCATCATATGCAACCTCCATGCAATGCACCTAAAATTCCCTAACATGGTTTTTAGGGTTACCCATTCCATTATACTTGTCAAATTTGGGGATCTCAAATCCCTTTGGGAATGGTACCATGGTGAGACTTCTGTCAAATGGATAAGGGAATAAGTTTCCTAGTCTTCTTGTTGTTTTCCTACTTGGAGCTCCAACACCTGCTACGAGAGTAGTTTGATTTGCATTGTGATATTGTTGTTTAGATCAGGTGATGGAATGAATGTGTTTTGAGGTGTTTGGGGTGTTTGATTGGTGGGAGGAGTACTGGTGGGGGTTTTTTGCAAGCTATTCTATATGTTCAAGGCCTGCTGGTATGTTTGCACTTGTGTCAACAACACTTTTTGCTGATCTTACTACTGATAATCCAACAAAGCTTGTTGTTGGTCCATTTGTTATTGGTCTAGCTATTAGTGCGCCAACAGAGCCTGTTGTTGGTCTAGCTATTGCTATGCCAACAAAGCTTTTTATTGGTCGAGCTATTGTTGGGCCAACAAAGCTTGTTGTTTAGGTTGTTGTTGTGCCTAAAAGTCTTATAGGGCTTGTTGGTATGCTTGTTGATGGATTGCTTGTAGTTGTGCTTTATATTGTGCTTGTACCTATTGTTGGGCTTGAGCTTGGGCTTGTGCTTGTTGTGCTATTTGAGTGGCTTTCACAACTTATGTGGCTTGCTAGGCTTGTGCAACTTGTTGGGAAGCTAATTGAGCTTGAGCTTGTTGGTTTTGTTTTAGTACTCTCTAATGATTGGCTTTTTGGATGGCTTGGATTAGGGTGATGAATGAATTTGTCATGTTGGATTTTGGTGGGATTGGTGGTGGATTGGAAATGATGCCAACCATTGTGATAGGTGAAATGATTGTGTTGGTGGTCATGATTTGGGTTGTTGGAGGTGTGGTTGAGATGCTCGATCCTTGAGAAGGTATTTTTTAAGAGATTTGAGGACCGACTGATGTATTGGTCATGGTGGCTTGAATGGTTTTTGCTTGTTGTTCTGATGCTACAGGAAAATTGAGAGGATTCAATGTGATGCTCGGATTCCCTAGATTTGAGAAACTAGATGTGGGTAGGGGGTAAGACCCAACCCAATAGGTGATATGGATGTGAGCAATAATGGGGGAAAGGGTGGTAAGTTCCCCTAGAAGGAAAATGGGTCAGTGAATCCTGCTGCTCCAAACAAACCACCTTCTCCTTGTGGTAGAGAATTTTGTATGTTTAATGGATACGCTGGTGTTGCATGGAATGAGGATGACTCTGTGTGATTATGGAAGGTGATTGGGACATAGGGATGTGATGGATTCACCAGGATGAATTTTTTTGGTGTGGTGCTGATACTTACCTCTTTGTTATTTATAAGGCGATGCTGTTGTAACTCACGAAACATTGCACTTCCTTTGTTTACAATTGGGGAGTTTGGTGTGATTGTTGATATGGTTTGAGGCATTTCTTGAGTGATATTCAGAGTTGACATTGTGGATGTGTTTGTAAGAGGCATGTCCATACTAGCACCTATGTCAAGGTCAGAAGGAATCAAGATCCCTCCATCCATTAACATGCATAAGTATTTAAACATAGCATTGACAATTTTATGATTCTTTGGATTTTGGACCATTTCTAGCATTTCTAATTGTGTCATCCCCACGTCCTCGTTTGTGACATCCTCTTCATATCTTTCCTCTTGAGGATTTCATGATGGTAGAGGAGAGCAACTTGGGGGATTGCTTGATCCCACAAGGTCCATTTTGGTGGTTACCTGACCCAAGTCACTGGAAGTTGATATTTTGTTGATTTTTTCCATGTTCTTGTATTGTGATCATGTTTGGACCATAAAAATATGGATCGTTTGATCTTAATCTCTAGGACCAAAAGAGAAGAACTAGGGAAAACAAAGGATCAAAGGGGGTGGTGATGATGATGAGATAAATGGATAACATGAATGAGTGAAACCTTTGAAGAAATTTTTATGGGTTATGCTAAACTTTAGGGCTTGGATTGATTGTGATAGCTTGACTAGGTGTATTAAGTAAAACAAGATTGTGGTGAGCTTGTAAACCCTAGGAAGTTGTGTTATCCTAGGAAAAACTTGCACAAGGGAATGGATTGGATAATTGTGTTAATCAAACCAAGGTGATCATGAACTAGTAAAATCCAGGAAGTTGTGTTATCCTAGGGGAAAATTTGTTCAAGAGATTTGACTATTTAGCTAGGTGTGTTAAGCCAAGATAGAGTGATGTTGATTTTTAGCCTTTAAGTTTAGCATGAATGATTTTTCTAAAGTTCTCAAAAGTTTTTTGAGGGGATGAGATTTGATTGATGGGGATATATATGAGAGTGATGAATTTGATCCTAGAATTTGACCTAGAGACGACTCTTTTTACAAAACCTCGATGTTGAAGAACATGCTACACTACCTATGTGAGGAAAGAAAACCTTTCAAAAAGCTCAGGATTCTGTTGATAATAGAATGCATAAAAATTTGGGTTGTTTCTTGAATCTTTTTTATAAAATTCTACACTAGTCTTTCTCTAACTTCAAGGAGCATTTCAAGATGTTGTTGGGAGGCTTTGAGACTAATCCTTTTGAATCTTCATTTTGGGATTTTTACTTTTTGTGAAATCATTGAGACAACACATGTGAGGTCCAATTTGTCTTTTATCTTTCCTTAGTGAATTCCTTTTATAAAATCCACATTCTTTATTATGTTTCAAACTGCATGTCTAATATCCCACTTTGTTTTCATCCCACAAGGTCCATTATGTGAAAATCAAGGAAATTAGGGAAAAAGTTACCTAGGTTTAACCTTAGTGAAAACAAAGGATGATAAAATCCAAGTACTTAGAAACCTCTAAGGATATGATCCCTAGGGAAAGCAAGAGTACTTAAATTCATCAAGGATATTTGTTTCCTCCAAGGGGTTTAAAATTTGGATCTCTTTGTGAAATTTTGTTTTTAAAATGTTTTGAGGACCAAGCAATGTATTTTCCATTTCCAAGAATATGTACAACCCAAGGATGAAGAGACAATATTTTGTTGGTTTCCCAAATCCAACTGTGCATATTCTATGTGGATGACTAGATGCTTGACCACACTATCTCCCCTCCATGGCACACACTTCTTGGGTCAGCCAAGCATCAGTACCCATGAATCTCCCATGGCATACTTTTCATCTCTACAAAAAAAATGAATGTATAATGTGGGGTGGCTTCAAAGGACATGACCTTTTGCACCAACAAAATAGATAAGGATTTGGCCTTCTAAACAAGGGTTTTAATTCAGTCTTTATGTTCATGGAGGCTAACCCATGTGGTGAGAGACCATTTCTTCCCTTCTCATCAGAGCCAATTGTGTGATACTGGAATTTGTTCCAACACCCACTTTTATATCCCGATTGGAAATACACTTATCTTTAGTGTGTTACCAGTTGGGTCGTTCCCTTGGGTGATTACTTTTTCCCACAAGGAAGGCTCGCTAAGATAAACAAAAGCGAGTAAAAATATTTGTATTTCGATCAATCTTCATTTACAAACAAGGGGAGAACACACACAATAAGCCTACTCACACTCGCAAGATGTTTTGTTCAATTTTAAACCCAAAACAGAAGTGTGGAGGTAATACTTTTGACAACTTAATATCACAAAAAGACTTTTGATTCTCAAGATCACCGTGAGGTGTGAGAGAAGCACATACGCCTTTTATATGATATTAATTTGTGAAAAGGATTACAAAAGATCAAAAACACACATGTTTATTTTAATCCTCAAAGCAAGAAATGAGTTTTTTTTAAAGCACCAACTTTGAAGTGTGAGAGTTTGCCTTGTTCAATTTTTAAGCCTTTAAACAAAATCTAGTAGATTGTTTCTGGGTTCTTTTTAGCCTATTTGAAAACATTTGAAAAAGAAAATTGGCTTGTTCTTTTTAAAACCTAAAAGAAATTTTAGTATTTCTAAGGCATGAAAGTAAACAAATTCCTTTTAAAAACATAATTAAAGTTCCTTAAAAGTGTTAAAAAACACTATAGTGTTTAAAAACACTTTGTGCATGATGAACATGATACCATGATGAACCTCCTATTTTTATTTCTCCCTTTTTCTAACCTGCAAAATGATAGAAAAATCCAAAATTAAAAAGCACATGTTAAAAATTTGAAATCTGACAATTTCCCGCGGCGGAGTTAGCGAGTGCAACGTAGTTTGGAACAGATGCGGTGCTATATAGAGCTGCACATTTGACTGGGTGTGGTGCTTTGTAGAAACAAAGACCATGGGTGCGGCACAATTTTAGAGGCAATGCTACTTGGAGAATAATGCGGTGAGATAGGGTGTCGTGCCTACAAATGTGATGCAATATGGAGCCTTGGGACTAGGTGCGGCAGAATTTGAAACTGTGAGTCCGCGACCGAGTTTGTAGATTCAAAAAGTTAAATGCTGAAACAAGTGCAGTGGAGTTTGGAAAGGATTTGGCACAATACAACACTGTGCTAGCAAATGCGGCGCAATATGGAGCCATGGACCTGTAACCTACAAAACAAAATGTGAAAAATGCGGAAATTTTTGAGAAACATGATTTGAAAGGTACAAGCCCTCCTTCTAGTGCCAAAATGTGAACCCCTAAACCTGCAATTGCACAAGAACAACCAACAAATCAATGTGTTAGATCAAATGCAAACAAGAATGAAGGATTCCCCATGAAATCCACTTGCTAATAACTTAAACTAGGAAAATGAAGAACAACTAAATAAATGAAAATAAATCCTAATTAAGTGAGCAAACTAGTGATCCTATGCGGGAATTGGTGCCAATTGAATGTTGAAATTGGCCCTTTCCCAACACCTAAGTTGCAATGTGGATGGTTGTAGATTGATCAAATCTCCATGATGAGATTTGAGCATAACCTAGCTATGAAAATGATGAAGTATGGAGTGATGTACACAAAATTTCCTCTCAATGTTAAGAGAGTAACTTTGCATCAATTTGTGGATGAAGAATGAGGAGAGAAGCCTCCAATTTATAGATTTGAATTTGGAAGAAATGGAAAGATTTGAGCAATTTGAGACTAAATTTCACCCTATGGTTGAATGCCACTTGTCATCATCTGAATGGTTGATGGTTGTGCACATTTTTCCCAAAGTGCCAATAAATGCAATTAGGTGAAATTTGAATTTGAAGAAATGACATGTGAGAGGGAAAAAGGAATGAAATAAATGACACTTGGCTCAATGCATAAGGACATGTAAGAGGAGTGAATTCCTTGTTGGATGTACAAGTCCACTTGGACTTTTTGAATTCAAAATTGAGGGAATATTCCCTTTTGATGCCATGTGAGGGAAAAAAGGGATTTAATAAATGAATTAAATCTATTTTCATGTGCAACCTACATTCTCTAGAATATTTTAGTGATAGGGATTAACTTAATCAAGATTTTGATTAATTTAATGAGGGATTAGATGATTTGACAATTTTGACTCAAATTGATGAATTGATTTAAATCAAAATTGAGAGAAATGCTTAATTAAATAAATTATTTTGATTTATTTAACTAAGTGGGATAATATTAGATTAAATCAAATAAGGTTTAATTTATTTAATTTAATAAGAGGACTTTATAAAATTTAATTAAATAAAATGATTTATTTAATTAAACAGAAATATAAGGTTGATTAAATTAAATTGATTAATTTAATCATTGGAGGAGAGAGACTTAATCAAATAAATATTAATTTATTAAATTAAGGGATAGAATATGATGAAAAGCTGAGAGTATGATTCAGGAAAAAATGAGGTTAGTAATCAGGATCAAGTGTGTCGAACCGAACTTGTACATTTTCCATTCTATAGATAATAATGAGGCATTTGAGCTAGTAGTATTCTAGATTAGGGATTCAAAAGAAGAAGAAAATTATAAATAATTAAATATTTAAATTATGATGTATGTGCTTATAGTATCATTCAATTCCTAGCATCAGATGGTTATTTTCTCAAAGGTCTTCCAAGCCTTTAGTAAGTAATATCTAGTTTCACTTGGTAGGAGTAGATCTGTGTATAAAAGTATTTTTAAGGAACTAAATATCACATGAACACAATAAGGAATTCCCTCCTTGGTCACATAGAGCGTAAAGAGTAGGAATAAAGGCCTTAGAATCTTTACTCATTTGTTGGACAGTAACTTTGATGATTCTTGAGCATAGAGGTTGGCTACTTTTTAGAGAATTTTGGGTTTCAGTTAGAAAAAGAACCAACACTTCCAATGAACCAAGCTCTGATACCAATTGTTGAAGATCCAGAATACTGAGAGGGGGGTGAAATAGTATTCCATAAAACCATAAAAAAATCATTTAATCATTATCATAAAGTTGACTGAATCAACAATAAGGAACATACAAATAAATTAATCCAACCATACACATGAACACCTCGATTATTACATGGAAAACCCAAAAAGGGAAAAACCATAGTGAGGGTTGAATCACAATATATTATATCTAGATAAAAAATATTATAAGGCTCACTATCATGACTCACTATCCTTAAAGAGGCTCACTGCTTGAGTACATAAGATGACTAACTACCAAGATACAAAGATAATGACTCACTACAAAAAGGTTGAGCTAATGAAATACACATTCAATGTGTAGGGTGTAGTTACAATGAAGCTCATAATATGAAGCATTGCCTCACATAGAGATCGATCAACAAATCTACACTGATCCTTAACTGATAAAGCATTTAGGCTTAGAACTTTCTTCCTTAAAAGTTTCACACTTCTCACTATCTTTACTTTTTCATTCCTCGAAACATCTTACTATATAGACAAGTATATCTTATTGATCAATTAGGCTTGCCTAATTAGATGACAACAAAATAATCCAAAATCTCTTTGTCTGCACCATGCATAATTTAAACATTTAATCCATTTAGTGAATTATACCAAGTCAACTAACATCCATAAAACATAGCTAGTCTCCATAATGTATTGCAAACACTAAGTCGGCCAAGCCTAGAATGAAATTCTCCGAACCAACAAATAAAACTCAAAACAAACACCTTCCGAATTCGAGAACACATTAATTTCCCATCATACTACCAACATAGAGACCATCAACAAAACCATAGCATAAGAGTGTTCACCTTAATAGAATTTGGAGTGTCCCCTATAGTATGGAAAGCACAAAACAACAATAGAATATAGAGTTGAACTTTGTTAGAGATAATTTTTTTCTCACAACCAACGACATCTCAAGATATAGGATAAAAATATCTGAATGAGTCATAATAACATGGTTAAGAGATTAGAGTCATGTTAGATTTTGTGGTGAATTCCAGACTCAAATACCAATGCATAGGTCCATCACAAAAGAGTATTACCACTAGAGAACAACTTCTGGTAAACCAAGTAGACTTACCATATAGTTATCACCATGTTGACATCAATGACAACATAGAGACAACCAACACTAACCATCCATACTTCATGCTCATGTTGCAAGTCCCAATAGGATCAAGACACACAATGTTTTTTCTTTCCCTACGAGGGATCGATCAACTTACCATTACAAATAGGACCAAAAACATTAGACATCTCATTTTCCATCATCCCATAGTCGGATCAATTTCATGTGAAACTAGGCTATCCATGGCTTTTCTCCATGAATGCAGTCCCTTTAACCATACATAAATACTTAAAGTTTCCCTTTGACAATGAAATATTCACTTTCCACCATAGTGGCTTCAATCCATTGTCCTCTTGTGGAAAATTTTCCTTAGATTTATTTTGTCTTGAGCCGATAGAACATATAAAATGATGACAATATTTCTTTTTTCCATCCTATCAAAAATCCAATGCAAAGAAAATGGTAGAATTATCCCTTTGCAACATGTCTCCACCTACCACCAAGCCTACCATTCTTTATGAAACCATTCTTGAACCTACATAAATTAAAAATGACCAGAACCAACCTAAGATAGAATGTTTACCTACATCTTCCAAAAGACCAAGATACAATTAAAACAACCCCGTCACACCTCCTAGGATAAATCAAGTTTACAATGTGAAAGAGAAAGTGATCGAACAACCTCCTATGGTTCCTTCTATTTCTCTCCTTAGGGAAGAAAAGAAACCTATAGTGGATTGACCTAGTCCTACACAAATGCAACTTTAAAATACAACTAAAAGATATAGAGGTGCTAGAGGGCATAGGTGTAGACATTGTGCCCTTACTCGAAGGTTAAATGAAGAAATTAACAAACAAAATCAAATCAAAATTTTACTGAATATGTGCATAATGAATCTACCCCTTCCCCCCAAAAAAAAATCCAATACAACAACCACAAAAAGACTTGAACTCTTCCATGGAAATTATCATTTGACCTCCTATTGTGATTAAGCTAGATGACGATAAGGAAGTCACTAAAATTGACAAATAGGTGGATAATGAACTGAATACTTTTTTTCCTCTTCCATGAGCTTAAACATCAATTCTCCTAAAAATAATTTTGAACTTGGTAATTACCCTAGTTCGACACTTGCTATTGTCCCTTTGGCTTGTTGTCTGCCTTTGGTATATAATGAACATGGTTGGGATGAAGATGACCTGCTTTAGGTTGAATCGAGTGTGCCTTACTATTCTTTTGCATCTTTCCTTTTCTTTTGTATGATTGCATGTGCATGATGTGATCCCTCATGAAATTTTGTTTGATGTTCTCTCTCTCTTTGTGTCATTCCTGTATTTTTACTTTTATTCTTCTCTACATCGTCAATCTTGTTTTTATCTTTTTTGTTTATCTTGTGTTTTTCTTTTGGGGATGATGCAAGGTGTCGAGACATTCATGTCTCTTCCATGTTGACCCAAAAGCTTTTCCTTTTTAATTTTTCATTTGTCTTGTGTTTTCCTTTTGGGGATGATGCAAGATGTCGAGACATTCATGTATCTTCCATGTTGACCCAAAAAGGCCTTTTCTTTGTTTTCACTCTCTTTCTATCATTCTTCCAACTCTATGTGTATTTAGGGAATGATGACAGTTCCAAGCTCTCTAAATACATTGCAGCAAGAACATACTAACCCCAAATCCATAGATCCCTTATGTGTTTGATGTCTTCATTTTGGGGAAACCTCTCTCTTTTCTTCTTCTCTTACATGGCATGGATTTACTTGGAAACATATGACTTGGGATAATGCTTTCCAAGTTGGATATCATGTCTTCTTTGTTTTCATTTATCATTTTCTACTTTAAATTAATTTCTCACAGCATGGTGTTTAGCAATTTCTTTAAATTGGGAGCATACATTGGAATTATTCTTTTGCATTATTCTTTTTCATGGTTTATGGTGTAGATTTCTTATTTCATAGGATGTGTTTCTCACTTTGTAGATGACATTGGGTGTCATGTCATTCAAGAGCATGATCTCTCTTAGCATATTGCATTCCTTTTAGTGGCTTCATGCAACACACTGTATCCCCTGAGTTATGAATTTTCTATTCTTTGATTGGTCCTCTCTTAGAGACATTAGGCACAATATTCCCTAAGTTAAGACCTTGCATGAACTCAGAAAGAATCCTTTGAACATTCCCTATTTTTAATTTTTCATTTGTAGTTATATGACCATCTTGCATAACATAGTTTGCATGCATGTAGAGCCATCTTGTTTGTTCATGAGTTCCAAGCATACAAATTTTTGCTTGCCTCGTGAAGCTCAAAAACCATTTTTCATGGAACCTTATTAAATTTATCAGGGGTTATAACTTTGGTATGGTTTGATAGGAATCTCAATCGAGGCATGAATTTCCCTTAGCCACTCGCATGTGAGTGTGAATGCATATCAGTCGTGTGTGTATGTGTCTCACCTCTTTCGGATCCTCACCCAGTGGACAACAAGGAGTCCTATTTCCTTAGAGTGAGTTTACATTTTTTGGACAAAAACCCTAGATCTAATCCATATTGTGATGGAAAAATGGTCGAAGCTATATCTGACTCTTTTATATTTTACCTTTTCTCTTATTCATCTTTGATAGTGTATGCTTGTGCTTTTTTTTTTCTCTTTATATCATTCTCATGTGTGTTACTTTGTGCCTATGTTTGTTTGTCATGGGATCTTGATCTTAGGCTCTTGATCACTCCTCTTGATTGTTTTCATCCCATTCTTGATGCATGTTTTTCTACTTTAGTGTGAGTTTCAAGAAAGTTCATATGCTCACTAAAGTGGGGGTTGAATCTAGCATCAAAAAATGTCATTGGGGACATTCTAAACAAAAATTGGGCCCTCTTTGAAAATTTGAGCCTAATGTTGCCTTAATTTAGGGTTGTAATGTGGTTAACACATTCATATAAGGTCTTGGGCCCTTGTAAACTAATGTATTGAAAAGATACCTTTCTAAAGTGTTTTGAAGTGTTACAGTAACACACTTTCACACTTTTCTAAGGTTTTATTAATTAGCTGAACCTAATAAACCTCTTTTTAATCAAAATAAATCTTAATCTTACCTCATTTTAAATTTTTGTAAAGTGTTGCAACACACTTTCACACTTTTATAGTATTTTCATTAATAATTGGTCTTTCTTATTCTTTAATTGGCCTTATTTTGCATCTAGAAGCCTA
Organism: Sequoiadendron giganteum; assembly: GCA_007115665.2. Lineage (NCBI taxonomy): Eukaryota > Viridiplantae > Streptophyta > Pinopsida > Cupressales > Cupressaceae > Sequoiadendron > Sequoiadendron giganteum. The sequence goes on from CM021101.1 coordinate 99,758,030, forward strand.
ATTTATTGACTCTTTTTGAGGATAATCTCGTCACCATTCATCAGCCAATCATAATTCATGTGTTTCAAGCTTGAATAGCCCATATTTAGTTATTTGTGACTCATTTTCCACCTTGGTCAAATGAGTCCCACCTAGGTTTTTAGGTCTCAAACCTATTTTCACACATTTCTAAGTGTGATTAGGAATTTTAGATTTTTAAGATTAAAGATATTAAATCAATTAAACTAAAAACTCAACCAAGGAATGAAGAAAATATAAATATGAAAACATAAATAATGAAACAAAGTTACCCAAGCCTTCATATTATCAATGCTTCACCTCCGTTGTCCTTCTCCACTTGCTGCAAATAGATAATTTCCCTTAGATTTTTGATGAGCAACTATGACCTATGACAATTCCCTAAGAAAAGATTGAAGGATTCTAATGTGGATACAAGTGTACTTAGAAAAATACTCAAGCATGAAGTTTGCAAGCATAAGATATGAGATGTAGATGCTAAAATGAGGTAAGAATTACTTTTTTATAGAAAATCCCATTGTGGATGAATGGCCAAGATTGTCAGTTGAGAAATGCCCTAAGATCAATTGTTGAAATTAAATGTGACAACCCACAATTAGGGTTAGGGAAACATTTGAAATGAAGGCTCAGATTTGATTTTAGAAAAATCAAATCAATGGTCAAGGTTGCATGTGACAAGAGGAAATATGGGCATGGAAAAAGAAAAAGCTTGAAAATCAAATAATATTAGAAATTAAAAGATTTATGGAGGAAAGTTGACCTTTTGAATTAAAAATTAATTTAATTCAAAAGTGAGGCCATGCGAAGTAAATAATGAATTTAAATTATTTACTTGAGGAGAAAATAGAAAGTAGACAATTTTGAATAAATGACTTTATTTAAAATTAGAAATAAAGTTGTAAATAATGATTTTCAAATTATTTACTTGGTGGGAAATTAGAAAGTGGATAATTTTAAATAAATGATTTTATTTAAAATTAGAAAGAAAGTTGATTATGGAAAGACTATTGGAGAATCAAATAATAAATTAAAATTATTTGATTTAAGAGGTTGAGTTGGCCTTTTGAATTAAAAATTAATTTAATTCAAAAGTGGGACATGTGACAAGTTGATTTTTTATTTAAATAATAATTTAATTCAAAATAGGAATAAGATGACAGATTAATAAGAAACTAAATAAATTTATTTAATTGTGGAAGAAGAGGATAAATGAATAATTAAATAATTAAAATAACTATTTAATTATAGTGGCAAGCTGATAAATAATTAAATAAATATAATTTATTTAACTATAGAAGACAAGGATATTAGTGACATATTTAAATAAAGTTTATTTATTTAGATAATAAGGAGGAAGTAGTTAGGAATTCTGACATTAGCACATAATTAAAAACTTTAATTATGTGAGGAAGATGTTTGACATAGAATATGTGGTTTGTGGGTTTAGGCCATTTTTATGTGTCTACATTTTCCCCCTCTTTGTCATAATGTAGTTTATCGCATTGTGAGAAAGAAAATAAGTCAAAAATATGCACTAGTGTGAAAGTGAGGATAGGAAGGATGACGAGGAGGTAGTGGTATGCCCCCTTGAGAGGATATGAAGGTTAAGAGAACACAAGTGTGCTCTCAAAATGGATGAGAAGACTAGAGGATGAAGGAATAAAATAAATGTTAGCATGGAAGACAGTGATGTTAGTATGGACAACAAAACCTTCAATATTTTCCAAAGTACTAATAGGTGTTGCATTAATCATCATTGGGTAGTAAAATGACACAAATGGACAACAAACACCATGGCATGACATAGACCAAGGTGTGCAAGGTCATCCACTTGCAAAATAGACAGTCACAAACAAGGAATATCCTAGCTCATACTAAAGGCCAAGTTGCCCCAGTCATTTTTCCAAGATAATCCATAAATAGTAGTCAAAGAAAAGAGTCATGAGACATCATCGCTCCTCTAAATCCTTCATGGGAAATCCTCAAGGAAGCTAGTAACTTGAATCAAAGACAAATGCGAAAGAAAGATAAGACAAAATAAGCCTTAATGTCAACAACTAATAAGAGTGTTTGCCAAAATTTGATTTGTTTGAGGGTTATGCAATTGACGAAGCCAAGTTTCAAGAAAGACACATCTTGTATAAGGGGAATGACAATATTTTTACTAACATTTGACAATGTCGGGTTTTAGGAAGGACACATCTTGTATAAGACATATGTTTGACTTTTTTGACGGTTTGACTGTGTTGATAATTTTAACAATTTGTTTAGTTTGATTGAGTGACCTTGTTGACTTGTTTGTCTTGTTGACATGTGCCTTGTCTAATGTTTAAATGACTCTTTGTGTGTAAGTTGACAATGTCTGATTTATTATGACCGACACGATGAACCCTAAAGCACTGACCTAACATGACCTATGAGGTACATCAAATGATGACCTTTCCTACGTAACAAATGCTCAGAGACAAAAAAAATCAATGATGACATGGACTAATTGACATGACTAACTTGACTCTATTTTTGGGGTTTTAAAAATTATTTGAATGTTTTTGGGTATTGACATGTTTTGATTTTTTTGGATTTTGAATTTTTATAAAAAAAATTTGGATTCGTTCAGGACATTTTATGATTTTTATGGCTTTTTGATGTTTTATAATTTTTTAGATATTGAATTTTTATAATTTTTTGGATTTTGAAGTTTAATAAAAAGAAATTGGATTTTTTTAGGACATTTTATGATTTTTATGGCTTTTTGATGTTTTATGAGGATCATGACAAATGCATGTGAATGATGCCTACAAGCAAGTGAGCATGCATGTACAAGAATCCTAGGAAAACCATGATCTTTCCTCTAGTCAAGCTAACTACCGATTGATAGGTGATGATGATGATGATGATGTGACTAAAGAATCAAGATTTGTAGTGGGGCTAGGAATAAAGACAAGGAATGTTTAGGATGATGTTCTAGGTTGCATATCAAGATTGCATGGATTATACTCATTGCATTTGGAATGAATTTGTTCTAGGACTAGATGGGATGATGGGGGATCGCTAGACCATTGACAAGGGAAACCCAGATAGGTGATAGGCATAAAAGGAGCATGGATGGATTTGGTAAGAGACAAGAGACATGAGGATTATGTCATATAAGGATAATTTATTTTCTCCGAGGTATGATTTTTGATAGTGCTATGAAGGAAATGACATGATGTTTCATGAATAGTGTATTACAAAAGGATGGTCATGTCAAAATATTTCCAAAGAATGATTTATGTTAGGTCTCAAATGGATAGATAGAAATGTCATAGAAAAATGTCATGCAAAGGTTACAGAAGATGAGAAAACTTGACCCCAAGTATAAAGGTCCACATAGATAAGTGCTTTTACACATGATGCTTGTTTGTGAGGTTTTCATCATAGTACTTATCCAAAGTGCAAAAAAAATGGTTTTCACTATTGGATGAGATTTTTCTCTTTACTATTTTCTAGACTTTTTTTTTTGTGTCACCATGATGCCTGTTTGTCGGGTTTTCATCAAGGTGACAATTTGTTTATATTTTCAAATTTTTTGTATTTTTGTATTTTCTGGATGGACTTGATGCTTTAGATGATCATTGATTGTGCTAAATCCATTGATGGTGCTGATGTAGAGACTGGTACGATGACATTTCAATAATGACCTTTATGAAGTAGTTTCCTTGTCAGGATAATAGCGCTTGCATACAACTGATTTATGTAATTGTGATCCTTTTTTATACTAGATTTGGCCTTATTAGAATATGCACATCATGATAGAGTGCCATGAGATTCCTTATGATAAAGAGTGGTTGCCAAGATGTGACGGATTTGTGACATGGTATTTTTGAAAATTTAAGCATGATGTAGGATTATGATGGATGATGGCAGATGTGGAAGGATTGTTTGGATGTTTGGATGTAGCAATTTTTACTTTCCAAAACTTTTGGTGTTGGATGGCGAAGTTCAAAAATTTGATTAGGATAATTTTTGGAACCATGATTTTTATATGTCTTGCTAGATGGCAATTTTGAAGGAGGTGGAAATTTATTGTGTGTGGGAGTCCTCTTTTCTTGTGGCTCCACATTTTGATTGACTTTTGGATTTGGAATATTTTCTATACTCAATCCATTTTTCTTTGGGATCCATTTTAAATTCATTTGTCCACTTGGATTTTTGATTGATTCATTGACCTTGGACATTTGATTTTGAACTTTGGATTTGTGATATTTTCTTTTTGTTGGTTCCAAATGGAAGGTTTATTCATGTTGGAATGATGGTTTATGGTTTGGATGCAAGGAGTGTTGGCAACAACCTTATGAAAATAACTACTCATGACCCCCATTTTGATTTTTGTATCAGATAGAGTTGCTCCCAATATTGAGGAAGTGCCACTATCATCATTAGATTTGTCGATTGAGGAATAGCCAAGACCTTGATGTCTATAATTTTCCTGAAGTTGTACAGGTTCTAGAATGCCTTGCTCATGTAGGCCTAGTCCTTTTCCTTGATAATGCATGTTATGATAGATTCTGGTTGTGATGGGGTACTTGTTAGTTAGGAAGCAAGATGCTAACCCATCATTATTTAGTCAAAAACCTTTACTCTAAACTTTTTCATCTATAGGAAAGCCCACTCTAACAAAGGTAGATGATCCTACTTGATAAGATGGTGTAGCTATATTGACATGTTGGATAGATTTCTAATTAACATGTTTGGTCTGATTTTATGACATATCAGGTTTGAATAATTTTATTGGTTCTTCCAAGTCAATGTTGAAACCATCTTCATGGTCACTATCATAGAGTCCAATGAATTCAACTATAGTTTGGTTATTTGCAAATATGTCTAGAATAGGAGAATATTGTTCTAGAGGAAAATCATTTGTGTGTCCCATGAAAGCAAGTGTCTCATTTTTGGAAGTGTCAATATTTGGATCTTGGATAGGGTTGTCTTCAATTGTTTTATCATGAATGGCATAAAGGTCAAGGATTGGATCTTTTTGGAATTCTTGCTCAATAGTAGTGTCTTGATTAAGGATGGGTTTGTCTTGATTTACATGGTTGTGAATGGGATCTCTATCAAGGATAGGTGTATTTTGGATTTTATGATTGTATAGAAGGACTTATTGAGTGGATTTAAGGATGGGGTCATGAGATGGACGAATTTGATCTTGACATAAGGGGGGAGTTATGGTGTCATGCTTTGGACTTTCATTTTGACATGTATCTTCAAGTTTATTAAATGGGATGCTACTATAGAGACCATGAATAGATGTGTTTTCATGCCTAAATGTATTTTGATATGGAGTATCTTGGAATCGAATGGTGTATGATGGACTGGGATAGGATGTGGAGACTTGGAAAGGGTTAGTGTATGAGGGACTAGGATTATATGTGGATAAAGGACAAGGATAGGACATGGATAATGAACTAGGATAGGATGTGGAGGCTTTGAATGGATTGATGGATGGTTGATTTCCCTTGTCAAGGTTAGGGTGATATTACTAATGGTGTTAAGGGACTCTTGATAGTGAAGGTAGATGGACGGAGGAATAGGACTCATGGATTGTTGGTAGGAAGGGCATGTGGGTTTTTGACCATGGTTTGAGGTTGATTTGCATTTTTATTGGAGGTATTGTCTTTTGAAGTCTCTGGCTAGTTGGGCTTCACCATTACAGATAAATTGGTATTTAATTCAACTAGAAAGCATTTGAAAGTGGATCAAAGACATGATGGTGGATGTCATGAGACTAAGACTATGTTTTCTTTGGTGCCTTCTTGGAATACAGAATACAATAGTGACAATGGTGTAAAGAGAGAAACTCTTTAATTCCAAATATTGACAATTCCGTAAATAAATTCATTTATATTCCTAAGAAATTTGAAACTCCATTCAATAGATTGAATCAAATCCAAAAGATTCCAAACAAATCGACTTAAAGTCTATAATAAGATTCAATAATACTTCCAATTAAATTCATAAACATGTCATCTTACATGACATTAATAATACAAAAGCATTTGTAACAAAAGTTTACAATTTGAGACTTAGACATTCTGTTGCCTTAAGCTCTACAATAATCATACAAGACTTAGGCATTTTGTCACCTTAAGTTCTACAATAATTAATTCAAGAATAAAATAATACATATATGAAGAAATCATCCTTTAATCTTCAATCCAATTGCATATCTTCAAACATGAAGATGAGAAAAAGGATCAGACACTTTTTCTGCCCAACCTCGAAGGTTACGCTTCCTCGAAATCCCTTAGTCATTCAAAGAATACCCGACCCTACACGAATCGCTTAACAAAAAGCAGTTGAAAAAGAAGATGGAATCTGGTGCGTGCCTAGTATAACTAGTAAATACACAAGAATTTTTATTTTTCTAAGTCATTTAAGAAACAAGCATGTTCGATACTAGGATATTGCAGAGAGTTAATTTCATTCCATCTATTTCGATGGTCCTTAAGTTACTTGGCCAAGTAAAATGTCATGCACGACAAATAATAGTAGTTTTGGAAAAGCAAAACTATGCTCTCTATAAATCCATATTCGGCACCCGTCCCAAAAGGTAACTTTCCAAAAAAATGTCATGCACATTCAATTATCAAGCATGCATGGTTCCATACAAACTAAAAATTATCTTTCACAAAAATCTTAACTACAATTTTATTTTTAAGCAAATATGGTTCTAATGCAGTAATTTCACAGTTTTAAATCATAAATAACATTAAGTTCATATTTAAATCAAATAAGAAAATAAAAGGTGTATCTCAACTATATAACTAAGTACATATAAAACCAGAATAAATGAGCACACATTCTTTTGGTTCATTTACTCATATAATTTAACTACACTTCAATATATTCTTTGTCTAATTCATTTCATTTTGAAGTAATTATATTTTTAATTTTACTTTATTTTCTTTTCTGTTTTTCATATTTCCATTAAAATATTATCTTTGTAAAATCATAAAACCTCATATTTAATTTTGTTTCAAAGGCAATTTTAGAATCATTCCTCAAGAATTATCAAATTTAACTCTTACTTTTCAAGCATATTTTAATACACAAAAGTTATTTAATCTTATTATTTTGGAAATTTTATTGAAACCAATAACATTCACCTGTGATAATTCTGCAAAAGGTTCCCTATCTTTTCTATTTCTTTTGTTTTGAAAATTTTATCTCTTTGACTATTTGGATTTTTCTAAAGCTTTTCTAAATCTGAATAGATCTAAAATAGTATGTTTTATGTTTGCATCTTTTCCAATTTCCTAACAAATAAATCTACTGTCTTTTTATAGTTTTCTATTCAAGTTGTTCAATAGTTTTTTGATAAAACATAGTTTGGTGTATGATCTTTTTCAACAAATTGTATACATTGAGTAAACACATTTTTGTTTGAGTAGAAGCAAAATAATTAAACTTAGATATTAATTTTCTATGAATTTGAGAAATAAAAATTTATCTATCAAATCTGCCTGTTTATTTCCTATAGCCGAGTGTTTTCTCAAATTTGGAAATGAATCTTTGTCTTTCTCTATCGATTTTTTGTTCTAAATTCTCTTTTGTTTATACTATTCTTGTGATCTTCCTTTCTTTTCCTATGCTCCACCCCTCTTCTGTTCTTCTCTTAATTTTCTGTTGAATTTTTCTCCTTCTATCCTGGCCACCTCTCTTTCTTCTGTTGCTTGGGTGAGATGGAGAGCAGATTTTAGTCGTTGCCTTTCCTCTTCTATCACGCGCCCTTCACAAGATCTCATTTTTTTATGAATGCAAGACAAAAATCCTTCTCTTGCTGGCCGCTCTTGATTTCTCAAAAATCTTTACTCCCCTCCTTCCTCCCACACACACAGAATAAGTAGACTTTTCTTCTCACAAAAATAACCCTCTCCTTTCTACTTAGATCTCTCTCCTCGCTCTGGCTGCACCTTGTGGTCTTCTCTCATGCATATGTGGAGATTCCTTAATAAAGTTTACAAATCAAAATTCCCTTTTTCCCTCTCCCTTCCCACACGTATATAGAGTAGCAGCCTCTAGATAAAATAAATATAAACTCCTTTGTCTCCTTTCCGTGCATGGGGAATAAAGTAGTTCTCTTTGATTCTCTTTATGGCTTTTTTTTTTTATCTCCCTCTCAAAAATGGATTTTTACTCTTCCCTGTCTACTAAATTTGATTTTTTTCTCCTTAATATCATGCAAATGGTGTAGTTAATGAAATCAGATCCACTTTTTATATTTTGATCTCTAGAACTCCAAGTTTCTCTCTTTGATTGCATGCAAAATTGATTGAAAGATAGTTGTTTTCAATTTGTTAACTGTTATTTCAATTCAATTTCAATTTCCATTTTCAAACGTATTGCTTCTTCTTATTGTTTAAAATAACTTAATTTAATATCTATTTAAACATTTATTTCCTCTTTCATTTATTAAATGAGAAAATAAAAATTAAATCAATAACACAATTTTTACATTTTATACATTTTCACAATTAAAAGTTTATTCCAATAATTTAGAATAAAGCATTATTATTTTCAACTAACAATAAAATATTTACTCAAAGAAGCAATTCTTGAATAAAAATCAATTTCCTCACAAAAATAGCTAGATTTCCATTTAAAACAAATATATTCTTTTTCACAATTATGTTCAAACAAAGCATAGCCATAATAACCATTTAATCATCAAATTATGTTTTAAGTAATTAAGTGGTGTGTGAGATTCCATCAGCCTCATTAATGTCTAGTGGCTAAAATGACTCTACGTGATCAATGTTCTCGCCTTCATTCTTGTTCACTTGTTCTTACATTTACTTGCACTCAATTTCTCATGAGCAATGACAAACCCTGCATTTCATAATAATGGATTTCAAATCATTTCATTTGCATTTAAATTTCAATTTAACTTTCAATTTCAATTTAAATAATCATCTATCATAAACATTAAAAGTCTCATGATTAATAATTGCATTTAAACAAATGATAAAATTTAGAACGTGACATCCTTCCCCTCTTGGAAGAGACATCGTCTTGATGTAGTATTAATCAATCAATAAGAAAAATATCTTAATCAGTAAAACATAGTATCTCAATCATAATGAAATAATAACTAACATAATAGTTCTCAAAACATAAGCATAAACAATTCATAGTAGCATCCACGCTATCCAAGTTCACAACATGTGAATCAAAAACTAGAGTATCAAGTATCTCCGCATTAAGCAAATACTAATCTAAGAAAGAAAATGAGGAAAATGATGGTCAATCGTCTCAAAATCCTCCCATGTAGCACTATCCTTAGTATACTGGTCCCACTGGACCTTGTATTGAGTACTATTCCTATTACGCAACTTAATGCTACACTTGTCTAGGATTCAGATGGGCTCCACTAGCACCACCCCTAGATCTTATACCTGTAATGAATGCCAATAAAGTATATGAGATGCATCAAGATGGTATGGTTTCAATAAAGAAACATGGAATACACTATGGAGTCGAGCTAGAGCAGGTGGTAATGCTAGTCTATAAGCAACTAGATTAATGACTTCCAGTACATCAAAGGGTCCCACAAATCTCAGAGCCAACTTTGATGATTTCCCAAATGAGATAGAGCTCTTATGAGGCTTGACCCTCAAAAAAACTTTATCTCCCATAACAAACTGTCTAAAAGTCCTGTTTCTATCAGCATAGCTCTTTTGTCTATCGGTTGGTTCCTTTAACCTACTCTTGATCAACTTCATTTTCTCATCCATTTCCTTGAGCATATCTAGACCAATGATGATCCTATCTTCCATCCTATAGAAACTAATGGGTGTGCAACATTTCTGTCCATAAAGTGCCTCAAAAAGTGCTATACCCAAAGATGTATGGAATGAGTTATTGTAAGAAAAATCAACCAATGGAAAATATTCCTCCCACTTGTACTACTAATCCATGCAGTACATCCTCAGTAGATTCTCAACAACCTAATTGACCCTTTCTATTTGGCCATTAGTTTGTGGGTGATAAGCATAACTAAAATTCAATTTAGTTCCTAAAGCTGCATTCAGTGTTGTCCAAAACCTAGTTGTATTCCTGGTATCCCTATCTGAAATAATGGTCTTTGGTACACCATGCAATCGAAATATCTCTTGCACAAATTTCTTTGCAAGTGTCAATGATCCATCCTTTAGATTCGCAAGTATGAAATGTGAAACCTTCATTAGCTTATCAATGACTACTAAGATGGTATCATGCCTATTCCTGCTCAAAGGTAATCCTTGGATAAAATCCATACTGATTACTTGCCACTTATACTCAAGTATATCATGGGGATACAAAACTCCTATTGGATGCACATGCTCATCCTTGACCCATTGGCATTCCAAACATCTAGGCACATACTCCATAACATCTTTCTTGAGGTTAGGCCAAAAATAGAAAGTCTTCAACTCTGCTACCATCTTCATAACTCCTGGATGCCCTGAGTAAGGTGCAAAATGTACTTCCTCTAGAATCAACCTCCTCATGTATCCACCCTCAGGGATATACATCCTTCCTTGATATCTCAAAATACCATCATACTCCATCACATATCCATCAAATATATGATCTAAAGGATCTAACTCTAAGGCTTGCTTGACCCTCTTATAATGCTCATCCACTAGAAGATGCTGCAATCTTGTCTCAAATTTGAGCTTGTGGTCAGCATAGCCGAGAGATGCCCTCTCCTGCTAAGAGCATCTACAACTCTATTTTCCTTTCCATTGATATACTCAATACAAAAATCATACTCACTTAGAAACTCAAGCCCCCTCCTTTGTCTCACATTGAAGTTAGGCTATGTAAAGATGTACTTAAGTCCTAGATGATCTATCTTTAGTTCAAATGGTTTCCCTAGGAGATAATGTCTCTACATCTGTAATGCATTAACAATAGCTGAAAGCTCAAGATCATGTGGTGCATAATTAAATTCATATTGTTTCAATTTTTTGGACTCATATGCAACCACTTTCCCTTCTGGCATCAATACAACTCCTACACCTTCACTTGAAGCATCTATAATCACTATGAAGTGCCCATTAGGATCTGGTATAGTCAAAACCGGTGCCGATGTCAACTTTTGTTTAAGAAATTGAAATGCCTCCTCGCACTTATTAGTCCACTCAAATTTCCTTCCCTTCTTCTGAAGAGAAGTAATAGGTGTTGCTATCTTGGAGAATCCTTCCACATATTTCCTATAATATCCTGCAAGTCCCATGAAACTACAGACTCTAGTAACACTCTACGGTGTTGGCCAATCCATAATTTCTTCTATCTTTGTAGGATCAACTTAGATTCCCTCAACAAATATGACATGACCCAAGTAGTGAACCTTATTTTGAAAGAAAGTACACTTAAAAACTTACCAAAAATATTTTGATCTCTTATTCATTGCAAGACTATCCTTAAGTACTTCTCATTCTCCTCTTCTATCTTGGAGTAAATCAAAATATCATCTATGAATATCAGCACAAAATCATCTAAACAATCTCTAAAGATGTTTTTCATAAGATTCATGAATGTCATTGGGGAATTCATTAGACCAAAAGGTACCATGGTGAACTCATAATGTTGATACTGAGTTCAAAATGTTGTCTTTAGAATATCCTCATCCTTAATCCTTAGCTGGTGGTAACTTGATGTAAGATCAATCTTAGAAAACATTGTGGCCCCTTTCATCTGATCAAATAGCTCATCTATCCTAGGTAAAGGATACCTATTCTTAATGGTAACCTTGTTCGACATTCTATAATCAATACACAATCTCAAGGTCCCATCCTTCTTCTTCACGAAGATTATCGGTGCACCCCATGGAGATAGACTTGGTCTAATAAATCCCTACTTCAGAAACTCCTGCAATTGAACCTTTAGCTCATATAACTCTATCATAGTCATTATGTATGGAGCCTTGGATTGAGACTTAGTTCCAAGTAAAAATTCAATCGAGAAATCAAATTCCCTCTTCGGTGGTAACTCAATAAGTTCTTCAGGAAATATATCCAAGAACTCCTTGAGATCTGGATAGTCCTCTAGATTTTTTTGGACATTATCCAAGTCACTTACCAATATAGCATATATGGAACATCCTTTCTAATGTACTTTCTTTAGCTACATGGCTGAGATATGTCTCAACTCAAGAGGCTCTTGAGATCCAAAAATCTCAACTAGATGTCCAAAATCATCAAGAAAACCCACAATCTTATCCTCACAGTTCACTATGGCTTTATGTTCAATTAACCAATTGATCCCTAGGATCACATCATATGAACCCAACGGTGATACATAAAGGTTAACTTGGGTTTGGAAATCAGGTAGCTCTAAATCGCTGCAAGATAGACATGAATCTACCCTCTTCTCTGCTCGGTTTCCATATTGAACTATCCATGCATGTGACATATAACCAGGTCTAATAGGTAACTTAGCAACTACTTTAGGATCAATAAAGCATTTAGTAGCTCTTGTATCTATCAAAATGAAAAATTATTGACCAAAAAACTTACCCATCATCTGAATAGGTGAAGCTTGAAAATCTGCTTGATGGTTGTCAACCGCTGCATGAATCTAGTGTTGCGGTGCTCACCGATCATTCCCTCCTTGCTGAACTCCTATGCACTGAGTGCAATTAGAGGCATAGTGATCTCCTCCACAATTGTAACATCCACCTTGTGGCCATGGGTGACCACCTATCATGTTCCTCATATTAGAGAAGTTGGTGTTATTAATATTCACTTTCTTGTTTCCACCATAGTTTCCTTCTCCTTTTTCCTGAGATTTTTTTCCTCTCTTCAGGTTCCTTATTTGTTGATTGTTGTTACCCCTTTGGTTATTATTGTTATTATTTTGGAACTTCCTATTTCCAAATCTAGATTTAGCATTCACATTATTTCTATAGTTTGCTACCTGTTGCAAATTTTGTTCCTATTTTATGGCCTTCTCAAAGACCTCATCCATAGTCAATGGATTATGAATATCCACATCAACTCCTATCTATGGCCCCAATCCTAGGATGCATTTTTGAATATGGAACCGTTCATCCATCTGATACTGTGGTACGCACTTTAGGAGATTAGTGAATCTCTCCTAGTATTGAGTAACTGTCAAACCACCTTGTGTTAGATTTTGAAACTCTATCATTTTCCTATCCAAGAACAGTTGTGGGAGCCATCTCTTCCTTAAAAGTTAATAGAATAATTCCCATGTAGTCCCACCTAGTAGTATCTTCTTCTTAGTCTTCTCATTATCCCACCAATTAGTAGCTTCTCCAGTAAGCTGATATGTAGCCCAAACTACCTTGGTCTCATTAGACATATTCCTAAGCTCAAAGTACTTTTCCATTTCAATTACCCAAGCTTCAGCTCCATCACTAATATTCTTACCATAAAAATTGGGCAGGTCTACCCTTTTCAAGTCTTTTTCCAACTCCCCTTCAATCCTAACTTGAGGATTTAGTGGTTATTGAACCCTTGGATTCTCATTATTGGGTTGCTCTTGATTTTCAGGAATTTGGCTCTGAGGATTTTGTCCTTCTCTCAATCCTTGAACTTCCTATTCTAGATTATCCATTTTGGAACCTTGCTGATTCAAAATATTAAGAATCTAATCCAACCTATCATTCTCATTACTTGCAGCAGATCCTTTTCCTCTTGAACCCATTATGTATCAACAATTTTTGCATCAAGGAATGTTTCTTTAGCATAATGGACAAAGGACCCTAGTGTTCAAACCTAGGGCTCTGATACCAAATGTAAAGAGTGAAACTCTTTAATTCCAAATATCAAAAATTCCTTAAATAAATTCATTTATATTCCTAAGAAAGTCGAAACTCCATTCAATAGATTACATAAAATCCAAAAGATTCCAAATAAATCGACTTAAAGTCTACAATAAGATTAAATAATACTTCCAATTAAATTCATAAATGTGTCATCTTACACAACATTAATAATACAAAAGCATTTAGGTATGTGCAAGATCGTCATGGAAAAAACAAGCCCTTAAGTGACAATAAAATTCAGAAAAATCAGAGTTAGGCAACTTGATGTAAAAATTTGAATAAGTTATCTATATTATTTCAAAAATATGTAAGAATAAAAGTTGTAGAAATTTGAATGTAGTTTCTAAACTACTAGGTTTATTTAGAAAAAAAAAACATCTATTTGGTGAAAATTTAAAATTTCAATGCAGTAGTACTTAAATTTCAGGGAAAAAATAAGTAGGTGTCTATCTGACGACCCTAACCACAATAAAATGATAATTATTTTTTATAATATTTTAGATATAAGTAAAGGACTCATGTCCAGATGTGATGCATATTTTATTGTAATTTTTTTTCAAGTAAATAATTAATTATGATTTTTTTATTACAACTTTTAAAAAATATTAAAACTCGTACGTCTAACCACCTTAACTTGGTCAAAAATTCATGAAATTCAATATTTTTTTTTAATTCTATAGTATGTGAAGCATATAATGTGACACATGTTTTCTATTCAAAAAATGTGATACCATTTGAAAGCTATAATTTTTTTTCAATCGACCTATCAATGAGGACTTTAATCGTAATTCAAATAGAAAATGAATAATAATTATTTATTAAATTCAAAATAAAGCATAATTTATATTGGTGGAAAGCTGAGAATATCTTTTAAAAACCCTTTTTGTTTCATCAATTTTGGGTAAAAAAAAGTTGTCGGCCACATGGACCATCATATCACTTACATAGTGCCACTTTTTGGCCCATCATGATCCTGCACATACCCATTTGAAACAAAATTTTACAATTCGAGACTTAGGCATTTTGTCACCTTAAGCTCTACAATAATCATACAAGACTTAGGTATTATTTTGCCTTAATTTCTACAATAATTAATTCAAGAATAAAATAATACATATATGAAGAAACCATCCTTTGATCTTCAATCCAATTGCATATCTTCAAACATGAAGATGAGAACAAGGATCAGGCACTTTTTCCACCCAACCTCGAAGCTTACACTTTCCTAGAATCCCTTAGTCATTCAAAGAATACCTGAACCTACACGCAACACTTAACCAAAAAACAATTGACAAGCAAGATGGAATCTGGTGCGTGCCTAGTATAACTAGTAAATCCACAAGGATTTTCATTTTTCTAATTGATTTAAGAAACAAGCAAGTTCGATACTAGGATATGGTAGAGAGTTAATTTAATTCCATCTATTTTAATGGTCCTTAAGTTACTTGGCCAAGTAAAATGTCATGCATGACAAATAATAGTAGTTTTGGAAAAGAAAAACTATGCTCTTTATAAACCCATATTCGACACCCGTCCCGGAAGGTAACTTTACAAACACATGTCATGTGCATTCAATTATCAAGCATGCATGGTTCCATACAAACTAAAAAATATCTTTCACAAATATCTTAACTACAATTTAATTTTTAAGCAAATATGGTTCTAATGCAGTAATTTCACAGTTTTAAATCATAAATAACATTAAGTTCATATTAAAATCAAATAAGAAAATAAAAGAAGGTGTATCTCAAGTATGTAACTAAGTACATATGAAACCAAAATAAATGACCACACATTTTTTCAGTTCATTTACTCATATAATTTAACTACACTTCAATATATTCTTTGTCTAATTTGTTTAATTTCGAAGTAATTATATTTTTAATTCTACTTTATTTTCTTTTATGTTTTTCATATTTCCATTAAAATATTATCTTTGCAAAATCATAAAACCTCATATTTAATTTTGTTTCAAAGGCAATTTTAGAATCATTCCTAAAGAATTATCAAATTTAACTCTTACTTTTCAAGCATATTTTAATACACAAAAGTTATTTAATCTTATTATTCTTGAAATTTTATTGAAACCAATAACATTCACCTGTGATAATTCTGCAAAAGTTTCCCTTATTTTCTATTTCTTTTGTTTTGAAAATTTTATCTCTCTGACTGTTTGGATTTTTCTAAAGCTTTTCTAAATCTGAATAGATCTAAAACAATATGTTTTATGTTTGCATCTTTTCCAATTTACTAATCAGAATTTCCTAACAAATAAATCTACTATCTTTTTATAGTTTTTTGTTCAAGTTCTTCAATATTTTTATAATAATACACAGTTGGTGTATGATCTCTTTCAACAAATTGTATACATTCAGTAAACACATTTTTTTTTTTTTTAATCTATTTTTTGATAAAAGGATTAAAGCCAAATAAATTGATTTGCTAAAGTTTACAACTCTATGTGCGTGCATCTTTCGACCTCCACAGGCATACAAATTACAATCCAGTTTTTGTCAACTGCAAATCTATAGGGATACCAGGTTCTAACTCAAGTCTGGCCACACCGACATCCTTATTATAGTCTAAGACTTCCACTGCATCCAAGCCAGACACATAAAGACTCCCAATGCAACTAGCCAGCGATCCTCTACCTTGTGTCTCGATGGGCTCTTCAAGGGCTATAGGCTCCTTTTAAATAGAAATGACTTGGAACTCGGTGGAATTTTCTCAACCTCCTATGGATTCATCACTGCCTTAAGACTATACTAGGTCCTTGGCCGAGTTGGTAGGAATATCCACTGATGTGTCAAGGCTTATTCCATCTGCAACCATGTTGGCGAGGTTGTTTGCCTCTTTGTTAATTTCCCTATACACATGGTTGACTGTTATATCCTCAAAATACTTCAATAGTTCCAATGCCCGGCTCAGCAAGGTATTCAACTTCCAGTTGGGTGTTGAGCCACTTCACACTGCATTTACAATGATCGTAGAGTCTCCTTCGATGGCTAGTTTTCTAATCCCCAAGGCTCTGCAAAGACCCATACCTTCAAAAAATGCATAGTTTTGCACCATTATTGGAGATGATTCTAAGAGGAATCTCTTTTCTGCCGATGACAGTGCCATTCCAATCTCTCACAATGCATCCAACCCCACCCATGCTTGGGTTCCCTCGAGCAGCCCCATCGAAATTCAATTTTTCCCAGCCAACATCTAGAGGAAACCATACACCTTTTGCTCTTTGTTTCTTGGCAACAACTAACCCAAACCCAAAAAGGGTGGAATTTTGAGATTGGGCTAATTCGTCCTCATGCAATTGTGCCATGTAGTGAAGATGACCCCTACTTTAACATGTTTTAGATTATTACTGTTAACAACTTCATTAATCTCTCACTCCAACTTGATCAAAAAGGGATCTAGATCTATTATCTTCCCTTGAAATATTCTTTTGTTCCTCTCTTTGCATATTTCCCAGATTATGAGAGAAGGGCTGATCAACCATAAGTTCCCAAACAAACTTGATTTGAAAATCCTTGGCCATGATTTAAATAGATTTAGTATGTTGTTAGGTAGGGCTGAGATCCACCCTAGCCTGGCACACAACCACTACCAACATTGTTGGGAGAATGGACAACTTAGCAAAATGTGATCTACAGTTTCTGAATCACTTTCACAAAGGGCACATATTGATGGGCCATGATAGCCTATCTTTCTGAACCACTCAACAATAATAATCCTCCCGTGTATGGCACCCATGCAAACATGCCTGCTTTGGGCAGACAAGAGTTGTTCCAACATAGGTAATTTTCTAGAACCTCTCCTTTGTCGGTATCTTTACTAATCAATCCATACCCGTCCTTTGAGTTGTACTATCCGGATTTAGAACCAATCTAGATTATTTGATCCTAACCTTTTCTAGGAGAGATCCACCTTGCCTTAAGTAACTCACTCAATTGAGTTGTTAGAGTGTTGTCTAGACAAACCTCCTTAAATTTTTTCCATCTCCAAATTACAGCCAGCTCTACTGACTCAAACACCATGTAATCTCTAACCTTGTCTCCCCAAGCCAGTTGAATTTCTCTTTCACATCCTCTGTCTGCATAAGATGGTCTAGGGCATGGAAGCCCCCCCAATAGTTTTCCCAAAATAAAGCATATTTGCAATCCATTATGTCCCAAAAAATGAAATATGTGATCAATTGCCTGCATTCCAACATAAAATTTCTAGATTCTAGAGCCTCTGGGAGGACTAGGAGTTCTGAAAATACCTTCACAATTTTAAGTCTCTAAGTATTTTCCTTTCAGGATTCTTACCCACTTCAGATCTGGGTGGGAATACATTCTCAAAATGAGTTTGGCCACCAATGCCTTGTTTTTCCATCTTTGGTTTCTTAAGCTTGTGCCCCCCAACTCTTTTGGCCTGCAGATTTTATCCCAAGCAATACTGGCCATCTTTTTCTAATCAGAAACTCCTTGCTAGAAGAATCTCCTCATAATCTAAACTAGTTTCTTGTTGACACTGCTAGAGAGAGATAAACTTGATAGGAGATATATAGGAAGGGCTATAATGACCAATTTCAAGAGCACCAATCAACCAGCCCATGAAAATAGCCTTCCCTTCCATGAGGAAATTTTCTGCTCAAACTTGTCCTTGAGAGGGTCCCACAATCTCGTTGTTCAGGTACCAGAGTTCAATGGTAAGCCCAAATATTTGCATGGAAGCGAGCCTAAGTTAAAACTAAGTGTGCTCCTGATACTTTCACTTAATGAACTAGGGATATTGAAAAATAAAACCTCTGAATTCACTTTGCTAACCACTTGCCCTGAATCCATCTCATAGTCCATTAGAATCTTTTTGAATGCTCTTGCTTTACTCCTTTTGCTATGCCCCAAGAGTAAGGTATCATCCATGAACTACAGATGAGTTACTTCAATGTTATTAGTGACCTTAATGCCTTGGATCAAACTCTTCTCTTGATCACTCCTAATGGCTCTACCCAAAGCCTCAACCATGATTATGAACAAAGAAGGAGATAGGGGATTTCCTTGTCTGAGACCCCTAGAAGACTCAAAAAATCCTTCAGGGGAGCCATTGACTAGGACTGATAATCGAGGAGTAGAGATGCATTGAAAAATCTAGTTGATCCATTGCTTGCTAAAACCAAATGCCTCCATGCATTTATATAAAAATCTCCAATCTACCTTACCTTATGCCTTCTTAATGTCCAACTTGATCAGTATGCTTGGTTTTTTAGTTGATTGAATTGAGTGGATAGTCTCTTGGGCTATGAGTACTACATCCAAAATGGATCTTCTCGGCACAAAACCTGTTTTCTCCTCAGATATAATTGTGGGAAGGACTTATTTAAGTCTTCTTTCCATCACTTTTGACATGATTTTGTATAATGTGTTACAAAAAGAGATGGGGCAGAATTCATCCCATACTTCTGCATCTTCTTTCTTTGGGATGAGAATGATAAAGGTGTTGTTCACTTCTCTGAGAAATACTCCTAAGTTTCTTGATGCCTCCATAGCCTAAACCAGGTCATCTCCTCGAATATGCAACATTTTTGAAAAAAAAATTTAGGAATCCATCCAGGCCTGGGGCCTTGTTAGGATGAGACTCTTTTATAGGTCTTTCCACCTCCTTTTTGGTGAATTTATTGTTTAGCATTTTGTTTTGCTCTGTTGTTACCAGCTTTGGGATGTTTTGCAACAATTGATTTTGATTGGTTAGGTAGGAACCATCAGAGGTGTTCAACACATTCTTGATGAAAGAGACCACACTCTCTACAATCTTGATCATATCCTCTTTACTGGATCCATCAGCTCTTTTGATGCTCCTTATCCTATCGACACTCCTCTTGTATTTGAATAGGCTATGGAAGAATTTAGTGTTTTTTTCGCCATCCTCCAGCCAAATTTCTCTTGATTTTTGTTTCCAAAATATCTCTTCTTTTGCTAGGATTTCTTCATAACTTTCCATCATATTCTTCTCCTTGGAATATTTCTCTTGATCCATTCCATCACGAATGACTCCTTCATTAAGGGACTGCAACTCAACTTCTAGATTAGCTTTCTTAGCAAAAATGTCCTTGAAGTGTTCCTTGTTCCATATTAACAAGTTTCTTTATAAAGCTTTTAGCTTGGAAACAAATAAAAAGAGTTTGGAGCCCTCAAACTGACCAACTTTCCACCAGGATTCAACTAGACCAAAAAAATGCTTGTCCTTCATCCACATGTTTTTGAATTTAAAGGGGATCCTTGCTAGTTTATCATCTTTGCAGCATTTCAGGAGGACAGGAAAGTGGTCTGATCAAGAATAGGGGATCACAAAGGCCTTGATGTCTGCCTGAGTTGAGGAAAGATCCCCATGAAGAAAGAATCAATCAATCTTTTCTACAATCTGAGAGGGTCCCATACATTTGTTATTCCAGGTGAACACACCCTCCACTGTTTCAAACTCTATCAAATCATTTCTACCGACCCAGCTCTTGAAATCGACCTGGGAAGGAGAATCTCTCTGTAAGCCCTCCCTCTTGTCTGTTGAGTGGAGGATAGCATTGAAGTCTCCCCCGATAATCAAGTGCTCCACATTTGATCCATTCAACAAGGTTTCGATTTCAGCCCAAGCTTACTTTTTCTTCTTTATCAGGGATGGACCATAGACATTAATGAGTTGTATCATCATGTGAGGACTAAAAAATTAGACCCTTCCTTCTATCTAGTTGCAGTTACCATCCATTGCCTCAAAGATCACCTTCCTACTATCCCACAATATCGCAAGCCCACCTGAAGCCCCACTCGCTTGTATTCCAACAAAGCTCCAACCACCTAGCCTCTTGTTAAATGAGACAAGGTCCTCTAAGTTTAGTTTGCTTTCTTGTAATAGGAAAATATTCACCTTTGTTTCCTTTATCCTACACTTCACCAAGCACTATTTATTAGGGGCGTTGAGCCCCTAACATTCCATGTTAGAATCATGGTGCCTGGGGAAGGAAGCCTCCCTTCCCAACTTTCAAAATTACTGTGATTTTCACCTTACCTTCTACTAATCTAGCCAAACTGATAAGATCTACCATCGATTTCCTCCCTCTTCTACTTCTTAGGGATTTACCACAATCCATTTTTGACCTATTAGGTGCATTTTGTAAAAGTCCCAGATTGTGTTGAATAGGAACTTCTTTACTCTCCCTTACTTTCTCCTGGTAGCCAAATAGTGACTCATTTTCCTCCAGCTCTAAAGCATCTAGTTCCATCATCTTTTGGATTAATTCCTCTTTCTCTACTTGTTGATTTAGAATCAACCCTAGATAGTCAGAGGTAGCTATCCCAATGCTACCAATCTCATCTCTTTCTTGGACAGGACTTGGGAGAGGATGTTCCTCAATGTATTTTTTGATTCTGGAAGTTAGTTGCTCATTGCTACCCAAATTGTCCTGAGCTCTTAGGTCAAGAATCTTCTGGATTAAATCCAACTTCTCTCTACTATCCTCCTTGCCTATTTGGTTCGATGATATGGGAAACCCAAAAATTTCGTTGATGATCTCATTTTCAGATTGAGATTCTCTTTCCACAAGAATCTCCCCCTCTTTGAAACCTTCTAGGCATTCCACACTAACAACACTTTCATTATTCATTGGATTGGGGGATATGCTACTTATATTGATTGAAGGTTGGGTTTTTTGGGCTACAAAGAGAGGTTTCCTATGCTGACTATCTACCTCTAGCATCTTGAGTTGCTCTTTAATTTCTTTATAGAGCACTTTTGTTTCCTTAACTAACTTTTCTATGACCACCTAATTATCCTGATTACTGACCAAGCATTTATCAATCAAGGCTAACTCCTACTGGGGTACCCTCTCTAAGAATTTAGAGCCTCGGAGGGCACCACACCCACCGCTCTACTTGAGAATTAGGGCACCTGGAAGCACTAGTTGACAATTTATTTGTGACTTTTCCAGCCTCATTTCTTCATGATTCTTTTTTCATAAATAACCACTCAGTGAGGAAGACCCTAGTGTGGAGACATTGAGTACATAAATCATCTTCCTCTTCTTGGATGGGAGCATTGTGGTAGCATTTGATCCTCCCATTTTTTCTCTTTGCTTTTACACCTTTGAGTTTTTCAAGATATCCCCATCGTTGTTAGAGCTTGCCCCTAGATTCGAGCGATCTTGGTAAGAGCATCCTAGATTTCTGGTTTTAACAGAGAGGAATTTTCCTTCGAATGGAAATCTAGCCATTGAAACCCTTTGTGTCCATGCATCGTTCTTTGATAAAACTTCCAAGTTATCCACTCCGTTGTATTTGAAAGATTGATCTATCAAAACTCTTGGTTTTGCACCTTCAATTCCATTCAAGAAATTCTCATCTACTCCTATTACAATCCCAAGCACATCACCCATGGCGATTAGGGCATCAAAGGTCCAATATTTTGTAGGCATATTATCTAGAGTTATCTAGACAGGCCTCAATTTAAACCAAAACTGGAGAGGCTCAAAGTGTGGCATCCACTCTATCATCAAGAAGGCTTCTTCAGTGAAAAACCTTGGTTCTCCATATAATATTTTTAATTTTAGTTCCTTTGTGCTGCATTCAATCATTAAAAAGTTGTTTGGAAAGGTTTTTTTGAAGTGAAGAAAAATAATTAAACTTAGATATTAATTTTCTATGAATTTGAGAAATAACAATTTATCTAATGAATCTACCTATTTATTTCTTGTAGCCGAGTGTTTTCTCAAATCTCAAAATGAATCTTTGTCTTTCTCTATCAATTTTCTATTCTAGATTATCTTTTGTTTCTGCTATTCTTGTGGTCTTTTTCTTTTTCTATGCTCCACCACTCTTCTGTTCTTCTCTTAATTTTATGTTGAATCTTTCTCCTTCTATCCTAGCCACCTCTCTTTCTTCTACTACTTGGGTGAGATGGAGAGCAGATTTTAGTCAGTGTCTTTCCTCTTCTATCATGTACCCTTCACAATATCTCATTTTTTTATGAATACAAGACAAAACTCCTTCTCCTATTGGTCGCACCTGAGTTATCTACAATATTTAGTCCCCTCCCTTCTTCCACGTGTACAAAATAAGTAGACTTTTCTTCTCACAAAAATAACCCTCTCCTTTCTGCTTAGATCTCTCTCCCTGCTCTAGCTGTGCCCTGTGATCTTCTCTCATGCGTATGTGGAGATGCCTTAATAAAGTTTACAAATCGAACTTCCCTTTGTCCCTCTCCCTTCCCACACGTATATGGAGTAGCATCATCCAGATAAAATAAATATAAAATCCTCTGTCTCCTCACTGTGCATGGGGAATAGTGTAATTCTCTTTGATTCTCTTTCTCTTTTTTTAATCTCCCTCTCAAAAATGGATTTTAACTCTTCCCTATCTCCTAAATTCTATTTTTTTCTCCTCAATATCATGCAAATGGTGGAGTTAACAATGAAATCAGATCCACTTTTTATGTTTTGATCTCAAGAACTCCAATTTTCTCTCTTTGATTGCATGCAAAATTGATTGAAAGATATTTGTTTACAATTTGTTAATTGTTGTTTCGATTTCCATTCTCAAATGTATTGCTTATTCTTATTGTTTAAAATAAATTAATTTAATATCTATTTAAACATTTATTTCCTCTTTCATTTATTAAATGAGAAAATAATAATTAAATCAATAACACAATTTTTACATTTTATACATTTTCACAATTAAAAGTTTATTCCAATAATTTAGAATAAAGCATTATTATTTTCAACTAATAATAAAATATTTACTCAAAGAAGTAATTTCCATTTAAAACTAAAATAAACTAATTTCCATTTAAAACAAATATATTCTTTTTCGCAATTACGTTCAAACAAAGCATAGCCATAATAACCATTTAATCATCAAATTACGTTTTAATTAAATTAAGTGGTGTGTGAGATTCCATCATCCTCATTAACGTCTAATGGCTAAAATGACTCTACCTGATCAATATTCTCACCTTCATTCTCATTCACCTATTCTTGCGTTCACTTGTACTCAGTTGCTCATCAGCAATGACAAACCCCGGATTTTATAATAATGGATTTCAAATCATTTCATTTGCATTTAAATTTCAATTTAAATTTTAATTTCAATTTAAATAATCATCTATCATAAACATTAAAAATCTCATGATTAATAATTGCATTTAAATAAATGATAAAATTCAGTACGTGACAAATGGTGTCTAAAGGGGATGCCAAATTCCAAGTGCAAATGAAGACTAAAAATGAATGATGGGAGACTAAAGTGTTTATGCAAAATTCAAGGTATAAGGAAACTCGAAGGTGTAATAAATTTTGGTAAACTTATAGGAAAGGTTTACTAACCCTCCAAAGTTTGGTCAATGTCTCAATTTTGATTGTCAAGGGACTATTTGTATGACTAAATAAAATGACAAGGTAACAAGGCGAGGTTTCCATACTAGACTTATGAGTTGGAAATGGCTCACAAAAGATGCAAAGACTAAAGGATTGATTTTGATTAAGTCCAATGACAACATAATTTTGAAGGAAAATATTTGACAAAGTATGAAAATTTTTCCTATTCCAGAGTCTACAAAAAACATGAGGACCTAAAAGTTGGTTTATGCTGAAAAATCATGGTGGATCTGAAGGATGCAACTAAAAATTTGTAATGGTAAACCTATCATAAGTTAAATGCAAACTAAAAATACAAGGATGGATGATTTGAGAAATTCGTTTTTTGGTTTTCAATAGAAGCCATGGGAAAAGGATGTTTGAAACCAATTTGACAATGTTTGGCTTCGAGTTTGGACAATGACAATGAATTTTCCAAATGATAGATAATTGTGTCATTTTAAGCAACAAATGTGATGCAGGATGTCAAATGCGTGATAGTTTTTGTAAATACATTGTTTAATATGGAAGATATGTTTCAAGATAGCCAATGTGTTATTTGGTGTAGAAAATGTGTAGTGGGACAATTAGATGCATTTCAAAAAGGCTCAAATGCGTTTCAGTTTGGACAGAGTCTAGTTGTCTTACAATTTTGGAAAATTTATGAAGTTGTTACAATTTGGCTATGTTTTTCCAAATCTAAAAAAGGTGTTTATTTTTTCATTGTTTTAGAAAAAACTTGGTAGACACATGGTTTTTTTCCTTGAATGTTAAAAAAAATCACAATGAAGACAAGCACAATCCTAGGTTTGGCAAGGATTATATTCACTGGATTCCACATGGGTTTCCCCAACTGCACTTATTCTTAGTGAGTGATTTAGATGCTTGGCCACACTGGCTCCCCCTTACATTGCACTCACTTCTCAGGTCAACCAAGATTCAATCCCTCATGACTCTCCCATGACATGATTTTCACCTCTATTGAGAACTGTGAGAATTTGGATGCCATTGCTGCACCAATGAATAGAAAGGGCTTTTGGCAACTACACAAAATTTTCTAGTAAGGGAACTCATTCGAGTGGAAATACATGAGGAAATATTAGCTTTGATAAGGAGGAATCCTAGCCCGAAGAGGTTAATCTCAACAAGGTTTTGGGGGATTCACTTGTCTATGTGACACATCCACACTCGTAATCCTTAGTTTTCCATTAGGATTCAAATTTGTAAACAGATTAGGAGTAGCTTGCCTCAAGAGCTTCATTGTTGGTTTGAGTCACCTTGTGGTGATTACTTTTTCCCATGAAGGAAGGCCCAATTCCTAAATTCAATAACAATTTCTCTTTCACCCAAGATTGCATAAGTGCACAAGGGGAGAGGATACTTCTATTATTGAATCGGGGTTACACAAATTGAAAAAACACATTCATTTTAATTAGCCAAATTTTAATGTGAGGAAAACACATCAAACACATTTTTTATTTTAAACCCAACTAAGTTTGAGAAAAAAAAAGTTCATTTTAGGCCAATGACATCAGAATACATGTAAAATTTTTGCCTTGATGAGTCTTAATGCATGATTGTGTTCATTTTAA
Organism: Sequoiadendron giganteum; assembly: GCA_007115665.2. NCBI lineage: Eukaryota > Viridiplantae > Streptophyta > Pinopsida > Cupressales > Cupressaceae > Sequoiadendron > Sequoiadendron giganteum. Next base: position 99,783,840 of record CM021101.1, read on the forward strand.
ACCCATGAGCGAATGCATGTTCATTTTTTCCCATGAAATGTAAATGCAAGTTGTAGATTATTTGTTTGTTTGATTTAGGATTGCAAGAATAATTAAAAAGAAATCAACAAACAAATTTTAGAATCCTTTTCTAGCTTGCCAACCTGCAAAAGAAACCAACTTAGAACCAAGTTAGCCTTGAAGATAAAATGAAATTACAACATAAAAGGACATTAATCTAAAAGTTAATAATAAATTTTTTAATCTAATCCTAAATTAATCTAATTAATTAATGTAAATTAAACTAAAAAAGCTAAATTAACTTAAAAATATAAATTAAATTAGAAGCCTAAATTATCAATCCAATTAAAATTTAAAAGAAATCTAATTAAAGATTAATTAAAATCTAAAAATCTAATTAAAAATTAAAAATATTAATAAAACAATCTAACTAGAAGATAATTTAAAATCTAAGAATGTAATTAAAGATCTACTTAAAAATCTAAAAAACTAAAAATCTAATTAAGCTCTAAAAAAAATCTAAGATCTAAATTAAAGATTTTTTATTCTAAACAAAAATCTAAAATTAACTTTAAAATATACGTTAAATTAGAAACTTACATTAGATTAAAATCTAAACTTCTAAATTAATCTAAGTTAATGTTAATCTAAACTAAATCTAATTAAACTACATTAATCAAAACTAAATTTAAAATATAAATTGAACTAAAATCAAAATCCAAAAATTAAAATATAAATCTAGATTTAAGATTAAAGTCTTAAAAAAATGAGTTGCATTTGCTCGATTGCTACCAATAGCTTATAAAGGAGCCACAAAACTTGCTAGTTTTTCTCTAAAGAAAAAGATTAGAATAAAATTAGAGTCAAGTGCACCAAATAATGTTGTTCGCATTGGGTTCACTAAAATGTGATTATAAATTTCATATTTTTAAGATTAAAGATTTATTAAATCAATTAAACTAAAACCCCAACCAAGCAATGAAGAACAAATAAATATGAAAACGTAAATAATGCAACAAAAATACCCAAAGCCTTCATATCATCAATGCTTCACCTCCATTTCCCTTCTCCACTTGCTGCAAATAGATAATTGCCCTCAAATTTTTGATGAACAACTAGGACCTATGATAATGCCCTAAGAAAATATTGAAGGATTCTAATGTGGTTGCACGTGTACTTAGAAAAATACTCAAGCATGAAGTCTACAAACATAAGATATGAGATGTAGATGTCAAAATGATGTAAAAATTACATTTTTTATAGAAAAGAACATTATGGATGAATGACCAAGACTATTAGTTGATAAACGCCCTAAGATCAATGGTTGGAATTAAATATGATAACCCATAATTAGGGTTAGGGCAACATTTGAAATGAAGGGCTGAGATTTGATTTTAGAAAAATCAAATCAATGGTCAAGGTTCAATGTGATAAGAGGAAATATGGGCATAGAAGAAGAAAAAGAAAAAAAATCAAATAATATTACAAATTATTTGATTTATGGAGGAAACTTGACCTTTTGAATTAAAAAAGAATTTAATTCAAAAGTTGGGCCATGTGATAGTAATTAATTAATTTAAATTATTTACTTGTGGAAAAAATAGAAAGTAGAAAATTTTGAATAAATGATTTTATTTAAAATTAGAAAGAAAGTTGTAAATAATGATTTTAAATTATTTACTTGGTGGGAAATTAGAAAGTGGATAATTTTAAGTAAATGCTTTTATTTAAAATTAGAAAGAAAGTTGATTATGGAAAGACTGCTAGAGAATCAAATAATAAATTAAAATTATTTAATTTAAGAAGCTGAGTTGGCCATTTGAATTAAAAATTAATTTAATTCAAAAGTGGGACATGTGACAAGATGATTTTTTATTTAAACAATAATTTAATTCAAAATAGGAATAAGATGACAAATTAATAAGCAATTAAATAAATAAAATTTATTTAATTGTTGAAGAAGGGGATAACTGAATGGTTAAATAATTAAAATAAATATTTAATTATAGTGGAAAGATGATAAATAATTAAATAAATATAATTTATTTAACTATAGAAGACAAGGATATTAGTAACATATTTAAATAAAACTTATTTATTTAAATAATCAGGAGGAAATAGTTAGGAACTATGACATTAACACATAATTAAATACTTTAAATTATGTGAGGAGGATTTTTGACATAAAAGATGTGGTTTGCAGATTTAGGCCATTTTTATGTGTTTACACTAAGAATTTTTAAAAATGGTCCCATAAATTATGCCTAATGGGACTCATTCACCACCTTGGGAAAATGAGTCCTATTTGGCCCAAAATCAAAATTATTTCAAATTTTGTGCGAGATTTTGTCCTCCTAAGTCTGATGTCAGCTAATTAAGTATAAATACAAGAGTCTTTCATTCATTTTTCACCTAGCAAGTTGAATGAGTATCCTAATAGAAAGTTTGAGTTCATAAGAGATTTCAAGCATTCACAAGAGAATTCAAGAGAATTCAAAAAAACACTATCGGGTATGTGCAGGATCATGATGGTCCAAAAAGTGGCGATATGTAAGTGATATGATGGCCCATGTGGCTGATGACTTTTTTTAACCCAAAATTGATGAAACAAAAAAGGTTTTTAAAGGATATTCTTAGCTTTCCACCAATATAAATTATTCTTTATTTTGAATTTAATAAATTATTATTATTTATTTTCTATTTGAATTACGAGTAAAGTCCTAATTGATAAGCTGATTGAGAAAAATATATAGATTCCAAATGGTATCACATTTTTTGAATCCAAAACATGCATCACATTCTATGCTTTGCATAATATAGGATTAAAAAAAAATTTAATTTCATGAAGTTTTGACCAAGTTAAGGTGGTTAGACATACGTTTTTTCATATTTTTTAAAAGTTGTAATAGAAAATTCATAATTAATTATTTACTTCAAAAAAAATTACAAAAAATATGCATCAAATCAGGACATGAGTCCTTTACTTGTATCTAAAATATTATAAAAGAATGTTATCATATTATTGTGGTTAGGGTGGTCAGACGGACACCTACTTCTTATTTTTCCCTGAAATTTAAGTACTACTACATTGAAATTTTAAATTTTCACCAAATTATTATTATTTTTTTTCTAAATAAACCTAGTAGTTTATAAACTACATTCAATTTTATACATATTCTATTTGTACATATTTTTAAAATAATATAGATAACTTATTCAAATTTTTACGTCAAGTTACCTAACTCTGATTTTTTTGAATTTAATTGCCACTTAAGGACCTATTTTTTCCATGATGATCTTGTGCACATACCCTATCAAGCTCTCTAGAGCAGCATTAAAGCATGAAGCATCATGTCAAATATTTCATGCATCATGTTTCTTTTTGAACTAACAATTGTGATGTAATATTTTATGATTCAAGCAAACACTTTATTCAAGATCTCACCTTAAAGAGAGAGTCTAGATGTACATCTATTGGAGTCATGTCATACATGTTTGCAGCCTCTTATTGCTATGGTTTGGTTTAGGTTACAAATTTCATAAGGAGAAATATTGGAGAGAAGTTATCAAAGTGAATAAATTTGTCGAAGTTGTCATCAAGCCTTGGAGAATATTGAAGAACACTTATAGGTTGATATTCAGATATTTAGATCCAAAAAACTAAATAAGAAGATTGAGAAGAAAGAGAAGAGAAGGGTTAGAATTTGAAGCTTTATAAAACCATAAATAGATTGATTTTCCACTTATGATGAATGAGTCCCAGTTTTACTCAAAATTTATATTTTTGTAGATTCAGATACACATTGGGTAGATTCTTGTTCCCACAAAAAAACCTAGATTTTGGATTGATTTCAAAAACTTGTCGAATGAGTCCCATTCAACATTAAAGTCAAATTTTGTAGTGTTTCAAAGGTCCTTCTCATCGTTTCTAGATTTCCAGGTGCACACCATTCATCTTACTATTTTTTGTTTTGTTTGATTTACTTTTCGAGGTTATTTTTCTTATAAAAATAATATAGTTTTAAATTTCAACAGTTGTCTTATTTGCAAAAATGTATTTACAATTTTTCTCTTACATATAGTACAGAAAGTGAATTTTTTTAATAACTACGAGACTCTAATTAAATAGTTTCAGGTGGGTATGTGTAGGATCATGATGGGCCAAAAAGTGGTGATATATAAGTGATATGATAGCCCATATGGCTGATGACTCTTTTTTTACCCAAAATTGACAAAATGAAAAGGGTTTTTAAAGGATATTCTTGACTTTCCACCAATATAAATTATGCTTTACTTTGAATTTAATAAATTATTATTATTCATTTTCTATTTGAATTACAACTAATGTCTTGATTGATAGGCTGAATGAAAAATATCTATAGCTTTGAAATGGTATCATATTTTTTGAATTTGAAACATATGTCACATTCTATGCTTCATATAATATAGGATTAAAAAATAAATAATTGAATTTCATGAAGTGTTTACCAAGTTAAGGTGGTTAGACATACGTGTTTTATATATTTTAAAAGTTATAATAAAAAAATCATAATTAATTATTTACATAGAGAAAAATTACAAAAAAATATGCATCACATTGGGACATGAGTCCTCTATATATATATAAAATGTATAAAATGTAATGCCCCACCAAGTAACCTTAAAGGAAGTTGCAATTAACGTCTTAAGCAAACCAATTTTTTTTTTTATAAAGTGCATTTAACATACACATTCACTTAATAATTAACAACAACCTCTAAGGCTACAAGATTATGATTACTTAGACCCACACATACAAATTACATATAACCGTAGCATTATAACTTTATGAAATAAGCATCATACATCATAAGAATACCACATAATATAATAAGATAAACAACCAAAATACAATCTCATAAACATTATCTTAATCCAATAGTTACATCACTCATTCCCAAAATGAGGCAATAGTACATAAGGTTACAATTACATAATTCCACCTCATAAACATAAGAGGGATAAAATAACTTATACAAGTTAAAATATTACAATGCAAGGAATTGCAACAAGAACCGCAAGCTGTCCATCTGGATGTCTCACCACCAAGTACTGAAGATAGATGGGGACCCAACGGTTTTGGTGCATGTTCCACCCAACCAAGTGGTACCCAAAGGCCCACCCCCCATGCTAGGAGATAGTAACAAAGTAATATGGACAAAGATTCTACTACCTCTAACCAAAGGTAGACTCATACTGACTCATACTGCTATAACCAACCAAAAACCATAATCAAGTACAATCTAGTATAACTCAAGTACAAAATTTACATCACCGACATAGGTCACATTACTTCCAGACATAAAATAGATCAAGTATGTTCACATAACCATACATATAAAATAATTAACAACAGTTGTCCTAGATAGAGTGTCATCACAAGGTTTCTCATGAGATCTCCTCTAGGCATTCTTCATAGGCTCCGAAAATCCTGGTGGCCTCAACCAAATCTCAGCACTCATACTCACTCAAGCAAAATCAACTACCCCTCGTAAAGACAAGATAGTTGATCTTGCCATTCTAGGCCTTTTCACTCACCCCAAGTCTAAACAAGCCCTTGCGTCTATGAGTGAGGTTAATTTATTTTAATTAATGTGAATGCATCCTAATCATATAAGTACATTAATATAATTATCACTTGATTAACTCACTTCTGAAGGTTACCCAATTTACCACTTTGGGCTCCGGCCCCTATCAAAAGCCACTCTTCTATTCGACAACACACACCCAAACAATCCACCAAGGGGGAAACACAAGTGCATAAAAACTAGGCATCATAACCACTCCAATACAAGGAGGATACAAATAATATAACTCACTCCAAACATGTTGGAGGCAACAAACACATAGTCCACTCCTTTCACAGGAGGTACAAAACATCCCCATTCATGAAAATCAGGTAAAACTGAAAAGACGCCATGCACTACCCAAGGGAAAACAACTGGATGGAATAAATATTCAACAACCCTTATCATCTAAGTTCTTCTGGAAGACTTATAATTTAGGACTAACCCTAATTCCCAAAACCAACAATGCAACTTGATGACATTGCAATAAAAACATTCAAGTCATCAATCAAATCTAATATTTGGATTTCCTCAATCCATACTCATTCAATAGGTAGCGTTAATCAAAGTCATAGGTACAATAACTAGATCATCTGAAATAATCATAACCCCTATTTCCCTTTTCATTATTGGAAATCTAAAATAATTAAACTTACTTCCCTCTACTGATTACAGAGAATTAAATCCTTTAAGATAATCATGAGGAAGATACTACTTTTGGATATACTACATCCATATCTCTTTTACAATCCAATCACAATGATTCAATTAATCTAAATAGAAATTAATAAATAAAATAATTGATTGCCTCATCAATAAAACAACTTCTTGATTTACTTTTAAATTGGCACAAACCCATGCAAGTAAACTCTTTCCATTTCCTAACCAAATCTTACATCTCATTCAATTTTCTATTTAAAACATTCAATCACTTTAATATAATAACATATTGTTTCTCTATCTATTTTCCATATATACTAATCAATCCATTTTTAAATCTCTATTCAATAATATATTGCATGCATCTCATTAAAATAAAATACGATAATGAATTTTACACTTAATATATATATATATATATATGTATGTATGCTCCATATTATATAGACACAAAATATATATATTAATAAATTTAATTGCATATATTCTTTAATATTCCATTCACAATGACTAGATTACTCTATTGAACTAAATAAAACATAATAACTATTTGCCTTTTTCAATATAGTTAGTTCCTAAATTTACTTCTAATGCAACCTAACACTATTGCAAACAATCTTTTCAATTTTCTATCCGGAGTCTATGTCTCTTTAACTATCCATTTAAAAACATGCAATTTCATCAATGTATAAAAATATCTTTTGGCTTATCTATTTGACCACGTATTCATATTGTTTCTAATTAAATCTTATTAATTAAAACAAACATTTAAATATAAATATTTCTATAATTCTTCAATATATTTAAATATTTTTTCCTTATCAATTTTGACCATACATTCAAAACTTATCTTTTAAACTCTTCACGCAAAGCTAAATTACACGCACTTAAATAAAACAAGGTAAATACTGATTGAAAATACTCATAGATATATTTATACATCTCAATATATTTTCTTCAATCATATTAACAAAATAAATATTTCCTTTTAAATCAAGTAATTACTTCTATTAAAAAAATATCTTTCTCTATACATTTTCTACACATACTAATCATTTATTTTAGAACACTAATAACACCCAATTTGCAAATAATAGAATAAAATAAGATAAAATATTATTTATTTTCTCAAATGGATATATACCTTCAATATATATATATAATATAAATTAATATATTTAATTATATTTAATCATTAACATATCTTCTATTCTTTACAGAATAGCAAATTGTTTAATTCAAAATAAAATATCCCTTATCATCAATTTTCCAAAATATATATATATATATATTTTTCCAATTAAATCAAATTAATAATTGGACCTTTTACACATGAATTTAAATTTTACAATTAAATTTTAAATTATGCATTCTTTAAATCAAATATTTAACTCCTTCAATTAAACTTTAACATGCCATTTTAAAATAAACAATAATTTCCCCATATGTTTATAATTTTAATTCCACTAATCTAATATACAAATTTTATTTAAAACAATATAAATAAATATAATATTTTAATATTATAAATTATAATATAAAATATTATTAAATAATATTTTAATATTATAACAACAATACATAAAATATTAATATTTATAAATATCAATTTATTATTATTTTATTTTCGGAGCAGCCATGAGAAAATAACTTAACAGCAGTCTCATGTTTCAAGCATAATTCAAAAACTACGATATGGGTATTTGCAATGTTTTGACAGCGATAAGAAAATTTCAAAATGCAAAAACCTTTTAAATTTCCTGACAACCCAGTTTGTCTAAGTGAAGTTATAGGCGATGCAACCAAACCATTTTACCATGAAAAATATAACTATCCTGCAGATTTTAAAATCTGATTTTTAATAATAAACAGAAGGTTTCATTTTCTAAAAACATTCTAAATGCATTGTTCAATCTCTATGTTTGATTTTCCAATAACAACATAATCGATTTCCCCAAATAATTTAAATTCAAGTGAGGTTTTCACAATTTTCACTCAAGAATTTTCACAAGCAAAGGCTGTAAATTTATTTAATTCTTTTCTTCTAATATCAAATTTGTTTTCTAAAATAGATTTAACAAACAAATTTTTAATCACTACTATTTTAAAAACAATAATCAAGAACAATAAAACACAAAGAGGAAAACCTAGTACAAGAAGCTACAAGAAGAGATGAATTTCTGATGCAAGCCTCCTCCAAAGATTTCCTGAATTTTTCTTCAATCCTCCAATGAATCCAATCCAAAACCCAACAAATGCAAACAATCTTTCCTTCAATCAATTCTACAATCAAACTTTCTTCAAACCCTTCTTGTGCAATTTTCCAAAATTTCTTCTCTGCTGTAAAAATGTATTTTTTTTCTAAATCTCTTTCTACTCTAAAATTAAAACATGCATTTCTTATAAATCAAAAATACCTAATACAACCCTAATTCACATTACATGCAAATTAGATATTTCAATTTCAATTTTTTTCAATTTTTACAACCCTAATTCACATTGCATGCAAATTAGATATTAATTTCAATTTCAATTCCAATTCCAATTTTTGAAAACCCACTTTCAATTTAAAATGCAATTTCAAATAATAAATTAATTTCCAAAGTTGAAACTTATTTCCCAAGTAAACATTTAATTACAATTTCTAATTTAATTCCCACACGTTGAAATTAAATTCCAAAATTAATTTTAATTCTTTTATTTCCTTTCATTCTCTTGCATCACGTTTAATTAATTAATTTAATTATTTAATAACTAAATTCAACCCCCTTGGATTAAATTTAATTAATTAAATAATTTAAATATAATTAATTAATTTAAATATAAACTTTTATCCACATTGCATTATTTAAATTAAATAACCATCAACATGATTTAAATGCAATTATTCTAAATATCTATTTTCAAATCAAGAATCCTTCAGAATTAAATAACATTAAAACAAGACAGACAATGACTCGACACACATGACTGATGACACACTAAGGCTAGGGTGTAAACTTGACACATGTTACCTAACTACTATCTCCCGTTCAACTTAACTATTGGATCGACATGCTCAAACCTTTGAAACCAGGTGGAGTCGATGCCATGTACTTGCAATCTTGAAACCAAGTAAACAACATCATATAATATATCTAGCATATAATACACACCGTGAAGAAGAAATTATGGATTCGCAGGGCACTCACAAGCGAGTGATGTGAAACCGTCCTCTTCACCAATACACTCATCGAAACTGACACTTCCATCATAATCCAGGAATCTCATAATAACATCTCATGTTAACTCTACAACATCATTAATCCATAATGCGTGTGAAACAATAATCAGATAACTACATCCCACAATAATAGTTGTCGCTCAATAGTAGCGATCAAAACATCATAACAAAATGTATCCAGTATCAAAGTAACTGCAAACAAACCTAGCATAAAGCAACTTGAACAAGAAGCAAAACGGAGGGGTATTACATAAAATATTATAAAAAAATATTATCATTTTATTGTGGTTAGGGTGGTTAGATAGACACCTACTTCTTATTTTTTCCCTGAAATTTAGGTACTACTACGTTGAAATTTCAATTTTTTACCAAATAGATTTTTCTTTTTTTTAAATAAACCTAGTAGTTTAGAAACCAAATTCAATTTTCTATGCATTCTATTCTTACATAATTTTTAAATAATATAGATAACTTATTTGAATTTTTATGTCAAGTTTCCTAACTGTGATTTTCTAAGTTTTCATCACCACTTAAAGGCCTATTTTTTCCATGATGATATTGTACATACCCAGGTGAATACCATTTACCCCTAAGATATTTTAATATAAATATTCAAGATCGTATGTGTTGCTATACTTACATTTTGAGATTTGAAAGGAACCCTTCCATAGGTAATCAAATTTGGCATGTTGACCAGGTTTTATAGCACATTCGTCAAATTTTAGGAATAGACTCCCCTCTCTGAAACCTAGATCAGAGGTGTTCCTTTCAAACCACCACTTGACTGCCTGCTAGTTCTATATCATGGCAAAAAATTTATTTTCTCTCTTCTCTTGAAGTTTTAGTAGCTCAGCATGTTGCATTTCCACCTCACTATTTTCTTCAACCTCTAAAGACTTTAACAGTTGTAGGATTGGTATATCTATTGGAATGGGTAGGACCACCTCCTTCCCATAGACTAACTCATAGGGAGAAGACTTTAGGATTTGTTTTGGGGTAATTCGGTATGACCATAAGGTTGCCCATAGGTGCCAATTCCATTCATTTTGGTGCTCTAGTTTGATGTGTTTGATCAGATTGATCAGGATTTTGTTGTTAAATTTTGATAGCCTGTTCCCCTGTGAGTAATATTTTGATAATTTTTTTAGGTAGAATCCATTCTCAAGGGTGAATATGGACATCCTAGACCCTATAAAGTCTCATGTATTGTATGAGATGATGGTCTTTAAGGAATTTGATGATCTCGACCTTAGTGGCAATTTTAAGAGGGGTCACCTCCATCCATTTGGAAAAATAATCAATGGCCTTTATGATCCATTTTTGTTCCAAGCTAGAGATGGGATTGATCATCCTAATGAAATCCAGCCCTCATTGTGTGAAGGGCTCTTCTACTACAATCGGGTTTAAGGGAACAATGGAGTTTTTCCACTTACCAAAGAAAAACTGGCACTATGAGCACTTCCTTACTAGATTGTGAGCTTCAAAGAATAAAGTGGGCCATTAATACCCTTCCTGCATGATCTTTAAAGCACTGCTCTTGGAAGAGAAGTTCCAACCTTCTAGGATACTATTGAAATTACCCAAAATTCTCTTAGCTTGCACCTTATCCATACAATGGAGGAGGAATCCATCGTAATTAATTTTGAATAAGAGTCCTTCAATAGGTACATATCTAATGCCTTAAAGCCTATTTTATCTCTTCTTGTGTACCAAAATATTAAGGGGTATCAGTCAATCTGCATGAATCTTGTCCGATCAGGCACCCAAGACCCATCTGACTCGAATTGGTTTGCAAATACTTGGTCAAACTCGTCATCTCCTATTTTGTGGCCACGATCTTGGGTATGATACTCACATAGACCTCTTCCTCTAACAAATTTTGTGGGCTTGATATCAAAATAATACTCGAGGATCTTAGTGATCCAATTTTCTCTTTTCTTGATTATTTCAACCTTTGTTATATACTCCCTCATGTTGGGATGAGTGACAAGGACTATAATTTTACTGGTTGAAACCAAGTGTCAATTTTTTTTTGGGGCTCTTAACTATGGAAAATGTTTTCTTCTCTAAAATATTATACCTAGTTTCATATCCCTTCAAATTTCTTGAATGGAAAGTGATGGGTTGTTCCTCACTTCCCTCCTCATCCTTTTATGTGAGCATAAAGGCTATGCTATGTTGGCCACTATAGAAATACAACAAAAAATATTTTGAAAACTTTGGGTTAACTAACACCTGAGCTGTGGAGATGACTACCTTTATTTTCTCAAAGGAAATTTTTCCTTCTTTAGTTCATTTGAATTCTAAGCCTTTCTTTAACAATATCATGATAGGTCTCACAATGTCTTTGAAATATAAGGTAAATCTACTAACAATGTTAATCTTCCCTAAGAAAGATTGAAATCCATTTCAATTAATAGGTAGTGGTAGTTTTTTTATAGCCTTTACCCTTTCAGGATCAATAAATATCTCTTCCTTAGATACCACAAAGAAAATCAACTTTCCTTGTGGCACTCTAAATACACATTTTTCAGGATATAAAGAAATCTTGAATTGTTGACACTTCTGAAAAATCATTTCTAGGTGACCAAAATAGTAACCCTTAAATTTTAAAAGTATGGTTAGGTCATCTAGATATATAAGGATGATCTTGTTGATCAAATCCTTAAATGTGATTTGTATCACATGTTGAAAGGTGGCACTCATGTTTGAGAGATTGGAGGGAATTTTTACGTATTTGAATGTTCCTCACTTAGTGGTGAATATTGTCCTGTGCTGATCCTCCTTCACATAGACCTCATTATAACCCAAAAATTCCTCAAGTAATGAGAACATCTCTGACCCCACCATGGTCTTCAAGATCTTCTCTATCAAGGGAAAGGGGTCTGTGATCATTTAGATAAACCTTGTTCACATCTTGAAAGTCCACATAGAGTCAGATTTCAACATTCCTCATTCGCACAGGGACAAAATTAGATACCCAAGTGGAGTGCTTGATGGAGTATATAATATTTGACTCAATTAGTCTTGTGAGCTCTTGTGACATTAAGGCTTCCACCTTCAGGTTTACCATCCTTTTCTTTTATCAGATTGGCTTGGATCCTTCAACCAAATCAATACTATGTTTAATTATTCTCAGATCATATCCTGTGAGATCATTGTAGGTCCAATCCATGACTCCATTGTACTTAGCACATAAGGATCCCAACCTCTCCTTATCTTTCTATGGCATGTTCCTCAAAAATTTGAGCTTCCTTCCACACCTGACATCAAAGTCTTCATAGTCTTCCTTGTTGGTTATGAATCTCCAATTATTGTTTCTCATGTATTCACAGTCAAAGAGGTTCTCTAGAGTGATGAGGTTTCATGAGAGATTATTAATTTTGAGTTATATTATTTTCTCCTTGCCAACCTCTTTGGCTTTTGGTTTTTCTTGATCATTATCGAGGATAAATGGTTGGACAATGATGTGGACCATATGTTGGTTCTCAACTAATTCAAATATTGGCTCAAATTGTGAGCCAATCAAACCTATCCATGATAGAGTTTTTAAATTTTAGAATGACCTAGATGTTGAAAGCCTCAAACCTTTCAATCAAGTCCAATAATCTATATTGTTAGGAATTTATTCTCACATTCTTCATGGTTGTCTATCCTCAGACATGTCTTACCACTAGCTCAGAGTCCCTGAACACTTGTATCCCCCTTATGCCCATATGTTTTGTTGTGTCAAGCCATGAACCAATCCTTCATATTCTAAATAATCTTTCAAACATGGGAACTAGAAATGAAAAATCCCCAAGGGTCTCAGACCCAGCTAGAGATACAAGAAAAATGTCAACTCCAGAGCCAGTCTTAAATTTGGCACCGTCAAAGTACAAAGTCCATAAGACATCATTAACCAGTTCTCCTAGGAATTTGTGTTCCTTAACCAATTTTGAGAGATCCTGGTCTTCATCAAAGATCACATATGTGCCTAGGTTGGTGGAATGGAAATTGTCAAAGGATTAGAACTGATAAATTGGTTCAATAGGACATCTTCTTCTAGGCTCTAATCACTCATGGAATCTTCATCCTCTAGCATATCCACATAGTAAATCTCCTTCTTGGAAATGGAGGTGTGTGTGGCTTCAAAGCTCATTACCGCATCCTCCACAATGTGTTTGAGATGCAAGGGTTTGGATAAGATTTTCATCTTTTATCCATGCTTAACTACTCCTCAATATCAAGTGGGACAAGTAAAGTGTTAGGTATTCACCTATCTTTGTTGTGAAGTCTCTTGATAGGCATATTCCAAAAATAAGGGGAATGACGATTATGACCACTTCCTAGGTAACCATTTGGCTTTGAAAGGAATAAAAAGTTAAAGGGACATCCTTAATGTGACTTATGGTCAGGACCTTCTTCCCATTCAATTTTATAATTCACTTCTCTAGTGGTTTTTATTTCAAGTTCAAGGGATTAGCCACTAACTTGGGCATGATTATAGTACTAGCCCCTAAATCTATCATGTTGCATACTAACTTATCCCATATGATAAGAGTCCAGAAGAACGGGGTGGGATTTGGATTACTTACCTCTTTTGATATTTTTTTGTCCATTGTATTCACATATGTTGTAGCCCCCAAATATTGGGGGTCCAATGTGGTTCTTTTTCATTTATCTCAGTCGCATGATGGGACTAGGTTTGGTAGTGGAGCTTTCTCCTCTCTATCAAACACATATCACATAAAATTATTTTGATCCAAAATGGATAGGATGTCCCATGGAGATACATTGGTGAGATCCCTCTTTAATTACTCTAACACTTTAATTGTTTCAATCAACAGGACCGTTTGTTTGAACGGGGGTGTTTTTTTTCTTTAGGAAAAGGCTGGTCTACCATAGGTGGACCAGGAACCTTATCCATGAATTTTGGTTGTAATTTTAGTAGTTTCAGCTAATGCTACAAAGGTTTACAAGCTAGTGATTTTGATGGTATGTGTGGCACTCATTCTCTAAGGAAATTTCTTTTTGATCTAGTATTATAGTTTGACTGTAGTTGCAGTGTTCTCGCAGTCAAGAATTCATTTGTGAATATTGAGTCTTCTACCTCCATCCAAGAAAAAGTGCTTGGTTGGGGGAGATATTTTGTTCTTGTTCTAGCATTTGAGCACTGAATCTGGCATTCTCAATCTTGAGGGATTGATAACTTTCAGCATTCTATGGAATGCCTTGACTTCTTTATTTTTCCACCCTCTATTCAAGATTTCCCCTTGGAAAATTTTGCGGAATATAATCATCATTGCATGAAAACCAACATGCATTTGAATCTTCCACAAGCTTTTTCTGACCTAGAATTAAGTCTTTACTTGTATTAGCTTTGACTGCTTGTAATGGAGTGGCCACCAGGACCATCTATCCTAATGTTTATGGATGGTTAACCCCTCTTGGAGCTTCTTGGTACATATTATGCTAGAACTTAGGTGGTAACCCTCCTTGATAATTTTGTGAGTGGGGGGGATCTGGAAGTACTACCTATTTCCATTGGATAATGATGAGTTCATTTGTGAAATTCCTCATTAATTTCTTCATTTCATTGACATTTATGACCAACAAAGAAGAATCTAATGTGGTTGGTTGTGTATTCAGGTACACATACATCGAAGGTGGCAGCATGACTGATGTACTAGGGAGTGAAGCAGGTGTACTAGGGGCTAGCTCCTCTTATGTTCCACCAAATATTTTTATGAAAATTTGCATCAGTGGTCATGATGGAAGCTTCCTGAAGTTTATCAAATAGTTTTATACTTTCATAGGTAGATCGTATGCATCAGGAAAAGTATCACCCTTGATCGATTGCACCATAATTGTGATGTCTAAATTGAAATCCTTTAGATATAACATGAATTCCATGGCCACTGGAGGTCTAGCTATTGTAGGGATTCTTTGTCTATTTTTATGGAACTTGGTGTAAAAATCTATCATAGCTTCCTATAGAGCTCTCTTGATTGTTATCAACTACTACAACAAGGATGAGTGATCTCCTTTCTCCAAAAAATACTCAATAATATTTCCTTTGAGATCATCCCATGAATAGATGGAATTAGGAACTAGGGATCTATACCAATCTTGGGACTTCCCCTTAAATGATGTGGCTAGTAATCTAAGGGCGATGTTTTTCTCTGTGATGTTGTGAACTCTACAAAAATCTAGAATATCTTGGAGATGTTTAGAAGGTGTTTTTAAATCCTTCTCGATAAACTTTGGGATTTCCTTGAGGGCATTGGCAAGGATGGAAAGCTACATATTTGGAGGGGTGGATGGAACTAGTGGACTATCACTATCCCAAGTCACAAAATTTCTAGATCATTGGTGATCCATTGTAAACAAGCCTCTATGGACAAGGTAAATAGGTATTCTAATTTGAAAATTTTATCCACCTGGAGGGGTAGATAATGTAAGGAAGGTAAGGTGGCCAAAAAAATTCCTACACTAATCTTGAGATGAGAAAAATGTAAAAAAATTATAGATCTTTAATAGTTATAGGAACTTAAACAAAAAAACACACAAATATCATGCATACCACAACACAATGATTTATGTAGAGAAAACCCTTTTGGGAGAAAAAATCCACCCAATATATTATTCAACAATCACAAATAATACAATATACTTGTAGAGCAAGCTTCTCATATGAGTATCACCACGTAGAGATCTAGAGCCAACACAACCACTATCAGACTCTTAGAATACATTGCAATACACAACTATAATACAACACCCTCATAAAATAGGGTTTCCTTCTTAGGAAAGTCAAGCTAATAAAATATTGGTCATTGGATATGAGACTTAATGATGAATGGTCCAAATTTACATTAATTAAATATAAATAAAATTTTCCTTTTGGGGGTGTTGCCTTTGAACCCCCACTAGGGCACACTACCCCTAGATCCCAATTGGGGGGATGATACCCATAGACCCCTCATGGGGGGGATCCCAACCATGACCCCCCTTGTCATCACCAATTGAACAATACCTTATGTATCAATAGTACCTTATATAATTTCAAGGTTGAGACACATTTTCTTAACAAATCTCCCACTTTTTGAACACCTTGCAAGAAAAATGAAAGGGTGTCATCATCATCTCTTAATTTCTAGGGGCACAGAGGCCCATAATCTCTAAGGAGCATCTAAACTTCTTTATGCTCACATGCCTAATTAATAAATTAGAAACATTCATCAAAGTATCTACCTTAACTAGCTTCACCCTACCATATTTGACCATATCTCTAACAAAATAATATTGTAAATCAATGTGCTTAGTCCTAGCATGAATTGTCAAGTTCTTGGCTAGACATATCACACTCTAACTATCACAATAAATTTTCATTGCTCCTTATTTTATTCCAATATCTAAACATAGTCTCTTTTTTCAAATGGCTTCTTTACAACCATGAGTAGCTTCCATATACTCTACTTTAGTAGTGGAAAAGAAACCATAGACTATCACTTACTCATCCAACTAATTGCACAACTAGATAAATTAAACACGTAAGCACTGGTGGATCTTTTGCTATCAATATCACTTTCCCAATCTAAATCCACAAAACCATGAATATCAAGGGAAATCTCATCTTCAGTCATATTATTGTGATAACATAAGGAATAATTTGAGGTACCACACAAATATTTGAAGACTCTTCTAACTACATCCCATTGAACTCTACTAGGATTAGACATATATCTAGAAAGAACTCCCACTACTTGGGAAATTTTTGGTCTAGTAGAAACCATAGCATACATCAAACTTTCAACTACACTCTCGTAAGGTACTCTAATCATGTCTTCCATATTTGATGGGGATGTTGGAAAATCTGAAATAGATAACTTTGTTCCAACTAAAACAAGAAAACACAATGGCCTACAATTCTGCATATCAAACCTTTGGAAAATTTAATTGACATACTTACTTTTACCAATCCATAACTTTGTATTCACTCTATCTCTTCTAATTTCTATCCCAATAATGTGTTTAGTTGCACCAAGATCTTGCATTTCAAACTTAATAGAAAGTTGATATTTTAGTTCTAAAATCATACCTTACCCTTTACCAATGATTAACATATCATCAACATATAATGCAATAAATAGGAAATAATCACCATCAGTTTTATAATAAACACAATAATATGATTTAGAATGCTCAAATCCCAAACTGAACACATATGTATCAAATTTTTGGTACCTCATCCTAGGACTCTGTTTTAGGCCATAAAAATATTTCTTCAATTTTTAAACCAATTTACTTTTACCTTTCACCACATAGTGCTCTAGATGTGTCATATAAATATCCTCCTCCAAGTAACCATGAAGGAAAGAAGTTTTCACATCCATTTTCTCAACATCTAAATCATAAGCAACAACAATAGAAAGAAAAAATCTATTAGATGTCATTTTTTCAATAGGAGAAAATATCTCGCCATAATTAACAACCTCAACTTGAGAGTAACCTTTTGCAACAAACCTTGCTTTGTACTTCTCAATATTTGCATCTAAACCAATATTTTTCTTGAAAACCCATTTACAACCAATAGGTTTTCATCCTTCAAGAAATCGTACAAGATCCCATGTATCTTTTTTTTTCAAAGTTGTCATATCTTCATCCATAGAAATATTCCAGGATTCTGCATCATTTATACCTCATGCCTCTTCTACTAATCTCGGTTCATCCATGTTAGTAGTCAAAGAAAAAATACATCTCCAATCATTGGGTGAATACCTTTCAGGTTGTTTTATGTGCCTTTTAGACCTACGGACAAGATGAGTTAGAGGTTCTTCTTCCTCTTCTAAAGATTCAAAGCTAGATTAGCTCTCTTTAACTTCTTGTATATCCATGGGCCTTGTTTCAACTTTCTTAGGTTTTGAAAGAAATTAAATCACATCTTCATGTTTACTTTGTTCTAGTTGTAATGTAACATAGGAAGGATTAGTTTCTATAAAATAACCCTTCTACTATGTATTACCTTCTACATAATAGGATCCCAAATCTTGTATCCTTTCACACCATAATTGTATCTGATGTAGATACATTTCATAGCCTTGTTTTCCAACTTTGTTGGCTTCTCCTTTGGCACATGTGCATATGCCTCACAACTAAAAACTCTAAGATGTATTAATGAAGGTTTATGGCCTGGCCATGCCTCTATAGGTGTCTTATCAACAAGAGCTGATGTAGGAGACCCGTTAATCAAGTAACAAGCAATGGCAACAACTTCATCCCAAAAGCATTTTTATAGAACAACACCACTCAAAATACTCCTAGTCTTCTCCATCAATGTCCTATTTATTCTTTTTGCAACTCCATTATATTGTGGAGAATATGGAGTTGTCATTTGTCTATGAATACCACAATCTTTACAAAATATATCAAAATCATTAGAGAAAAATTCATCGCCATTATCAGTCCTTAAACATTTTATTTTCTTTCCAATGTACAACTCAACCATTACTTTAAGTTATTTTAATCAAATGAAAACTTTAGATTTACTGTTTAGAAAATATACCCATGTCCTAATATAATCATCAATAAATGAAACATAATACGTGGATTACCAATTGAAGGAACATCTATAGGACCAAACACATCAGAATGAATAAGATCCAATACACCGCAAGATTTATGAGAACTCAAGTAAAACTAAACATGTTTTTTTTTCCATAAATGAAATTATCACAAATATCAAATTCAAGATTACAATTAGACAAACCTTCATCAAGGTTTTTATTTTTAAAGGTCCTTAGACCCTTCTCTCTAATGTGGCAATATTTGGTTCCATAACATAGTCTTCTCTATAGGTAAATTTGATTTAGAAGAAGGAGCACCCTTGAGTACTCAAAATCCATGACCATCTATTGAAGGTGAAACCCTCACATATTCCATAGAATTGTGTTGCATAGAAGTACTATTGAACTAAAATGTACATGCATCAAGCTTATACAATGTCTCATATCTAACACCTCTAACAATCACCATAGCACCTCTAACCATCTTGCATCCTACATAAAAAATACTACCTGCACACCTACATCTATTAGTTTGCTCACAGATAAAAAATTTCATGCTAAACCAATGATATGCAACACATAATTAATCTTTCTTATTCTACCATCAAGAAACATGATTTTAACTTTACCATAGCCAAAAATTTCTAAATGTGAATCATCACCGAAGTACACCTTACTGCCATCAAATTCTTCCTATGTAGAAAACCAATCTCTATTAAAGGTCATATGGAAAGATTCACCTAAGTTAATTAATCATGCATCATTACTTGCATGAGTTTCCAAAGCTACAATGAATGTGTCACCATCTTCCTTCTTGGACTCAAAATAAGAATCAAATTTCTTCTTTTCCTTCTTCTTTTCTTCTTTGCATTCCTTATGAACATGTCTAGGCTTAATGAAGTTCCAATAAATGACTTTGGACTTTCTACGAGACTTAGATCTCCCTTTAGACTTGGATTTGTCATGCATATCATTCTTCTTTCCTTCTCCTTAGGTCTTACATGAAGATTCATGGCCTCCTTAGCATTGATGGATACCTACCTTCTCATCTCTTCAAAAAGAAAAGAATCCACCACATCTTCAATCTTCAATATAACAGAAGTACTTGCAATAGCCATAACAAGAGAATCCCATGAATTAAGCAAATAACAAAGAAATATTTGACATTTCTCTTCCTCATCCATTTTGACAACAACTAATTCCAACTGAGCCACTAGTATATTTAATTCTTCCAAGTGGTCTATAATTTTTCCACCCTCTTCCATTCTCAATCAATACAATTTCTTCCTCAAGAAAATATTTTTCAGTAAATATTTAATGGCTTCATACATCTCACTAAGCTTCTTCCATAGTTTTTGTGCAGAGGTCTCTTCATGGAAATTTATTAAAAAAAATTCTTCCAAGAAAAATCTAATTAGACCCTTAGCTTTACGGTCCATAACATCATATTGAGTAGATTGAGTTGGATCTATTGGCCTTGAAACATTCTCATCAACAATATCCCATAGATCTTGATCTTTCAACTGATCCTCTATCTTTAGCTTCCACATTTCAAAATTATTACCAAAAAACTTATCCACCTCTATTCTCCCTGATGAACTTGTCATCTGAAAAATCCTACAACAAGATCAAAAAGTATCTTTTTAAAAATATCTCACTCAAATATGGATTAGTTCAAAAAATTCAACAACCCACAACTGAAACCAAAGGTGATCAAGATCTAATACCACTTGTTAGGAAGTTTAGGTAGTGGAAAAAACTTCCTACCCTAATCTTGAGAGGAGAAAAATGCAAAACTTGTATAGATCTTTAACACTTACAAAAACTTAAACAAAAATATCATGCATACCACAACACAATTATTTACATGGGGAAAATCCTTTCAGGAGAACAACCCCACACTCCAAATTCCACCCAATATATTATTCATAAATCACAAAGATTACAATATAATTCTAAAGAAAGCTTCTCACAAGAGTATCACAACTCAAAGATCCAAAGGCAACACAACTTCTATCAGACTCTCTGAATACATCACAATCCACAACCACAATACAAAAACCTCATAAAATGGGGTTTCCTTCTAGGGAAAGTTAACCTAATAAAATATTGATCATCGAATATGAGTCTTATTGATGAATGGTCTACATTTACAATTATCAAATATAAATAAATTTTCCTTTCAGAGGCATTACCTCCAAGCCCCTGCTAGGGAAATCTACCCTTGGACCCTAGCCAAGGGGATGATCCCCCTAGACCCCTCATGGGGGGATCCCCACCATGCTCCCCCCTCATTTTCACCGATTGAACTATACTATAGTGTCAAAAAATTTCATTAGGAACATTTTCACACTTGCTTGGGCCCTCCTTGTAGAATTGAACCTGATGTTATGTTGATCTAGTGTTGTAATGTGGTTGACATATTCACACTAGGTCTTGAGCCCTTATGAACTAATGAATTGAAATGGTACCTTGCTAAAGTGTTGTGAAGTGTTGTAACACACTTTCACACTTTTATAAGGTTTTATTATTTAACTAAGCCTAATAAACATCTTTCATATTAAAATAAACCTTAACCCTTCCTTATGTGGAGTTTTGTAAAGTGTTGTAACTCACTTCTACAATTTCTAAGGTTATAATTAATAATTGGGATTTCTTATACTTTAATTGGCCTTATTTTGTATCCAAAAGCCTCATTTATTACATCTTTTTGAGGATAATATTGACACAAATCATTTTCCAATCATATTTTAGGTTTTTTCATCTTGTGTGGACCAAATTTGGTGATCTAGGATGCATTCAACACCTTGGGTGAATTAGTCCCACCTAGTTTTTTGGGTCTTGAACCTGGTTTCACACCTTTCCAAGAATTTTTAAATTTGGTCCCATACATTATGCCTAATGGGACATATGCACCACCTTGGGCGAATGAGTCCTGTTTGGCCTAAAATAAAAATTAATTCAAATTTTTGGTGGGATTTTATTCTCCTAGATCTGATGTGAGCTTGTAGTGTTGTGAGTTCGAGAAATATTGTATAATTAAGTATAAATACAAGTTTCTTTCACTAATTTTCACACTAAGCATTCAATTATTCATCCTTATACCAAGTTTGAGTTCACTAGAGAATTCAAGCATTCACTAGAGCATTGTAGATAATTCAAGGGCTGATTATCAAGCATTATAGAGAATAATTCAATCATCAATCATCATGTCAAAGATTTCATGCATCATGTTTTTTTTGAGGTAACAATTTTGATGTAAGGTTTTTTGATTCAAGCAAGCATTCCATTCAAGATCTATCTAATTCAATTAAGAGCTGATATCTACCTCCATTAGAGCCATCTCATACATATTTGTAGCCTTTTATTGCTAGGGTTTGGTGAGTTGCAACATCACATTTTGTTCATTCACCATTCTCCATTTATATTTCATTCTATTTCAAGATTTGATTACCAAAAAGTTATTTGACCAAGGAAAACCCCTATCCACTAAAAAAACAACATTATTCCTTCTCTTTATTGTGTGATTTGTAGGCTTAGATTGAAGACATATTGAAGATAAAGTTGAAGAAAGTTTTCAAAGTGCCTAAAAGTTATCAAAGTTTTCATCAAGTATTGGAGAATATTGGAGAGCACCTATAGGTTGATTCTTAGAGATTCAAATATGGAAACTTACAGAAATTGGTTCAGTAGACTTAGATCCTAAAGTTTCAAAAAAGCCTAGCTGGACCGATTCACTATTTCTTGTGAATGTGTCCTAGTTTTAGTCAAAAAATTAGATCTATGTAAATTCGGATACCCATTTGGTAGATTCTTGTTCCTACATAGAAACCTAGATTTTAGACCGATTCATCCAACTTGGCATATGAGTCCCAAACAACACTAAACACAGTAATTACCTCAACCATCCTCAAATCACAACAATAATGCAACAAATTATTAATGTGATTACTTCCTTTGGTATTTCCACTAGCATCTATAGTACCTTTGTGGCATCACATGTTATATCTCCTAAAACCTTACCACCTATAGGAATTCCTTAGAATACATACGCCCCTTCCCCAATTTCACTTCCATCTCATAACACAAGTAATGACCCTCTCATATATCAACTCTTCCAAAATATTTCATCCTTTCAAAAAGATATTTCTACCATCAACCAAAATCAAAATGGCCCACCTACATATTATGTCAAAAGTAGTCCATTGTCTTTGGACATATTGCGAACATTGATTCCACAAGGTGTAGAGGTTCTTATAATCAAGAAATATGGAGGAAAGGTAGATCCTTCTAGCCATGTTATTGTTGAATTGCACAAGACAACTGAGAGGGGGATGCATTAGTTGTATCCAATTACTTTCACTTTTGATCTTAATCAATTCCACATTCACTTTAATATGTTATTAAGTATAAACATGAAATGTAGATAACAAAAGGAAATTACTAGAGACACTAGATTTAACCCAATGAGGTAAAAACCACAGTGAGGATCAGCTCATAATATAGTAGTAATACAAAACTAGATACAAAGGCTCACTACCAAAGTGCTCGCTTCCTAAAAATGACGCACTGCCCAGATACAAAGGCTCGTTGCCTACAAATAGGACTCACTATCTAGTTTGAGGCTCACTAGATACAAAAAAACAAAGAAAATAGAAAATCCATCATAATAGGTTCCACTCATTCACAACCTTGATCAAAGAATCACAAACACCATCAGTTCACTGCTTTCAACAATCTAACACATTGAGGTACTTCTACCTTGATTCACACTTTCACACACTCTACTCTTCACATTTTTTTTGCACACACCTTTTCATCTCTAATTCACAACATCTTGACTTGCATTTATACCATCTTCAACCTTAGGAACTTTCTTCGAGGTTGACTATAGATTCTTTATTTCACAAATTCAAATTAGTTCGGTGGTCCTCAACATTCTTGTGGTGGATAAGAATGAGAGTGGATGAAATACATACTTAAGTAGGACCCAAAAAATTATCTTGGATCAATCAAATGCTTCCTTAATTTGATGCACATCCTTCATGTAACATGTAGACACTAGGTCAGACAAACCTAATGAAAACACCAATGAAATTTGAAGTACATGTATCAAAAACAAGATGATCACATGTGGATCACACTACACACCTCACCAAACACTGGAACAGCTCTTAGAACTATTTAGATACATACGAAACACCTATAGTAATATCCGTACATAGAATTATTTCCATCAATCCAATCGAACTGTGCAAACACTTATAGTAGCTCTAGAACAAGTCTTCCAAAGCACCAAACCATGAGTGCATTTTCCAAAACATAGATAAAATCATTATCAACCTTCTTCCAGATCTACAAGCTCTGAGACAAAACACCAGAGGGGTACAAAGAAAAAATATCTCTCCTATTCCATAAACAAACAACTCTTCCAGGTCAATTCACACACTGGTGAACATAAATTTCATTCTTCATCAGACCAGAAGCTATAACTCAAGATATATTATCCAATGAAGCCCATAAACAACACTACAAATACACACAAGCATAGTATCAACACAAAATAAATGTAGATCACATTAACATAGCACATTCAAAACAAACACAACTTTTTCTTCACTATTTATTAATTTAATAAAAAACACTTGATATCAACACATCTGCAGCACCATAAAGATAGTTCCGTGTACTCACATCTATAAAGTATCTCAACCATACATGTACAATCTGCAACACTTGATTCCATTCTCTACAACAACCTAAAATATGTTGACATCAATGACAACATTAATGACAACAACACCAAACACATTCATAATTGTAGCAATCCACCCCTTTGTCATTGATAGCAACATATGATGTGAAAAACCATCAAAGATAGCATACACACTCTCCTGATTCTTCTTCCTCTTTTTTTCAGATTACACAACCTACACAATGTTTTTGCACTCACTTCATCTTACAAAGACTCTCTCTCCCTTTCATATTCTTTAGATATAGATAGGATTTTTCACATGAGTCTCTCTCTCCCCCTTTGACATCAATGGGAAATAAATTTTTTTGCATGAATCTTCAGCCATGAAATTTTTTGATCACTCCCCCTTAGATGTGCATCCACATCTCATATTGAAACAATGATAAGTACTATCTACTCGCCCTAAGGATTAGACCTCAATCATCAATCCAGATAGATGAAGAATCTGTAGATCCACTTGACTAATGCACCTCCATATGCACCTTGTTCAGAGAAGGAGGGGCAATAACCCATAACTTGTCCTTGAGATAATCAAAATTATCCTTTGGAAGAGGATTAGTAAATATATAGATACATTCTGATCCTTTGTAGACACATATTCAAGTCTAAATTCATTCTCTAACACCTTCTCCCTTAAGAAATGATTTTTCCTTGAACGCATTACCTAATTCCTTGAAATATTTATTGCACTTGTATTATCACAAAATAGAGGGATAGGCTCTGTTAGAACCAAAAAATTCATATAAAATTCTAACAGTTTTTCCATTTGAACCCAAGTATTAAACCATCTTTTTCATGAAAAACCATTTTACCCCCATCCATAATGCTAGAACTACCTTTTACTACTATACCGCAACCATGATTGTTCACCTTTCATAGCTTTCATTGTTTACCACTTAATCATGGCCTCTCATAGAGTAGCTCGCGGTATGGCGGTTAAGAGTGACCATATTACACCCTTACGACAAGGAGTTGGAGCAAAGTCCACGGTTGCGCAGTATACAAGAAGATAACTGCCATACCACAGAGGGACAAACTAAGCATCATGATAGAGTGGTAGAAGGAGTGGACCATTGACAAAGGTTCATACTTCTATACTGCGGAGGGTCAACAAGTAGCCCGCGGTAGTGCGGTGTGTAAAGGATCATTAATAGGAAGATACCGCCACAGCAGAAAGGGATGAAATAAGCACCACGGTAGAGTGGTAAGGAGTGCAAAGAAAAGATAGGTCACCACCATACCATGGGAAGATAAAATGTGGTGCAATGTTGGGTGGTAGAGAGAAATGCAAGGAATATACTACTATACCATGAAACTTCAGAACAAAGATCGTGGTAGAGTGGTGGAGATGATAGTGAGGAGCGAGACACCACAATATCATTAGGGAGCCAGAGGTGATGTGTTGTAGAGTGGTAAAGGTGAAATCACACATCGTGGTACCCCAAGGGGTCTCGCGTTTGCATGTGGTGGTTGCGGTAAGGATAAAAGAAGCTTCACAGTAATACAGAGAATGAAATATTAAAGAGTGGGAAAAGTGCTAAGATGTTAGGAGGGAGTAAAAACATAAGCACATGGACAAAACAAAATGCAGATTATGGTTAAAATATTTGATTTTCCAAAAAGGAAACTAATTAAATATTTTATTTTTTCCAAAGAGTGCCAAAAGGTTGCACTGAAACAAATGAAGGGTCATAACCCTAAAATATGTATTGTATATATGCATAGAAAAATTAGGAAAATAAAAAAAGACAGAGAGGAAATAACATAAAATAAAACAGGGGATGCATATAATGTACAAAGTTTCTTGAAGCATAGCAATGGAGATAATATTTTTTAATGGGTGAAGTCCTTTCTTTGTGTTCAGTTGTTGTGATGTAATGATTCATATTTTTATCTGGTTGTCTCCAACTTGAGATCTTTTAATTGTTTAAATTAGTATATCAAGTATATTTTTGATTTGTCAAAATGTATTCTCATTTTGTTTGATTTAATTAATTGGTGTCTGCAAGTCATATTTAAATTCTTTTGAATAATTCATATTGATTTAAGGATTTCTTTTGGATAATTAAAGAAGAACCTGGTAAGGAAATATTTCGGGACAATTTATGCGAGTCATAGAATCTCATTTTCAAAGTTCTTAGCAACTAGAGTTAAGCTAGAAAGGGAAACACATATTACTCTCAATTTTTAAATCCATTGCCCATGTGGATAGAAGGCACTGATTTGTCATAGCCTAGAAGATAAATTTCATAAAAAAACAACATATATAAATACTTTCACTTTATGGAGTAGGAGTAGTTGTTATGATTTTATCTCTCCACTTCCAATTGCCATTGTGGATAGATGGTTCAAGCAAGAAACATAGTTCAAATCTACATCATTTACATAGGTACACCCAGCTAGGTTTAGTAGAGCCTAAAGATTAGAAGGTCTAATCACATTGATTAGCCTTGTACGTTAGCCAAAAAAATTGTAGAGATTGGCAACCTCTCATGGTTCAAACCTACATTTTTGAGTCCTAATAGTTTGGTGACTTTGCTAGGGAGAAGCTTCAGAAAATTTGGTTCTAGCCTTTCCATTTATATAGTCAACAAAATTTCACATTTTGAGTGAGGAGATTCCACTAGGGAAAGTCAAAAATAGTTTCAAAAGAATCATTTTCCTACTTTTGTAAAGGTAGGTGGCGAATCTATTTAAAATTGATAGATAATTCATAGACATTATAGAATAAGTGATAATTTTCAAATTTTCTTCTCAAGATGTCAGAAGAAGTAAGAAGGCAATAGTTAATAAGAGAGTTGAAAGAATTGAAACAACAAATGCTACAATGGAAATGAAAAATACTACAACTAAACCAACAACTGCTGCAATTGGGAGTCAAATGTGTTCCAAATACATCACAAAATAGGCTAGCATACAGTGAGAATGAATACACAAATTCCAGCAAACCTTGGACACCACAAGTGTCACATGACAAAATTGGGATTTTGGCAATAGAGGTAATACATATTATACACAATAGAACATTCATTCACTACAGCCATAAAAAAAATGAATGCTTATCCTGAATACCAAGCCCCTCATCAAAATGTGCAAATAAATATCATCCTCCATGGGAATGTAAATCAAAACTTGTAGCAAAAATTATATTAGAATCAAGAATTTGAGGAAGAAGAGGAAACATGTGCAAGTCAAGAATTCAGTGATGATATTTCAATTTTAAATAAAGATAAAAGTGTTGAGGACCAATATTCCACCTTGGGAGATGATTGTAGCATTAATGATGTTGTTGGGGACACACCATCTGGAGAATAAATCAATAATGATTCAGATGATATGGAGGGGCAGCCATGTATGCACTCTCATAAAATTGAAAATAATGCATTAGAAGCTGAAATAGAAGAAGATATCATGACCTCCAATAGTGAAGATATAGATAGTCTCTCCTATATAATAGATTGTGATAATGCATATTATGAGGGATCCATTGAATACTCAGATTGTGAATATGAACCTATGGATTTTGATCTACAAAAGGGTGATTCTTGTAGCTCTTATGGAGATCAAGAAGTGGGAGAAATAGTTGAAGATCTAGAGGAAACATGTTCACTCAATAGTGAGCAGGTTTGAGATTTGTTAACTCTTGAATGCTAGAGATGTGCACACAAGGATGATTCTAATGTTTTGTGTCCGACCTATATTTTATTTGATAGTGAAAGTACTTTATGTAATAATTCATATAACTCCATGTGCATTTCTCAAAGTGACGAAGAAACCTTTGAAGTTGATCAAGAATTTGTATCTATCCAAGAAGAGGTATGTGACGTGAACAATGTTTTCCTACAAGAGAAAGATATTAGTTTGCATATCATTGATGATGAGTGTTCAACATTGATTGACTCAAATATGTATAAGGATGACTATATGAATAAAAAATATGTGTCACTACCAATTGGTGGTAGGGAAGAGATGGGAAGTATTTCTAATTTGATTGTCTTAGAAGATGTGGATGAGAAAGAATTTTTTGACTCCCAAGAGAAGCATTCATATTTTCAAGTTCTAGTACAACTACAAGATCATTTAGCAATACATAATAATGAGCAAGATAATCAATGTTCCATTGGATGTGGATACACTTTGTATGATGAAGGTGACAAAGATTTATCATATGATAATAGGAATTATGAACTACAAAGTGGTGAAAGGAGCATGAGTCAGGTTGAACACAATGATTTTTTGAAAGTTTTTAATGATAGTACATGTAGCATGGCAGATGGAATAAATTTTTTCAAGAGGAACCCGATGAACTCAAATCATAATAAATTTTATGATAGAGGGAAGTATAGGTCCTTCTTTTCCATGGCCTTGGGCCATCATTTATGGTTTGAATTTTAGACCATAACATATGAAGAGGATTAAGGATTGCCAGTGCATGGACAATTCTTTACAAACCTCAATAAACATTATTTTTCCATGCATGGTATTTTAGGAATTTAAAAGGGGCTAGGACTTGCTAGTACATGGAAAATCCCAATGTTCCCTCATTGAAAACATTGTTTTCTTTCCATGTATAGTAGTGTAGGGTTATTTCCATACTCCATTTTCTATCTTTCATTTTCCATCTCCTTCATCTTTCCACTTCCTCCATTTTCCTGCTCCTTCATTTTTTTTCAAATCCTTTTGTGTCTTGGTCTTCTCTCCCAGTGATATTCTAGATTCTTGCAGTGATTGGTAAATCACTCATCCCTAATAGCAGCCGCTATTAGAACCAAAAATTTTATAAAAAATTCTAAGGTTTTTTCCATTTGAACCCAAGTATTTTGCTATCTTTTTCATGAAAAATCATTTCACCCCCATCCATAATGCTAGAACTTCCTTTCACCGCTATACCATGGCCATGATTGTTCACCTTTCATATATTTTATCATTTACCACTTTACTATGGCCTCTCACAAAGTAGCTCATGGTATGGCAGTTAAGAGAGGCCATATTACACCCTTACTGCCACACTACAAGGAGTTGGAGCAAAGTATGCAGTTGCGTGGTGTACAAGAAGATAACTTCCATATCACGAAGGGACAAAATAAGCATCACGATAGAGTAGTAGAAGGAGCGGACCATTCACAAAGGCGCATACCACTATACCGCGGAGGTTCAACAAGTAGCCCATGATAGTACGGTGTGCAAAGGAGAATTAATAGGAAGATACTACCACATCACAAAGGGATGAAATAAACACCGTAGTAGAGTGGTAAGGAGTGCAAAGCAAAGATCGGTCACCGCCATATTGTGGGGAGACAAAATATGGTGTGCGGTTGGGTGGTAGAGAGAAATGCAAGGAAGAGATTGCTATACCCAAGAAGGTCAGAACAAAGACCACAGTAGAGCGGTGGAGATGACAGTGAGGAACGAGACACCATGGTATCATTATAGAGCGAGAGGTGGTGTACAGTAGAGCGGTAAGCTGATAAAGGAGAAACAACACATTGTGGTACTATAGAGGGTCTTGAGTTTGCATGTGGTAGTTGCGGTAAGGAGGAAAGAAACTTCACAGTAATTTGGAGAATGAAATATTAAAGAGTGGGCAAAGTGCTAAGATGTTAGGAGGGAGTAAAAAAATGAGTACGTGAACAAAACAAAACGTAGATTATGGTTAAAATATTTAATTTTCCAAAAAGGAAACTAATAAAATATTTTATTGTCACCAAATAATGCCAAAAGGTTGCACCAGAACAAATGAAGGATCATAACCCTAAAATATGTATTGTATATAAGTACAAAAAAATTAGGAAAATAAAAAAGGACAGAGAGAAAATAACATAAAATAAAAAAGGGAATGCATATAATCTACAAAATTTCTTGAAGCACAGCAATGGAGATAATGTTTTTTAATGGGTGAAGTCCTTTCTTGGTGTTCAGTTTTTGTGATATAATGATTCATATTTTTATTTGGTTGTCTCCAACTTGAGATCTTTTAATCGTTTAAATTAGTATATCAAGTATATTTCTTATTTGTCAAAATGTATTCTCATTTTGTGTGATTTAATTAATTGGTATCCGCAAGTCAGATTTAAATGATTTTGAATAAGTCAAAGTGATTTAAGGATTTATTTTGGATAATTAAAGAAGAACCTGGTAAGGAAATATTCTGACACAATTTATGCAAGTCATAAATTTAGTGAAGTTTTATGCCAGTCATAGAATCTCATTTTCAAAGTTCTTAGCAACTAGAGTTAAGCCAGAAAGGGAAACACCTATTATTCTTTATTTTTTACTCCATTTCCCATGTGGATAGAAAGCACTGATCTGTCATAGCCTAGAAGATAAATTTCATTAAAAAAAAAACATATATAAATAATTTCATTTTATGCAGTAGGAGTAGTTGTTATGATTTTATCTCTCCACTTCCAATTGCCATTATGGATAGATTGTTCAAGCAGGAAACATAGTTCAAATCTGCATCATTTACATAGGTACACTTGCCTAGGTTTAGTAGAGCCTAAAGAGTAGAAGGTCAAATCACATGGATTAGTCTTGTACATTAGCCAAAAACATTGTGAGAGCTTGGAAACCTCTCGTGGTTCAAACCTACATTTTTGAGTCCTAGTAGGTTCATGACACATCACGCCTACATCCTTCAATGTTTGTTTCATCCAAATTACATGTGTACAACAAGATGCTACTACAATATACTCAGCTTCTTTAGTGTATAAAGAAATTGATTCATGTTTCCTTCTTAGCTATGAAACCAATCTTCCTCCAAGAAAGAATGCACCACCACTTGTACTCTTCTAGTCATCTACAAAATTAGCCCAATCTCTGTTGCAAGTATGGATGTGTTTGGTGGTGTTGTCATTAATGTTGCCATTGATTTCAACATATTTTAGGTTAATTATAGATGGTACTTGTATATTTGAGATACTATAGAAGTTATTAGAGTACATGGCACTATATTTATGAAGTTGTAGTTGTGTTTTTTCCAAGTGCTTTTGAGAAAAATTGAGAAATAATGAAGGCAGTGTTGAAGTGTGTGTTCTAAGGGTGCTTTGATATTGTGCTATGTAATTTATTTTATGTTGATCCTATGCCTGTGCGGACTTGCAGTGATGATCATGAGATTCAATGGGTAATATATCTTGAGTTTTATCTTCTATTTCGATGGAGAGTGAATGATATGCTCGTCGGTATGTGAACTGGTTTAGCAAAACTATCTATTTGTGCACTGAGAGATTCTTGGCCTCGTAGTCTTATGGTTTCTAGTTTCAGATCTTGTGGATCTAGGAAATGAATCCTTTTGATGGTTTCTATGTTCTGACAAACATGCTTGCGATTTAGCACTCTAGAAGACCTTCTCTAGAGCTCTTGTGTTTTGTTGGTTGGTCTGGTTGGACATTGAAGAGTTTTCTGTGGATGAAGTTTATTGTAGTTTTTAAAGATGTACCTAAAGTATTCTCAAAGATGGTAAAATGTCTAATAAAACATGTTGAGTGATCCACATGTGATCATCTTTCTGGTGATGCATGTAATTCAAAGATCATTGGTGTTTTCATTAGGTTTGGTCGACCTAGTATCTACACATTACATTAAGTTCTTCCATCAGACTAAGGAAGCATGTGATCGATCCAAGATGTTGTTTGTATTCTAAATTAAATATGTAATTGGTCCTCTCTCATTCTTATCCACTGTGGCAATGTTGAGTAGTCAACCTAATTTGAATTTATAATTTGAAATTGTATATCTGACCTTGGAGAATGTTTATAAGGTTGAAGATGGTATAAAATCAAATCAAGTTGTTGTGAATTTGATATCCATCCATCCAAAAATCGATCAAGTAATTGAAGTGTGTGAACAAGTGGGAAAATCAGGGTATGAAAGAGAGAATTGAGGAAACAATACTTTAATGTGTTAGATTCTTGAAAGTAGTGAGTTGACGGTGTCTACAATCCTTTGATCAATTTGTGAATGTGTGGAACCTTTGTGGTGGATCTCTATTTATCTTTTCTTTTTCTATAGGAAGTGAGCCTCCTTTTGGATAGTGAGTCCTTTTTTAGTAGTGAGCCTTTTTATCTTTGTTGTGAGACCTTCGACAGTGAGCCTTTGTATCCAATATTGCATTACTACTATATTGTGAGCTAATCCTCATCGTGGTTTTTCCCTCATTGGGTTTTCCATGTAAATATGGTGTCTCTAGTGTTTTCTTTTTGTTATTTTCATTTCATGTTTACACTTAATAATAGACTAGAGGGTAAATGCACAAAGTTGGGTCCACGAAACATGGAATTTTTTGCCTTAGCCAAAAAAATGAAATCGGCTAAGCAAAAATGGGATCCCGATTTTTAAAAATTAGGATTCCATTTTAGTTTGGGATCCTGAGCCTAAATCATAAACGGGACCCGCTTTTTGAAAAATGAGATCCCATTTGCTAGAGGGTCCCAAACCGATGGATAGGAAACAAATCGGGATCCCGTTTCGCAACACTATTTATTTTTTTTAAATGAAGAAATCTTCATTTTTACCTAGACGCACAGGATCCCGATTTAAGAGTGATAGCGACCTCCAAAAGACCTACCAGGTACCATACTCTCCCCCATTTTTCGCATTTTTCATTCCAAATTGAAATTGTTGAAAAATTTACTGTTTTTAGCATGTTTATTTCAATTTTTTTTTACATTTTAAGGATTTTATTTCGTGTTATTGTAGAAATGAGAAATTGTACAAATAGATTTAAAAAATACGTCAAATTGTGAAGATTTTCAAGAGAAATGAAAAAATAAAACTTGAATTGTATTGTAGAAACAAAATTTAACTTTTGAAACTTGAATTGTTTGATGAAACAAAAAAAAAAGAATTTGAAAATCCTACTTGAAATGAAACAAAACAATTGCATTTCAAAACCCTAGAAATTATGAAAATTTGCATTTAGAAACCCTAATCAAACTTTTTGAAATCTCAAATTCAAATCAAAGAAAAAAAAAGAGAATTTGAAAACTCTAATTTGAATTGAAACTAAAAAATTGTATTAAAAACCCTAATTGCTTAGAAATTCAAACCCTGAATTGAATTGAAACAATTTTTTTTGCTAAAATCCTAAATTGAAATCGAACAAATCATTTTGATTTTGAAAACCCTAATATTCAAGCCCAATAAAATTATTTTACATTGCTTAAATGTTTTAAATTTGATTTGCATTGTATGGATAAAATGATATGCTAAATTTTAGTGTCAATGTTAAATTATAATTAGATTAGAAAAAATTTCCATTTTTGTGAAATGAGTATAGTATTGCTATATGAATTTTTATTTAGAACTATCTTTTATATGAATTTTGATAATTAATTATAGGTCAAATAATCAGTCCTATTAAAAAGATGAAATAAAAATAAAACAAAAATAAAAACACACTCTAAATTCAAAATATAGCTTCATCTAGGGTCTATTCAAAACCTTAAGTGAGGATTAAATTCAAAATCTAGCTTCATCTAGGGATCTAGGGTTCTTGAATTGAAGTTGAACTACTTAAGAAGAAATGTGGCATTTTGATGAAATGTAAATTAAATTAGGGATGGTAAATAAATCAACTCTCTTTAATAAATATAGATTTCTATGCTATCAGAGAAAAAATGAGGATTTTGAACAATTAATTATTAGAAATTAAGATTTAACTTATAATCTATTTTGAAGAAAAATATAGTTTTTAAATCCATTTTTGAGAAAAGTAATGGTAAGAAATATATAAATTAATTTAAAGAATAGAGTTTTGGGTATATGCATAATATTGTTTTTTTGTGAAATTAAATGAGGGTTACTTAACATATAGAAATTTGTTCTATTAGAAATAAAGATTTAAGTTATTAATTAGTGACATTTAAAAACACCTAGGGGTGAGTGTTGGATCTCAAGTGTCATGTTCTCATAGGTTAGCCCTCATGATAACATCAAGTTCATGATTATGGGAATGATTGAGGAGAATAGTATTCAAACTTGGAAATGGTGATGCATAATTAGATTAAATTTAGGTCGTCCTATTGAAGTGTTCCTAGCATAGTACTTTCAAAAATACAAATGATTTGTGAATAATGATCAAGTGTAATTAAATCATAAAATAAAGACAATTGAATGCCTTTGAATACTAAGAAAGCTTAGTTGGCTCATAATGTATTATTAAATGTGTAAGTGATGGAAAATTTTGAAAATAAATTTTAAAATTTTAATGATTAAATCCATGGTTTAGGATTTACCATATATATGTACTTAGAGGATTGGTCTAGGATTTAAATGTTTGCACTAGTTACCTAGACACTAAATAATCTAAATATTTTTATTTTCTAAGTTCTTTTAGGTTCTTTCAATTACAAAAAATCTAAAATAAAATACTTTCAATTCAACATTAACTAATTTTATATTATACATTTTATATCATAAAATTCATTTAAGTGAGTTTAATATTAATGAAAAAAATATTAAATAAAATAATCTTATATTCAATTAAAAAAACATCGAGTTAAAATATACATCAAACTCAATCTTAATCACACATAATTATGTGTTTCTATTATGGAAATAGTCAATCTATTCATAAAATAGGCACTAACTTGTAAGTCCATTATTCCAAGGGCCACCCAAACTTCACCCTAAGTTCACTAAACCCTAAGCCCTAAACTCTAAAATCTAAATCCTCAACACTAAAGCATCCATTTTTTCTTAGGAACTTATAATCAAATTTGGTTGCCTTAGGAAACTCCACCAAATTTGATTCCCTTAAGCGATGCCATTTTGTCATAGAAACTTACTACAAAGATCCCCTTAAGCCAAATTTGATTCCCTTAAGCCATGTCATTTTTTCATAGAACCTTACTACAAAGATCCCCTTAAGACATTGCATTATCATAAACCCTAAATATGCTAAAGACATCACTTTTTAACCAAATTTTATTCACTTGAGCCATGTCATTTTGTTCTAGGACCTCACTAGACATAGATCTCCTTAAGCCATCCTATCACCCTAAATCATAAATCGATGTCTTAAGGGGTCCTAATATGACATTTATTAATGGGATCAATGAAGTTATTAAAATTTGGTGAAGTTGCCCAAGGCAACCAAATTTAGCAATAACAAGATTGTGGAACATTATAATATGAATGATATTTCATGATCTCGGTTGGTCAGTTGAAACAAGACCTATCTCAATCAATTGTTCCACAAGAAAATGTTCTTCACTAAATCATTCATTTTGTCTTAGGACCTTAATATAAAATTTGGTTGCCTTAGGAAACTCCACCAAATTTGATTCCCTTAAGTCATGTCATTTTATCGTAGAACCTTACTACAAAGATCCCCTTAAGCCGTCGTATTACCATAAACCCTAAAATAAAAACTCTAAACCCTAAACAAGCTAAAGAGATCATTTTTTAACCAAATTTTATTCGCTTGAGCCATGTCATTTTTTCCTAGGACCTCACTAGACATAGATCTCCTTAAGTCATCCTATCACCCTAAATCATAAATCAATATCTTAAGGGGTCCTAATATGATATTTTTTAATGGGATGAAAGAAGTTCTTAAAATTTGGTGAATTTTCCCAAGGCAACCGAATTTAACAATAACAAGATTGTGCAAGATTATAATATGAATGATATTTCATGATCTAGGTTTTTCAGTTGAAACAAGACCTATCTCAATCAACTCTTTCACAAGAAAATTTTATTCACTAAATCACTCATTTTGTCTTAGGACCTTAAAATAAATTTTGTTTGCCTTAGACAACTCCACCAAATTTGATTCCCTTAAGCCATGTCATTTTGTTGTAGAACCTTACTATAAATATCCCCTTAAGCCATCGTATTACTGTAAACCCTAAACAGGCTAAAGACATCATTTTTTCCTAGGCCCTTAATGAAATTTAGTTGCCTTGGGCAACGTCACCAAATTTTATTCACTTAAGCCATGCTATTTTGTCCTAGGACCTCACCAGACATATATCTCCTTAAGCCATCCTATCACCCTAAATCGTAAATCGATGGCTTAAGGGGATCTATGTTAAACTCTAAACTATAAACCCTATAACATTCATAAATTGTCTTATATTAATAGTTAATTGTATTTTCATTCAAGTAACATGCCTTAGACATAAACGAGACTTACTTATTTTATCATATGTATTCAATTAGGCCATTTATATTGAATGGTTTAAGGTTATAAATCCTAAACATGTATCTTACATTTTGAAATTACAAATCTAATGCAGGTTCACTCATATCTTCTAGAGATCACATGGATCGATTCAATAATATTCACAATCCACCTCCATGCCATCCATCTCCACCACCTTCACCTCCACCTCCACCCACTACACTTCATAACCCCCCACCTCCACCACCTGAAATTGATGGTGCTCATTTGCAAGCATGAATCAATTCCAATGTTAGAACCATCCAAGATCAAATAAAAATGATTGAAAATGAACAATTTATCGCACCACCTATGAGGATGATTGCATCTAGGATGCAGACCATTGTTGATGTTGTCAGGTCTATAGATGGGATCTTAGATGAGCATCGAAAATGGCTAGAGGAGAGGAGAACTTCTTATTCTGAAAAGGAAAACACAAATAAATGAAGATATGTAGTAGAGAGCCACAATAGTTTTTAAATTAAGACAATGATCTTAAAGAGTTATGAATTTATGAATTTGGTGAACAATGGATATTTTTTGTGATGAATTTGGTGAACGATGGATATTTTGTGTAACGTGAATTTATGATTTTGGTTCTAGATGGATATTTTTAGTGACTTGAATTTATGAATTTTGTGGAATTTATGAACTAATAATGAGGAATTTATAATAGTATATATTTTATGACTATCTAGTCTGATCATGATGGAAAATTGTATTATATATATATATATATATATATATATATATATATATATGCGTTAGACATAAAATGAGCTTTTTGCGAATGTTTCAAGTTTATTGTTCACTATGTACACGTATTAAAATTGCACATAGTTCTTAAATTTTGAAATTTTTATGTATCTACATAGTTTACTTTAATGATGTATATGTACATGCAAATTATGCATGGTATTTTTTATTTTAAATTTACATGTACATGTTAAATTTATGTATTTTAAATGCATGGTATTTTAAAAAAAAAACGTATGTACATAGTTTACTTGATCAAGTTCAATCAATGCAGGAGTGTGTTTCAATTTTATATGATCTTAATATATGTATGCATATCATATCTAAAAAAATTTGCATGTGTGTTTCAAATTTAACTATTTCTTGTAATGTTTTAAGTTTGTATGTTAATTTAGTATAATTTAATGCAGGTGCGCACTTATATCTCATATCATGGATTATTTTAACATTGATGATATCATCAATCCACCTCCACCTCCCCCTCCACCTAATATGCCACCTCTACAACCTGTTGCATCTGATGAGGCTCGCTTACGAGCATGCATAAATGATCAGGTTGCATCCATACAAAATCAAATCAATGCTATGCACAGTCAAGCATTGATTCCACCACATATTAGATGTTTTCCATATGCAATGCAAAATGTTGTGGATGCCATTGAGACCATTGATTCTGATCTAGATTGGCATAGACGAGACAAAGAAGAAATGAGACAATTTTATGCTAACGGTCTCTCCTATAAACAAATATTAGACCTTAAAATAATGAAAGCCCACCTAGTCCCCTACTTTCTCAACCACGTTACTCGACAACCCATTCCTGTGAACAAATCTAAAATATCCATGAGGTGGTGCATACATCCACAAATGATTGCACATTTTTGGGATTGATGGTATATGGTTTTTGATAGTCCCCCACATGGTAATTGGGAGTGCCCATTGTATTTTTTGAGGAAAATGTATGTAGAGTTTGTTATGGGGAAAAAGCCCAATTTTTTTAATTTTAAATCATTTCAGGGTGTTGGTGGTGGCATGAAACAATAGAGGTTAGGGGAAAGAGTTGATCCCCAATGCCCTACACACGCGCAACCCCTTGTTGTTTCTCTTGGTCCTCCCATTCCTGCACCTATGTATAATCGATCTATGGTCTTGACATTAAGTTCCCTTAGTACACTCACAAGAGACCTTGATCAACATGCTTTTGTGATAGCGAGTGGGGAGCATAGAGATGATGATGATGGAGGAGTGTTTTATGGAGCTGGTCTCAGTACCACTCCAAGAGTGTCAAGGCCCATCCCACATGTATGTACTAGTCTCCATCAAGTATGCTATGGACCTGATCAGGCCACACCTAGTTCGAGTGGACATGGAGATTTTGGTGGTTCATTTGGTCACATCAATTCATTTGTAGAGTTTATTACAAGAGGAAAACATCCTGAGGACACTACTACATAGGTATAAATATGCATCTACACATTCATTTTATAAGAATTTTGATGAATGTATATATCAAAGTATTTAGTTTGCAATACATTTTAACAATCAAACTATTTGGTGTACAGATGATAGTAACGATGGGGCAATCATATGTTCCATGAGTACATACATGGACACTAGTCCTAATCAGTAACCCTTATGGGGTATTTGATTTCAATTTTTTAAATTATAAATGAAATGATTTTTAACTTTCAAGTTTTAATTTTATAATTGAATAACATATATGTTTGAAATATTTGTGTTGGTTTAGGTGAGTCAATCGGCTTCCACGTCAATTCCACTTGAGGGGTTGTCGAACACTCCTCCACTATTGGTCGTCATAGACCAAGGGCAGGTATGTATTTATATTGTAAATTGTTTAACTTACATTAGTAGAGTTATAATTAAGAATTTTTAATTCACTATATATGAAATATGCATGTACACTTGTAAATATTATAAGCTTGTGTTACATGTCTACATGTATGTCTAGGCTGATACCACAATGAGAATGGGCACTGTGCAAACATTAGATGTTGCGGTTACTCATGAGGCCTCTGATTTTTAGGTTGTTTAAATATTTTTTACGCAAAATGTGCAAACTTGAATATATATATATATATATATATATATATATATATATATATATACCTAGTTCAAGTTGTTACACACTTTAATTTTGATCTTGTAGGACTTTTTTAGTGCGAATTTCAGCCATGACCTAGACATAGTTACACCTCTTGGAGGGCATGCAGAGTAGGCTCCAAATCAAATGGTAATTAAATTTTTTTATTTTATTTAAATTTAATTATAAATTATATATAGTGAATATATAACTTTAATTTTAAATTTTAGATTGAATATATATATACATATATATAATTTGAGCTATTACATGTTTTAAATTCTTTTTCTTTTATAGCATGTGACACATCTAGTAGTTGAGAATGTATAAACATGTCCTATAGAAGAGGGTGCACAACCTATGGATATGGTACAATTAAAATATGATAAATTATAAATTAATTTCAATTAAATCATTTTTAATTGTAGACTTGTGCATCTAATTTCAACTTTTTTTGTCTTGTTTATGTCTAGATTGATTTAGAGAATGTAGAGGTTGCTTCAGGTGCAGTAGAGTATCTAAACCCAGATATGACAATAATTTAAGTTTAATATGAGGAATTATAAATTAAATTGTCATTAAATATTTTTTCATTGTCTTACATATGATTTCATCTTGCTCTTGTAGAAAGTGTTTCAGGTCATCTGCATAGTCCGCATGGCATGAAGAGGTCTCTTGATTATAGAGACAATACATGACCTAGAAACATGATTTTGTGGGTTATATTTGTTTATTTTGTGGACTATATTTCTGGTTTCTCATGTACTCTATTAGACTTTATATTTCATGGTTCTTGAGTACTTAGTTGGACTTTAGTTCATGGGTTGTACTCTGATGGAATTTTTTCATGCGCTTAATATATTGGTTTCATGCACTTAATATATTTGCATGAA
This sequence comes from Sequoiadendron giganteum, assembly GCA_007115665.2. NCBI lineage: Eukaryota > Viridiplantae > Streptophyta > Pinopsida > Cupressales > Cupressaceae > Sequoiadendron > Sequoiadendron giganteum. The sequence continues at coordinate 99,824,551 of CM021101.1, forward strand.
TTATGGACTTTACTATTGTTTGAAATTTTAATTTACACATATACATTTACATGCATTTTATGTTCATAGTGAAGATATTAATATAGGACATTAATGTGAAATTAAATATAAATAAGAAATTAAAGTTGAAATTAATAAGACATTTTAATAATTATACTTTACAAATTTAGTGATCTCATACATGATATGTACATTCAATAATTAGCTATAATTAGTAATTGAACTTATTCAATTCACATCAATCAATAATTAGTCAATAAATCATAATTTACAAACAAAAGCAATTCGCTTATATACTAGAAAGGATAAAATTTTAAGAAATAAACAGAACCATACAAGATTAGAGAACAAAAGCATTAATAAATTCTATAAATAATAAAATCCAACACTAATTTATAAGCTTTCAAAACAAATAATGGCATCCAATACTATTTTTTAAGTTATCAACACAAATAATGGAATCCAATACTAATTTATAAGCTGTGAAAACAAATAATGGCATCCAATACTAATTTATAAGCTATGAAATCAAATAATGGCATCCAATAATAATTTATAACTTGTCAAAACAAAAAGGTACATTGAAAACAAATAAGGGGTCATAGTACAATGTCTTAAGGAGACATCTTAAGGGGTCATAATACGACGTCTTAAGGGTATGTCTTAAGAGTTCATAATAGAATGTCTTAAGGGGATGTCTTAAGGGTTCATAATATGACGTCTTAAGGGGTCATAATACGACGTCTTGAGGGGACATCTCAAGGGGTCATAATAGAATGTCTTAAGGGGATGTCTTAAGGGTTCATAATAGAACGTCTTAAGGGGATGTCTTAAGGGTTCATAATAGAATGTCTTAAGGGGTCATAATACAACGTTCTAAGGGGTCACAATACTATTAATGTACAAGCAATATCAATATGTAATCAAAACATGTATTTAAATATATTTTAACTAATAATTACCTCTATTTAAAAGGATAATAAAAAAACTGTATTTACCTATATTTACTTATTCCATTGTACCATCTGCATCCTCTCTTTTTTGTAATATAGCTATGATTGTCTCATGCTCTTCCATAGAAATTGTCCATAAAATTTTTTTTGTAGGTCTTCCGCGATACCAATCTAGGTTTACATTTGTTGCCACCACCAAATGTGAATAATGTATATTTTTTTATGGAGTTCATAATCTTCGAATGCAGGTAGACCATTCTTCCTTGCTAGGTATTTTCGTAGCCAAGTGCCAAAAACCACAACCGATTCTATTGGAAAACATGAAATCAATCATCATATAAGTTCTCAAAATTTTCTTAATGGGATGAAAAACTTGTTCTAAAAAATTGCTTAAGGGGATCAAAAAAATTATTATCAAAATTTTCTTATGGGGATGTCTTAAGGGGATCATGGTACCTATTGGATAATGATAGCCATCATCATCTTCTCAAGGTGATAATAACTTATGTTTATTCTCCACATAGTGAGACAATCGATATTCTATTTTCCCTTCATTCCCTTTAGATGTAACAACAACATACACATGTCTTGCAAACAAAAAATGATTTAATAACTTGTGCATATCAATATAAAAAATTAGTATTACAAAATAACTTAATAAAGTGAAATAAATTGAATTAAATTACCTTCTTGTATAAGGTTTGAAACATGGTCATAGTCTTTAGAAGCAAACACTTGATCATTTTCTTCAATAGTCCTTTCATATTGATCATGTGCTTGTATAGGTGTCAATGAACTTTGCTCCCATTGTTCAACCTATTCTGTATTGTCACATGCTTCCCAATCTCTTGAGATAAAAAACTAGCAAAAACATGCAAGCTCCCTTGTCCAGATAGTCCATGTGCTTGTTGTCGAACTCCTAAATGAATGCCATTTAGTAGATCCACTAATTGTCTCACAGTCAACTCTAGGTACAATGTTATCTTCTTCAACCAACCAAAAGAATCAATGAACTCTAGATTACTCAATCTAACTAGGTGTAGATAATATTGTATTACACCAGCTCCATCATGTTCTCCTTTACCATGGCCAGCTTCAAAAAAACTCCATATATGTTGGAAACTAAGTTCTTTGTGAATCTTACTTAACCAATAGAACATTTGAGCATTCTTGAACTTCCCTGTACAATTATTTGACCATATGAGGTGTTCTTTCATATGGATTCCTCTTTCTTTTAAATTTCTGTAAAATATACTAAAACAATATTGAACAAACTCTGATGAGTGTAATCGGTTGTCACTCAAATAAAAACGATATTCTCTCAAAACTTTTCTATCATCCTTAGTGTTATCATTTGCATGTATGTAAACAATATGGATAAACATAGCTGCTTGCACTGAATTATAATACTGTGATTGAATTTCCTCTTACGAAGCTAGAGTATAATTTCCCCAAAATCAACCACTGAAAGTATAGTACTAATTGGAAATGTGTTTCTACATGTGCTAAATTGGCCATCAAGCCATTGAGCATGTTGAGAATGCATGATGTATTGTGGTACTATCTTATTCTTAAATTCACTCATGAATGCATGCACACTAAATTTTTTTGTAACTAAATCACAACACTTTCCTATTTTTCCATCTTTTAAAGAATAGTGAACATTCTTAAATCTTTTAACTTCTACTAATTTTTGTCCAAAATCATTATTAACACTTTCATGCATACAAATTCCTCAGAATGAAAGATTTCCATAGTCAATGCATTGTCTAGAAATACAAGAACTTAAATAAAACAATTTACCATTAGATCTTTTAGAAAAAAAACTTGAAATAAACTCCCGTATTGCTTCAGGTGGAATATTAATACCGCATTCTTGTATAATCATGTTAGTATGCAAATTACAACGTATATATCGAAAAACATCATAAAAATAATGAAATTGACTATGCATTTTACAACAAGATATTTGTTGCTTATTAATTTTTACATACCACAGTTTACATTTTTCAAAAGACCTTTGAGTTATTTTAATATTACCGAGTAACACGAAATCACCACAATTGTTTTTTATAAAATTTAGTTTGTCTTGTATCTAATAGGTGTTTTGGGTAAGGATCGTGAACTTTGGACCCCACCCTTAATTTTAAAACATCTCTAGCATTAGATGAAACCCTAGTATTATCATGCCAATATTTTTCAATCAAAGATTTAATTTTAATATTCAATTTCATATCAGACCTTGGGAGTCCACCACTAAAACTCCAACATTGGTTGATAGGATCATTTTCTTTAATTTCTCTTCTTTTTTCTGCTCTTAGCAATGTTTTAGAATGTATTTTTAAAACTTCACTAATCTTTCTTACCATTATTTTAAAATTGAAGCAGTTGTTATAGCCCTTCTCACTACATTTTTATCTTTTGATGGACTATTTTTTCCAATAGATTGAATGGCACTAGAAACAATACACATATCATGTTTTAATGATTGATCTTTTCTTTGTGGTTTAACAAAAAAGCCTAACCTTTTCATTATTTTCCTCATTTTTTGTATTCTCATCAATTGCATCATTAGTTGACATTGAATTTCAATTTGTTTACGATAAAAGAATTCATTGTACATTTTATTTGCATGTGTTCTTATTTGCCTCCAAGAAAATTGACCAGGAAGATTATCAAAAACACCACTTTCAATTTTTTAAAAAGTATTTTCATTAAATTCAACATCACATTCTAGATTTTCATCTTCATCTTCATCTTCATATTTATCTTCATTGTCATTTTCATTTTCATTTTCATTTTCATTTTCAACTTCAAAATTATTTACATTTTCATCAAAAAAATGGTTTTCATTTTCATTTACATCAACAAAATAGTTTTTGTTTTCATTTTCAATAAAAGGATTATTCTCAATTTCATTTTCAACAAAAGGATCATTCTCATTTTCATTTCCAACAAATTCTATAAAATTTTCATCTCTCTGAATATTATCAATATCTAAATCGTTAACTCCATCATCTTGTAAAATTTCTACATACGAATTTACCATTTCACTAATATGTGGATTTGAAGATGTACCTAGATTTGTGCATATTGAAAAATTCTCCATAAAATTGAAAGAGGGGTTTGAAGACATAGTAGGACTTTCTTGTATAATCATATTCTTCTCCAAATTGACTTCTTGCAAATTTGCTTCATCTACAACCATGGTCTCCTCTACATTTTCATCTTCAATAGTTGTGGAATTGAATGCTCCCCCATCATTCATTGATTTAATTATCACTCTTCTTTCTCTTTGTCTTTGTCTCTCCTTCCCTTTGTTTGCTTCAATTTATTTATGAGATTTATCTCCCATGATTACAAAATTCTCAAGCACAAATGAATGTAAATAGTGAAATTATTCAAAAAATTAAATTCAAATTCGAAGTTCAAGACCTATAAGGACTAACTTTTTCCTTTTGTGTTCCTCAAAACAAGTAGAAAACTAGCACAATTCCACTTTAAAACTAATTTCTTCATGCCTCCTTTGAAAAAATCAATTCATATTGCAAGTAGGAGATTTTTTTTCCTTCTTTGAAAAAATGGGATCTCTCCTTTGAAAAAATTAATCAAAAAAACAAGTCACCACCTATAAAAAAATTGCTTGATGAAAAATAGACCAATTTTACTACTCTCGGCCAAACATGTGAAGTTGTAGACTTCAGAGTAAAATTTGACAGTAAATACAAATAACATAGTTAAAAAGAAATGGGATCCCGATTATAGAACGACTCTTGTTCTATAATTGAGATCCCGTTCCCAACATTTATTATTGGGACCATTGGAATGGGAATGGGATCCTGTTTTATAAATGAGATCTCATTCCCCTGCCAATGGTCGCCTTATTAAATATTGGGAACAGGATCCCGATTATAGAACAGGATCCCATTTTTTAAAATTTTATTTTATTTTTTGCTTTGTCGTCGGGTTTTTCCCTTAGATTTTTGTTCGAGAAAACCATCAGGAGTTTGAACCTAGGCCTTCAACCTAGTTTGAACTACAAGTTGAAGGTTCTAACAATGTTAGGGAAAAAAATCGAGTTTGGACATATGGTTGATGACTTTTTTTGTAAATTTTTTCAATGAAATTTAAACCCATTATAGATTAGACATTGTAGATTCCAAATATGTATTTTTTTTTACAATTGGATTAATATTTTTATTTTTCATTTAATTTCTAATTAAACAAGTCCATAAAATTGAATTATCAGCTTTTTTTAATAATTTAATAACTTTTTATCAACATAACATTTTTATGAATGGATTGCATGAGAACAAACTTCAGACAATTCTTTTCAATTAAAAAAAAAAAATCAAAAAATGATAAGTTTTGGTCATCTTATGCGTGTCATACATGATGATTTTTCAAAACGACAAATATGCCTAATAAAAATTTAACAAAAAAAAAATATTCAATAAAAAATTACAAAAAAATATCAAAAACAAGCTTGAGTGAGTCACAAATATTTTCCCAAAAGGATTTAGAAAAATACAATAATTTAGGTCAAAATATGGATGTCGTACATGTGCATGGTATGGTGAAAAAAAAGTGACTTTTAAACAGTGGTTTGTAGAAATGCCTATTGAAACTCAATTTTTACAATCTATGTATTGAAATAAATTACATATTTGGAAACTAGACTTCAAGTACTACATTTTATGATTAGTGGCTTTTTCGAAGATTCCATCTCTAGGTGCTTCAAATTTTAAGGTCAAAGAGTCAAATTCTGAAAATCAGGGAAAACATTTCCACTTTTTGGCCAAAAAGTGGACTCAACTTCTTGCCAGCACCCTAGATTAAAAGTGGAATTGATTAAGGTTATAGGTAAAGTGATTTGATACAACTGATTCAACCCCCCCTCTTAGTTGTCTTGTACATTTCAACAAACTGCATCAGTGTAAGCATTCAAAGTAAAATCAATATCCTTAGGATACCATAGGTTATAATCCAAAGTGCCCTTTAGATATCTAAATATCCTCTTCATAGTTGTAACATGTGTTTCCTTAGTTTTTTCTTGAAATATGGCAACTAAACATATTGCATGTGTGATATCCAATCTAGTAGCAATAAGATATAATAGTCCACCAATCATAGATCTGTACATGCTCTAAACAATTTTAGGAGAGTCATCATCCTTAGTTTATATCTGGTCACCATAGGGGTACAAATTGGTTTGGAATCATCCATTCCAAAATTCTTCAGGGGTTCTTCAATATATTTAGATTGTGAAATGAATACACCCTTATTATTTTGATTCACTTGGAGTCCAAGAAAGAAATTCAACTCACTGATCATAGACATGTCAAACTCTTTTTGCATCTAATTTTCAAATTTCTTGCACATACCTTAATTTCCTCAAAAGATAGTATCATCAACATACACAACCACTATCAACATTTTGTTTACTTCAACTTTGAAATAGAGATTGCTATCTAGAGAGCCTTTGTTGAACCCTTGTTGTGTCAAATATTTGTTCAACCTTGCATACCATGCTTTGGGAGCTTGTTTAAGTCCATATAGTTCATTTTTCAACTTGCAGACCATGTGATGAGGGTAATCCCCTTACAATCTAAAACTCACAAAAAAAACAAATAATGGCACAAACAAGATGCAAGAAGGAAAGAAAATATTTTCTATTATCATTGAAATGAAAATGAAATTACAACATTATATTTTCCATCACATGGGCTTTTCTGATTACATAAATTTTCAAATCTGCAAATTGGAGCCACCAACTACACTATTCTAGCCCACCTCTATAGGCCCCCTTTCACATCATGTAATTGGAAGGTGAAACCGCCCTAGAATCTTCTGGAAAGTGTAACTTCCTCAAGAAGATATTTTGAAATTTTATTAATATTTGTAGTACAACTTCATGGGGTCATAAATTTTGTTCCGATTGTCAGATTTCATATTATAATACCTTTTCGGAAATCGCTTGAGAAATGGACAAAGAGTAAGACCTAAAGGCTAACTATTATTTTCTACCAATTTTTAGGCCCATCCGGGGCCTCTAAGTGCCTCAAAATTGACTCTGAAGATTTTACTAGGATTTTTGAAACTTGAAATTTTAATAGCTCTCAAATGACAAATGGTATTGAGGTGATTTCTTCACCATTGGTTTCAATTTACCATTTTGGAAGTCTAAGTAAGATTTCATGTCCAACTATGCATAAATGCAAACTTACTAAAATATTAACCCTGCCAAATTTAGCCCTTATTGAAAAGAAACAACATTTTTTTTTGGGTGATCCAGGATTGCTCTTACACCCTAGATGCTCTTGCATCACCATGTCTAGTTTATCTAATAACTAAAATCCTTTTGGTTTTTCCATGTATACCTCTTCTTCCAATTCTCCATTTAGGAATGCATACTTAACATCCATCTGTTATACTTTGAAATCTTTGTAAGTAGACAATGACAAAAACATCTGAATGGCCTCCATTCTTGACATCAGGGCAAATGTCTCCTCAAAGTCTATTCCTTCAACCTATGAATAACCTTTGCATACATGCCTTTCTTTATTTCTTACTACTTCACCATCTTCCTTCAACTTTTTCCTGAATACCCATGTTGTAGCAATTACATTCCTGTTTATTGGTCTAGGAACCGGGTATGTGTAGGACCATGATGGGCCAAAAAGTGGTGATATGTAAGTGATTTGATGGCCCATGTGGCTGACGAATTTTTTTTAATCCAAAACTGATGAAACGAAAAGGGTTTTTAAAGGAGATTCTCAGATTTCCATCAATATCAATTATGCTTTACTTTGAATTTAATAAATAATTATTATTTATTTTCTATTTGAATTACGACTAAAGTCCTGATTGATAGGCTGATTGGAAAACATCTACAACTTTCAAATGATATCACATTTTTTGAATCTAAAACATGCATCACATTCTATGCTTCACATACTATAGGATTAAAAAATAAAATTAAAAAAATCATGAAGTTTTGACCAAGTTAAGGTGGTCAGACATACAAGTTTTTATATTTTTTAAAATTTGTAATAAAAAATTCATAATTAATTATTTACTTGGAAACAAATTACAAAAAAATATGCATCACATTGGGACATGAGTCCTCTACTTATATCTAAAATATTATACAAAAATATTATCATTTTATTATGATTAGGGTGGTCAGACAGACACCCACTTCTTATTTTTTCCCTGAAATTTAAGTACTACTACATTGAATCTTCAAATTTTCACCAAATAGATTTAAAAATAAAAAATAAACCTAGTAGTTTAGAAACTACATTGAATTTTATATAGATTTTATTCTTACATATTTTTGAAATAATATAGATAACTTATTCAAATTTTTACGTCAAGTTGCCTAACTCTGATTTTCTGGATTTTTATTGCCACTTAAGGACCTATTTTTTCCATGATGATCCTACACATACCCAACCAATTTCCATGTCTGATTCTTTTCTATCTTCTATAACTCTTCTTTCATTGCTCTAACCCAACTCTCATCTTTTCATTCTTCACACACCATTTTAGGTTCTATCTTAGAAAGTAAACACATATTTACCTCAGTTGCTACCAATTTTCTTCTTCTCTTTACACCTTCACTTTTATCTCCAATTATCTGTTCTTCCATATTATTCTTCTATACATACGTAGGAGTCTTAGGAGAAAGTTTTGGAATCTCTTCGTGTTCAATTTGTTATTTTCGTTCCTTATCCAATTCTCGTATTTGTCTATAGATAGGCTCATCTAGTCTATGCATATCTTCATCTACTTTTACATTTGCACTTTCAACTATCTTCCTTAGTTGTTTATTGAATTATCTATATACTTTGTGGTTAGTTGAATATCTAAGGAAAATACCTTCATGACATCTTGCAACAAAATTTCCAATGTTTTCATAATCTCCTTTAATGCAACATCTACTTCCAAATACCTTAAATTACTTATCAATAGGAGTCTTACAAGTCCATAGTTCATAAGGGATCTTTGTGTTGTTACCTCTGATCTAAACTATGTTAAGAATACAAACTATAGTGTGGATTGCTTCTCTCAAATATCCATCAAGAACATTTGCCTCTTTCATCATAGTCCTTGCAACATCTTGAATGGTTTGGTTTTTCCTTTCCAAAACTCCATTATGCTGAGGATTTTTATTGCCAAGAGACACTATAGTATCACTTGATGTTGTCATTTATGGAAATTCTAATCAATGATCAAATATGCACACTATCATTTGATCACACCGGTAGACAGATTGAAGATTAATTAGGAAGAACAGACTATACATTAGCACAGTGTTCATTGATCTGTATAAATATTTCATGTTATTATTTTTTGTTGTGCATCTCTGGAAATGCTTTCTGGTATATTACCTCTATTACTACTGAAGCGTAGTGGCTTGTATCAATTCGTGTGGAAGTTAGAAGACCTGGTTGGATTATTCTCAAATTTTCTTGTATTGAAGTCTACTTCATGAATGTATCATATCGCAGATGTATGAGAAGAAATTGGTTAAGTACTTTTGTGTTTGTACATCTTTTTTTGGGTCCTCTCTATGTCTTAACTGACTTTAGAGGATGCACATAAAGATTTAATTATGGATCTAACCAATGGTGGTAATTATTTTTTTGTGTTCTATTGAAGCCGACAAAGTGTAATTGAATTGCATGTTGTGGATATATATATATATATATAAGATCATTTGTATCATTTTGGATGATGTATGAGTTTTGTATTGATGCGAATTGTGAATTAGAGTAGAGAAGAAGAGTGATAATACGTAGTTTCATTGCTCAACATCCACTTACTTGTGGTATGGTGTTGTGTTCATTTGCTTCATGTTTATGCATTATGGTTGAAAGTTGTTAATGCTTTGAAGATAAAGGTTTATAAATTTAATTTTTACACAACACTGATTCATCCCCCTCTCATTGTAGCTTGTTTCCAACAATTTCTAGGAGAAAAAAATATCTCTTTATGCCATGATCTTCACAAAATGCATTAAACTCACCAGAAATGAATTCTCCACCTCTATCATAGCTTAGAAATTTTATTCTCAGGTTCACTTCATTCTCTACCCTTGCCTTGAACACTTTGAATTTATCTAGAGCTTGTGCTTTCTCCCTAAGAAAATTAACCCATGTCATTCTAGAATAATCATCAATTAGAATCATAAAATACCTATCACCATTAAAAATTCCTATTATTGTGGGACCACAAAGGTGTGTATGAATCAATTCTAGAATTCCAGTAGATGATTTTTATTTTGGTTTACAATTGCATCTTTTTTTTTTTTCAATTGACAACTTTTGCAAAGACTATTGGTAGGCTTTGTAATTCTATGAAGATCCCTAATAGCTTCTCTTGAACCGATCTTGATCAGATTATCAAATTTTACATGTCCCATCCTCTGGTGCCTTAGCCAACTTTCATTAACTTGTGAAACAAAACAATGACCATCACCACTCTTAAGTTGATAGATGTTTCCATATGTTCTTTTTCCTACAACTACCATAATTTTAGACCCTTTTCCAATTTCATAGGTGTTATCCTAAAACACAAGATTGAATCCTTTGCTACAAATTTTTCCAACACTCAAAATATTATTCCTTAACCCCTTAACATGATAGACATCATTAGTACTATGTCTTTCATCAAGATTAATTGTTCCTTTTCCAACAATCTTTGCACCAGAATCATCTCCAAACATGACTAATCCTCCATCATAATTTTCAAGTTTAGTGAGCTTAATTTTGTCTTTGGTCATATGATTTGAACATCCACTACCAATTACCCAATAGTCTTCATCATGTATAGCATCAAAAGTAGTAACTAGAGGACCTTCCATCTCATCCTTCTTGCTTTTCGGACCACAGTCCCTTGCACATATTCCATGGTTAGTAGATACAGATTTATTCTCTAAGGCTAAAAACAAGCATTCATCATTATCATCCCCAAAATAGACTCATGATCAGAAATTCTAGCATCTTCTCTAACATAATACAATTTCTTGAACTTTCTATCCTTTTGTTATTTATTGTCTATATTCTTTTTGTTTACAACTCTATTTGGACATCTTGAAGCATAGTGATCAATATTTCCACAAATGAAACATTTAAAAGGTAACATACCTTTGTACTTACTGGTACTTTTCTTCAACTTCCTTGTAAAGTTTTCTTCCAACTCTTTCGAACCATCACTATCCTGATCATCTTCTATCTTAGTGGCTTTCAAGGCTATTTCTGTTTTCTCCTTGTCTTTTCCAAACTTCCTCATGTCAAATGCAATCAAGGTGCCAAATAGATGTTCTTTAGTGAATTTATTTAGATCATATATTTATTCAATAGCAAATACGTTGTCACTATAATTATATGGTAGGGTCATCAATATCTTCTCCATTACATCTTCATCTACCAGAGTACCACCTTGATTTTTGACTTCATTTGTTGCAATTTAAACCCTCTTAAAGTAGTTTGCAATGTCTCCACCTTCTTCCATTTTCAAGTTCTCATATATGTGCTTTGTTGTTAGCTTCTTTGATAATTTGACTCTATCATTCCCTTCATAGATATATTTCAACTCTTCCAATACTTCATAAGCAATTCCTAAAGAAATAACTTTTGTCTGCTCAGTCTTAGATAAAGTACTAAAGATAGCATACCTTGATTTTTTATTTTCCTCATAGGTAGAAATCTCATCTGCAAAAGAAGGACCACTTGTCACCTCAACATATTTTGTCTCAACATTTTTCCAAGTCTTGAATCCAATAGAGATCATGTAGCCTCTCATCTGCACTTTCCAGTCACTGTAGTCAACTCCATCAAACACAAGGATTTGCAACTTGTGCACCATCTCATTTAGCTCAAGTGGTTAAGCTCTTCTTTGAGGAACTAGAGCTCTAATACCAATTGTTGAAATGTGAAAGACAACTAAGACGGGGGGTGAATCCATTGTATCTAATTACTTTCACTTATGATCTTAATCAATTCAACATTCATTTTAATCTATTATTAAGTATAAACATGAAATGCAGATAATAAAAAGAAATTAATAGACACCAAATTTATGTGGAAAACCAAATAAGGGAAAAACCATGGTGAGGATTAGCTCATAATATAGTAGTAATACAAAGCCAGATACAAATGCTCACTGCTAGAGGGTTAACTACCCAAAAAGGACTCATTGTCTGGATACAAAGGCCCATTGCCTACAGATAGGACTCACCATCTAGAAGGAGGAAAATTTCCTATAGACAAAGAATGAAAATAGAAAATCTACTACAATAGGTTCCACTCATTCACAACCTTGATCAAAGAATTTTAGACACCATTAGCAAACTAATTTTAGGAATCTAACACATTGAAGTACTAGTGCCTTGATTTGCACTTTCATACACTCTTCTCTTTACATTTGTTTCACACACTTTTTCACCTCTAATTCACAACATCTTGCCTTGCATTTATACCATCTTCAACCTTAGAAAATTTCTCCAAGGTTGGCTACACATTCATTATTTCACAAATTCAAATTATGTTGGTGAATCAACATTCCCAAGAATGAGAGTGGACCAAACACATACTTAACTAGGACCCAAGACAAAATATTGGATCAATCACACACTTCCTTAATTGATGCATATCCCTAATGTAATGTGTAGACACTAGGTTAGCCAAAACTAATTAAAACACTAATGAACTTTGAAGTACGTGCATCCACAAGAAGATGATCACATGTGGATCACACAAAATGCTTCACCAAACACTGGAACACCTCTTAGAATTCTTTAGATACATCTACAATAACTGCAACAATTTGCATACATAGAACTCTTTCCAGCATTCCAACCAAATTGAGAAAACACACATAGTAGGTCTGGAACAAGTCTTTCAAAGCACCAAACTAAGAGCATGTTTTCCAAAGTATAGATAACATCATTATCAAACTTCTTCTAGATCCGAAAGGTCTAAGACAAACCACTAGAGGATTGCAAAGTAGAAACATCTCTCCTAGTCCATAAACAAACAACTCTACTAGATTGGTTCACACATTGATGAACATAAATTTTATTCTTCATCAGATCATAAGCTATAACTCTTGATCTATTATCCAATGAAGTCCATAAACAACACTATAGATCTACACAAGTATAGTTTCAACATAGAAGAAATGTAGAGAACATTACCGGAGCACATTCAGAACACACACACAACTTTGTTTTCACTTGATATTAGCACACCTGCAACACCATAAAGATAGCTTCATGTACTCACAACATCTCTATAGTATCTCAACCATATATGTACCATCTACAACACTTGATTCCTTTCTCTAAAACAATCTAAACTATGTTGACATTAAATGACAAAATTAATGACAACATCACCAAACACATTCATACTTGAAATATTTAATACTTATACTACCTTATGAAGTGAATTTTTCCTTGATGATTAACTTTGGGCTAATATTTTTCCTAGGTCCTTGAAAGATATTTCTTTGGAATGAGTTTCTTCTTTACCAAAAACCTTAATTTATTCATTCAATGAACTTTTCGAGGTATTTCTAAACCATTTATAATTACATATGACTCCTAATATGATCTTGGATGAATTAATGAGATGCAAGGAAAAAGAAGACAAAAAGATAACTGACTTTATCTCACACTATCAATTTCTTTATCCCCAAATTGATGTCAAGGTCCTCGACCCTCACCTTCAAAATATTTTAATAGAATATTTCCAAAGAAAGATACAAAATAAGATCACCATGATGAAATTATCATCCTTCATGCACTTTTTTACTTCCATCCATGATTATCAAAATTTGGTTACTAATCATGATGCAAAGTCCACTTATAATTGAACTAAGAAATATGAGGCCAAAAACTAAAAAAATTCTCAACCTTTTAGAAAATAGAACAAAGGGTTCCTTCAATTTAATCCCCATCAACAAACAACTCAAAATATCAATAACCAAGTAGTTGTTGTTAAATTTGTGATATCCTTTAGCTATGGGGACCTGAAAAGACAATTCACTCCCTTAATCGATACCCTTCATAACACAATGTCCCAACTTTAAGAACAAAAAATGATTACCTTGCCTCTTTTCAAAACACCTTATCCTAATAATCCTTTCCCCTCGAGCTTTAGATCAAATACTCATTGCCATTATCACCAACAAAATGGACACAATATGGAACATTGTAAATGTCTTAAACATCTTGTGCAAGACCTCAATGATTTTGATCATCTTTCGATTAGAGGTTTAAGTGATCAAGGAAATAAGTATGTTGCCCCTCCCAACCAAAAAATAGTATTTCATTTCTCAAAGCTAGTGAAACTACAAAGACTAATGTAATGAATGTAGACACGGATGATGAGAACACCAATAGAAAAAAAATCTGTATGGATATTGATCAACAAGAACAAAATCCTTTCAATGGTTTGGTTGCATTGGTTGAAACTCAACATCAAAAGGTTTGACCAAAAAATCCTCTTGATATTTCTTTCTCACAAAATGACATAATTAAACATGCACCTAATGGTCCTCTTTACATAACCAATCGTATCTATGATAAGCCCACTAATGGGATATTAATAGATCCCATCTATGGAGAGAATGTGATCGCTGAGGAATTCTTACTTCTACATGAGCTCTATCAAGACATATATGATAAACTGAAAGCATGGATCAGGATGCATAATGGTTTTTCTTTCCCTACAAGGGGTTGATCACCTTACCATTATAAATAGGACCAAAAAAATTAGATATCGCATTCTCCATCATCCAACAGTTGGATAAATTTCATGTGAAGTTAGGCTATCCATGGCTTCATTACATGAATGTAGTCCCTTCAATTGTACATAAATGCTTAAAGTTCCCCTTTGAAAATGAAATTTTCAATATCCACCATGGTTTCTTTGATCCCTTGTCCTCCCATGGAAAATTTTCCTTGGATTTCTTTTGGCCTGAGCCTATAGAACCTATAAAACCATGAGAATAGTTCTTTTTCATATCGTATCAAAATTTCAAAAAAAAGAAAATAGTAGAATTATCCCTCTACAACATGTATCCACCTACCGTTGAGCCTACTATCCTTGAAAAAACCATGCTTGCACCTAAATAAATTCCAAATAACCAAGACCAACCTAAGAAATTTTTTCACCTACCTCCTACAAAAGACCAAGAGACAATGAAAGCAATCCCTTCACACCTCCTAGAATAAATTAAGTTCACAAAGTCAAAGAGAAAGTGGTTGAAAAACCTCATGTGGTTCCTTTTGTTCCTCCCATTAGGTAAGAAAATACACCTATAGTCAGTCAACCCACTCCAACACAAATGCAACTTGAAAATAGAACTAAAATAAACATATATGCTAGAGAGCATAGGCATAGACAACATGCTCTTGCTCACAAGTTACATGAAGAATTAAACAAAGAGAATCAAAATCCAAACTTGATTTAAGTAATGCATGATGACTCCACCCCCACCCCAAAATAAAACAATCCAATACAACAACTACAACAAGAGTTGAACTCTTTCATGGACCTTATTATTCAACCTCCTATTGTGATTAACCTGGATGAAAATGAGGAAGTTGCTAAAATTGATGAAGAGTTTCATAATGAATTGAATACACTATTTTCCTCTTCCATGAGCTTAAATGGAAATTATCCTAAAAAGAGTGTTCAACTTGGAAATGACCCTAGTTCGACACTTGCTAATATTGTCCCTCTGGCTAGTTGGCTTCCTTCAATATACAAGAACATGATCTGGATGAATATTACCTACTTTAGGATGAATCCCATGTGCATTACTATTTTAGCTATTTTGTGTGAGTGCATGTGCATTATGTGATCCCCCATGACATTATCTATGATGTTCTCTCTCTTTGTAACACTCCTCTATTTGTACCTTCATTCTTCCCTATGTTGTAAATCATTTACTTTTCACTTTTTATCTTTTCATTTGTCTTGTGTTTTCCTTTCAGGGATGACACAAGGCATTGAGACATTCATGTCTCTTCCATGTTGACCAAAAATATTTTCCTTATCTTTTCTTTTGTCTTGTGTTTCATGGGGATCACCTAGTGAACAACTAGCTTCACTAGCTCTTGTGAGCATTCATTTTATTTTTGTCCTTATCATAGTCATGGGGGTATGAATTTCATATGAATCTCTTAGGGCTCACCTAGTGGACAACTAGCTTCACTAGCCCTTGTGAGCATGCATTTTGTTTGCATAGTGGACAAAATATTCCACTTCTAAACCATTTTTTGACAAACACCCTAGACTCGGTCCACAACACATTAGACAACCAATTGATGCTTGATCCATAGTATTTTTCTTTTTCCTTTTTTCGTTTCCTATCTTTGATGGTGTATGATTACTATCTAGTTATGGCTTCATATATCATTCACAAGTGTGTTCCTTTTGTGGCTATATTGGTTTGTCATAGGATCTTAATCTTGGGCGCTTTTCCACCCTCTTGGTTATTATCATCCTATCTTACTAGCATTTGTACATTTGAACCCCTCTTGATTGTATGGTTGGCTACTATAGTGTGAGTTTGAAGAAAGTTCACCCTCTCACTAAAGTGGGGGCTAAATGTAGTGTAGGAAAATGCATTCCCTTGCATTTTCACACTTTTTTGGGCCCGCCCTACTTTATTTATCCCTATTTATGTCATAATTGGACCTATTTTGCATCCACAAGCCTAATAAATTATATATTTTTATGGCTAATCTTGACAAACATTAAAGAATAAATGATAATTTAATGATTTTTCCCTTGTCCTTGATTTTTGGACTAGGACTAAAATTCCACGTAGGGCATATTTGTCCTCCGAAAGTCTTCAAACCCTCTTTTTAAAATAATCTTAAAAGGAACCTTTTTTGGAGTTTGTGCCTTGAGTTTCAAGCCTTAGGACTAAGACACCACCTATGGTGTCTTAGTTCTCCTTAAGTTATTTTTTGGATTTAATCTCAAATCTTGGCAAGATTTAGGCTCCTTTAATTAATGAATTCATATGTCATCTTGGTCTGATGTAATTTTAGGATATTAAGTATGAATAAGTATAAATACAAGGCTCTTTCATTCATTTTATCATCCAAGAAGCTAAGGCTTGTGTGAGAGCATTTTGAATAGTATAATTGAGTTCATAAGAGAATTCAAGAGAAATTCATTAAGCATTCAGAGCCATCATCAAGATTCAAGCATCATGTCAAAGATATTCTTGCATCATGTGTGTTTTTGAGCTTACATTTGTGATGTAGGGTTTTGATCCAAGCAAGAAATTCAAGTCATGATCTATCAAGCATTCATTCAATTCAATATCATCTACATTCAAGCTAGCCACTTCACACAAGTTTGTAGATTCCATAACAAGGGTTTGGTGAGTTGCAACATAGCACTTTGTTCATTCCTAATTTCCCTTCATTATTTCATTTCATTCTAATGTATAATTACTAATAAGCAGTTTGACCAAGGAAAACCCCCATTTACTAACAATAAACAATATTTTCGTCTCATTTTTTTTTTAATAGATTTAGGTTGAAGATCATTTGAACTAGAAAGTTGCAAAGTTAAAAAGTTGCATTGAAATGTTGTCATCTTCATAGAAAGTCACCTACATGCCAAATTTGGAAGTTTCAAGACCTGATATCTAAGAAGAAGGAAGTGCAGACCTTGGACCTTAGGATCACATTATAAAATTGCAAAAAATAAAAATGGGACTAATAAGATAGTAAGGGTGTCTTAGTCCTCCTAGAGGTATTTCATAGAGATTATTTTGGATTATGTTTTGACATCCAAATATTTAGTGTTTTCCCCAAAAAATAACAATGAGACTAAGAAGACAATAAGGGCATCTTAGTATTGTCTAGCATATTTTTATAGCATTTGTGCATTTATAGAATCCTTATCACATTTCTAGACTTCTCTTGTACATACATCTTAACTTGCTATTGATTGGATTTGTCATTTGTACTCATTATTTGACTTGCATTACTAGGTTTTGTGAGTTGAATATGAAGTTATCTTTTCCAAATCTTTGCTTGGTGGTGAACCCTTCAAAGCCTAAGGAATCTTCCTAGGCCTCCCTTGTTGAGAATTTACTCACCTTTTTGTTGATAGTCAACCCAATTTGGGATCCTAGGTTTCCTCGAATGAACCATCCCCCTAGAGAAAATTAAGGATTAGGGATTGCTTTCTTGTATTGTGATCCCTTTTCCCAATCAACAATTTTTCAAAACAATTTAGAGGCCATTTCATGCTAAGTTTCAGATTTACAATTCAAGGTTCAATTGAGGTTTGGTGACTTGTTACATATTGTTTTTCATTCATCATTCCTTAATGCATTGTTTCATTTCAAGGTTTAATTACCAAAATGAGATTTGACCAAGGAAAATTCCTATCCTCTAACAAAACAACAATTTTATTCTCCTTTGATGTGTGATTGATTTGGAAAACAAAAGTTGTTAAAGTTGAAAATTTTTCAAAGTTGTCACCTTTCTTGGAAGATCACAGAAATTAAGCTACAAAATTTATTTTCGAGTTTGTAGCAGTCTTAGACTAGGATTTGTAAGTGTAGACATTGAAGAACAAAACCCAAAAAATTATTTTCAAAAAACCTAGCTAGGACCCATTTTCCACTCAATGAATGAGTCCTTAGTGAGCTCTAAAAAGGAACTTTTTGAAATAGGTACATAGAATTTGACCCTCTTAGAAACTTCCTTTTCATTTCCATATTGGTTAGATTTTATTTTTCCTATTCATTTATGCATAATTGAATGAAATAACTAGTGAAAAGAGAGGTTAACCATCGTGATTACAATTTGGTTCTTTCCCCTCTCTTTTCATTTATTTTAGGTACACATGTACGAATGGATGTCCAATCCTAAAATTTTACTTATAGGGAGTGGTCACTCATTTTTAATTAAACCATATACCCATTCCTTTTTAGAGCACACACATGTTTTGGAATAGATATGTATTTCACAATATTACTAATTTGAGACCCAAAGTTTTTATTTTCTTTCAAGCTTGAAACTCCATTTTGTTTCCTTTGACCTACAAGTTTAATGCCATGTTAATATCAAGAGAAAAACTAACTTTGACAATATGGTTCCTTTGACCTACAAGTTTAATGCCATGTTAATAGCAAGAGAAAAACTAACTTTGACAATATGGTTGACAATTTATTTTTAGATTTTTTGCACCAAATTAGAACCCATTATGGATTATAATTTATAGTTTTCAAATATGTAATTTTTTTCACCAATGAACATATTTTTCTATTTATTAATTACTATTTTAGTAAAAGAGGCTCATTAACTTGAAAAGACAATTGAAACTCTTATTTTAATCACTTATAATGTTTAAATTCTTTGGAAAAAAATGTTTGACCAATCTAGAGGTCATTCTCTACATGATGGAAAAAGATAATTTTGCAATTATTTTATCTTAAAATTTGTCAAGGTTGTACATAAGGGGTTTTAAATAATATAAATTAGGGCAAGTAAACAATTAATAAATATAAATATTGATAAAAATTATAAAAATATCCTTACCAAACATCACCATCATATATATCTTGTTGGGATATGGTGTTGCACACCATTGCATAATATGATTTATTATAATGTTGTAATTAAATAATTATTTAGTTGTGATACACCTTGGTGGTGTGGATAATCACACTAGGTAATTATTTGTGGGACCACTTATGTTGTATTGTAACATTGTATTATTATTTAATGTGTGGAAGACGTGATAATAATTTCATATTGGGGAAATATTAAATAAATTATTATTTTAGTACCCAATACTAAATAAGGGGTTAGTGGTCTTGTGGTACGTGGTTTCACCTTACCACTAGTTGTATTTTTTGTGAGCTTGTGTCTATAAAAGAAAACACGTGTGTAGTGGTTTAGGCTAGCTGAGTGGGTTGGTTTTCATTATTGAGTCTTCTTGAGTAGTGCATTTGTGAAGCATGGCATGGGATGTGTGGATTCATGCTTGGACACATGGGAATGCATTTAATGGCTCGATGCTTTAGAGGTATTCATTGTAACTCTTGTATTGGCTTATTGTTGAATAATATGATAGAGTATGGATGCTTTTGGAGGTTGGGTTTTTTCCTCTTGAGGGTTTTCTCAAGGTACATCTTATGTTATCTTGTGGCTTGTCTATTTGATCTATTCTTTTTTTCAACTTGTATGCATGTTTATCTCTCATGGGTTATGTAGGAAATAGAATAAGTTTGTTGGTTGAATGTAACATTTCCTAACAAGTGGCATCAAAGCTTTCATGGTTGAAGAATTTTTGTTATAACCCTATTTTGAGATATTTTGCAAATTTGAAGCCATGGAAATGCATGTAGGGTTTGAGGAATTACAACATATAGAACACATGTTGCAAGTGTTTGTATGTAGATTTTGGCTTTTGGGTTGTCAAGATTTGTTGGGTTTATTGCATATATAAAGTTTTCCAAATTTGGGTGAAAAAGGGTTTATTGGTTTGAGTTTGAATATGAGAGTTTTGTAGGGGAAATTTTATAGATGAAATCTTGAGATAAAATGGACCTCATGGTTGGATTCAAGTTGGTTGAGAGATGAATTTTGACATAAAATTTGAAATATTTTGGAAAGTTGAAAAAATATGTTTTTCCTAGTAAAAAGCCCATTTGCCATGTGTAGAAAATAAAATATTAAAAGATTAAAATTGTCATCCTTTAAAATTCATAGAATTTTTTTTTTTGTTAGGTAAAGAATTATTAAAAAACCTACAAAATACAAAAACAAAACAGTTAGAAATTTTTTGAAATTATTTTAAGATAAAAATAAAAAAATTAATAATAAAAGGGAGATTGGGGTCTATAGAAACTATGGCTTGTAACCCCTACCCTGCATCATTCAACTACTGTACTCATATGCCTTTATTACTAATTAGGGTGAAAAATAGGGTCCATCAAAATGAATGAAGAAGATGATGGACCACTTGTTTTTCTAGGGTCCAAATCACTTAAATTATGGAAAATACGATGCTAATAACAACCAGAAATGCAGCCTATCTATTATAGAAACTATGGGGGATGTTTTTAGAGCATTAAAGGTTGTGTAGCTATCCATAAAGTTGTTTTTGAGCTATAGAGGACTCATTCGCCTTCAATCGCAAATGGGTCCTTTCAGGGTTTTAGAAAACTAATTTCATTATCGTGTTCCTTGATGTCTTAACTCTTAAGTTCCCTATTATCAACTTCTGGAATTTTGTATGCAATTTTTAGAGCTCTTTTTTTGATATTGCACTTTGAATGAATTTTTTTTGCAACTTTGACAATTTTTCTCCAAATCTTGCTCCAACCTATAAATTTGCAATCACACACTCAAGGGTAGAAAAACTTGTTGATTTTTTAGTGAATGGGGGTTTACCTCAGTCAAACGCCTTGTAGGTAATCAATCCAAATGATGAATAAGGAAATTAAAGAATGAAACATGAAATATGTAAATGATGTCACCTTGGATAAAGTCTTGTGAAACAAATCTGCAAACTATCATGTAGTGGCCATGAAGAAGGTAGATCTAGGATCCTTGAAAATGATGTAAATAATAGTTGCAACTAGATATTTAATGCTACATCCACCTCTTTAGCTCAATAACATGAATGTATGCATAAAACCCTTTAAATGATGATATGATTTTGAATTTTTGCAATAAACACTTGAAATATGCCTTGAAATGCCCTTGGAATGCTCTAATACTTGAATGTTTGAATGCTTGAAAGTCTTAGGATGAAACAATGTGAATTAATCCCTTATTTATACTAAATTAGGAGATTAACCTTAAAAATTCAAGGAATTAAGGCTAACAACAAATTTGGGAGGAAAAATTATTAATTTCCTACCATAATTAAGGGTGAACGAGTCGTGGCTAGGTTTCAAGGACCAAATTTCGAGGGACTAAAAGAAAGCTAAAAACCCATTCCAAATCAATTAAGAAAGGGGGGTCTTGTTAAGGGAGGACCCATTCACCATCAAGGGAGAATGGGTCTTGGCTCAACTTACCAAGACCAAAATTTTCCCAATGAAATAATTTGTTAATTAAATTAAGATTCTTGAAATAGATCTTCGAGAGGTGTCAAAATTCAACACTAAATTAAAATTAAAATGGTGTTAATAACTCCAATTAACCACAATTAATTAAGAACACCAAGATAAGTGTGAAAGTGCCTTAAAACACTTTAAAACACTTTAAAAAGGTACACATTATGTACATTTTATTAGAAAGGGGCTCATTAGGCTCAATTAAGCAAATATATCCTAGAAAAGTGTGAAAATGTGTTAAAACACTTTACAACACCCTTGCAAAGGATCAATTAAGGCATTTTTTAGTTAAATAAAGGTCCTAAAATAGTGTGAATGTGTACAACACATTACAATGCCACTCAAAGACATCATTAGTTCAAATTTAATGTCAATTATCAAACCAAGCAAGGAAAAGGCTACTTTTTCCATTACTACAATTACTTATGTCAACCTTTTGTTGAATGCCTAAAAGTTAAAAGATGGTGTATAAAATTTTGAGAATTTTTTTTAGAATAATCTTTAAAACTTTAAAGTATTTCAATCCTTTTAAACCACCTCCTTTCCCTCATTAAAATGTTATTTTAAAATATTAAATGGAAATTTTTGTCACTTTTTAAAATTAAACTTTAAATATTTGTTTTGGAGTGGGACCCACCAAAATTTACCATATAACTTAATTGGAGCACTTTTACTCTGGGAGGCATAAATTTTTCCCATGATGTATGTTTTTCAAATTTTTGTAGTCATTGGGAAGCTAGTTCTAATAACTATGTAGTGGTATAGGTTTAGTTCCCTTATTTGTCAATTTCAACATGTTTTTTGAGCTTGGAAGTCCAATGTTCTTGTTTGCATGGTTTTGAGCATTAATTTTGCATAGGGAATCAAATTTTTTATTTCAAAGAGGCATTAAAGAGAATTTATAGTGTACTACATAGTGGTTAAGATTGTTTATCAGTTTGAAGAGCTGGTTGAGCTTGGAAATTATTTGATCACTTGTAGGTGCCTGAGATTCTAGGTGTGATTGTGTGAGAATCTGGATGAGTCAAGAGGAAAAACCTTGAGGGAGTACAATTTTAATATGCTATTTGTGATGCTACAATTGATTATCAAATTGGTCCTTCTAGGTATAGGTTTATAGGTGGTTTTTAGAGATGGGACTTTGATCGTGATAGGTACACAGGTTGTCTTCGATTATGAGGACATGGTTGGACATGGTTTGAGACTTGGAATCTTGTATGGGTGATAGTTGAGTGCAGGTATAGTGATGGATATGGCTATCATATCATGGATATGTAGGTACATTTGATGCATTAGCATAACATGATCATGTGTGAGGAATTTGGTGGTGATATGGTTTGATGTTAGGATATTTTTATTATCTTCTTGATGCTTATTTGGTTCCTTGACTATGTTTACTCATTTGTGGACATGGTTGGCAAATCAGATCTATGGTTGATTTCTTCTTTGAGTCTTGATGTCTAAAGGGTTATCTTCTTTGATATCTCATTTTGTAGTTACTAATATGGTGATGAGTTTGCATGTTTCAGTGATTGGATCTATGAGTTATGTAGGTGTGTGGGTTGGCCAATCATTCATTTGTAGGTGACTCATATGTGGAATGCCTATATCTACCAGGTTTGATTCATTGTTGTTGCAAATTTCATTTGTGCATTGGAATGTTGTTTCATGATTGATAGGATGGATGGTTAGAGTAAGGGATTAGTCAGGTAATTTGACTTCTAGCATGTGGTTTGATCAAGATGTCATGATAGCTTGTTATATTTGTTGGTTATACACTTTCTATTGGAGCTTTTGATAGTGATGAATTGGTGATGTTGGATTAGATTGGTTATGTCATTTGATGGTTATTGTGTGTATCTTCTTCACTTGGATATCTTGGTTTCACTTGTATGTTAATGATATTTTAGTTGAGTGTGTGTAGACTTGGATGATCTTCATGGAGAGGATGGTAGTCATGATGCCATGTGTCTATCACGGTTCAATGGGAGTTGTTGGTAGTGACATGGATGCATCATTGGTGATAGTTATCTTCATGTGAGTGGAGATATGTATTATTGGTTTCTAGAGTGTTTTCTATTATTTCATTATTTACTCTTGATACTAGCTTAGAGTTTTAGTTTGATATATGTTCTCTAGAGACCAATATGTATATATGTTTTGGTGCATGTGATCTCTTAGGAGGATATGGTTAGATCATGTTGTCATGATAGGTTCCTAATTCTTTGGTTGGCGCTTTGAAATTGATCATGGTAGTTCTCTTTGTATTGAGTACATTGATCATTTAGTTGATTACTTAATGATGGTGCTATATTGTATTTGGATTTTTGCATGGATTTATTGGTTATAGGTGCTTGTGGCTACTTAGAGATGTAGGTGATGGTTGCAATTCTCTTGTTATTAGAGACATTTTCTTGATATTTTTACTATTTGGAGATTTCAGAAGGAAGACCGAGGAGCTTTCACTTGGATATGGACATGAGTTCATGATGGAATGATAGAAGAGATTGTTCCTAGAGTGAGTCGTGATAAATTAGATATCTTGGAGGAGCATTCTCATTTCTACTCTTGTTCTACTTGGAAGCTTATTATTTGAGAGGTATTTTCCCATTGTATCTTTAAGATGTGTTATGTTTTTTTCTTTGATTTCTCATGGGATTGATTTGATTCATGGTTATTGATTATGGATACTCTTTTGAGGATGATTTAGCATGATTTTATATGCTTTATCTTTCATAGATATGGATCTTGAGGTATGGATAGTTAGTTCTCGAGGATTCATTTTGAGGTGTGTTATGGCATGGTTATCTCCTTGTGCATTTGATTTTATGATATATTCTTTGATGAGGATTGTTAAGAGATGGTTTATGGGATGATTTCTAGTATTGGGGATGGTTACTATGATTTTGATCTTCTTGATTAGAGAGGCTTACATCCATGCTGGAATTATTACATTGATTCATATGTTGTACTTGATCTATGAGATTGGGTGTTATGGATTTTATTGAGGCTTTTTATTTGGGGTTGTTTAGATCATACATGACATATTAGTACACTTTTGAGGTGTTACTAGGAGGAAATATTATGGTTTATAGTTTTCTCTCTTCATGGTTCCTTCCTAGATGTTCATGGTTTGGGGCGGATTTTGCCAACATGTTGTGAGAGATTATGCAGCTCTTTGGGTTGTATGTGTGGATCATTGTTATTATTCTTGGTACATTATGCTTTGATTTATTTATCATACCTTGATGTATACTATTGATTGATAGAATTGATATGCTTTGACATTAAATATATAGTCGGAGTTCCTAGATATGTGTGTTCTTCATTGACATGTTTTATGTAGGGAGCTTGATTGTAGTTTATGGGTTGCATATGTTCTTGGCATGAGTTTATTGATGTATTGATACCTTGGAGGTATGGATGGTTGGATATATTAGCATGTTTTGTGGATGCTATTTTCGATCATGTGGGTTTTTCAGTTGAAAAAAACTTGGTTAGAGCTTGTCTTATCACTTAGATTTGATGCTTGTACTTATGGATTGGTGAATCTTCACCTTGGCATGTTCCTTTTCTTCTATAGGTGGCACGTTGGAGGATGACAAAGGTTCTTGCTTGAGATGGTGGTCACTTTTTTCCTATTGTAGGTATCTTGATGGAGCACAAGAGAATGTTGAAAATTTATGTGGTTTCATGTATGGATATGATGTATTTCATGTATTGATCCCATATGCAATGTATATAAGAAGTGGGAGAATTTTGAGATATCGTTTTACACACCATTGTATAAAATTACTTAATATAATATTGTAATTGTATAATTATTTAGTTGTGATGCACTTTAGTGGTGTGGATAATCAAGCTACGTAATTATTTGTGGGACTACTTATGTTGTATTGTAGCATTGTATTATTATTTAATGTGTGGGAGACATGTGATAATAATTTAATATTGGGGAAAATATTAAATAAGGTGATGTCTTAGTACCCAATATTAAATAAGGGGTTATTGGTTTTGTATTCACATGGTTTTATGGTACATGGTTTCACCTTACCTCTAGTTGCATTTTGTGTGAGCTTGTGTCTACAAAAGAAAACACGTGTAGTGATTTAGGTTGGCTAATTGGGTTCACTGTCATTATTGAGTCTTCTTGAGAAGTGAATTTGTGAAGCATGGCATGGGATGTGTGGATTCATGCTTGGACACTTGGGAATGTATTGGAGGGCTTGATTCTTCAAAGGTATTTATTGTAACTCTTGTATTGGTTTATTGTTGAATAATATGGAGTATGGATTCTTTTTGATGTTTGGTTTTTCCCTCTTGAGGGTTTTCCCAAGCTATATCTTATGTTACCTTGTGGCTTCTCTATTTGATCTATGTTTTTTGGAAACTTGTATGCATTTTTACCTCTCATGGGTTATGTAGGAAATAGAATAAGTTTGTGGGTTGAATGCAATATTTCCTAACATATCTTTCCAAAATATGAATTATAAAAATAATTTTATTTGGGCCAAATTGTGTTGGTTTTGAATGTGCAAGTTTTTTTGTAGAACATGGAACTTTCAATAAATGAATTTTTACATCATATAAGAGGCCGAATTTTATAATTTGAGTATTAAAATATATTAACCATTTAAAAACTAGCAACAAAAGTCTAAATTTCATATTTTTATACCATTTTAATAGTATATGCGTAAGTTCTTTAAATATTTACTTTAGCTATGATAAAAATTGATGTTATAAAAAATAGTTCTGCTTTCTAGCCAAAAAGGGGACCCATTATCTTGTACTTTTTGGTGTGAATAAAAATATGGGTATTAAATCCAATATTTTTACATCCAAAATAGTTTCACTTTCCATAGAACATAGAGCTTTCAATAAATGAATTTTGACATCCTATAAGAGGCCAAATTTTATAATTTGTGTATTACAATATATTAAACAATTGAGAACTAGCAACAAAATTCTAAATTTTTCTATTTTTATACCATTTCAATAGTATATGCATAAGTGCTTTAAATATTTACTTTAGCTATGATAAAAATTGATGTTATAAAAAAATAGTTCAACTTTCTAGCCAAAAAGGGGACCCATTATCTTGTACTTGTTGGTGTGAATAAGGTCTTGTACCTAGATAATTCCTAGTAGGTGAATTATTCACATGTTAAGTTTACTTAGGTCCTATGAGTATTTCTAGAATACCTAGTTGTCATGTATATATGTTATCTTATCCTAGAGAGTTAGGATAAGTTGTCTCATGTTATAGGATTTAGGAACTTTTCATGAACATTTATATTCCTATTTCATACCTTAAAATTATAAGCAAGGGTTCTCTTGCATCTTGCAAGATATATTGTGAATCTTGTATCATATTATATTCTTTCTTGGTGGAATAACATATATTTTTGTTTCTTCTCTCTATGTGTATATTAAGGTTATTTCGTGTTGTAGATTGATGATCTTGGGTGCATCCTAGTTACTCACTTCAACTTGGTATATGAGTTTGAGTGATTCCAACATGGTATCAGAGATTTGAATATATAAATCCCCTTCCTTTTTCTTAGTGAGTTTTTTCCATCATGCTTTTTATTTTAATATGAGTTTCTTTTATGATCTTGTGAGTTCTCATATTCTCTTCTCTTGTGTTTCAATATGATCTAGAGATTCAAAAAGGATTTGTAAAGATCTATTGATTATATATTACATGTACATTTCTTTGTGAGATCTAGTGATTGAATCTCTTTTGGCTATAATGTAAAAAAAATTGTTGTCACATTCTATTTACGAGGCTCAAGAAAGAAGGATTTTCCTTTTGTTTCACACAATTTGGCGACCATTTATAACATTCTAAAACAATGTTTTTAAGAATAGATCTAGTGCAAATATATTATTAGAGAAATTTCATCCCAAATAGACCTTTCCATTTCTTTCAAGAGGCCAAACAGATGCATTTTGATATTAAATTTGTCCACTTTTTTTGTCAAGAGTCCAAAAGGAATGCTTTTTTGCAAAGGGGTTGTACGATTGTTTCTACGTAGGTCCATACAATTTATTTCAAAAAATAAAATAAAAATATATATTCAGTGCTTAGTTTTGATGTGTTAAGCATTGAGGCCTAGCATTCAACACCTGAGCATAAGCACTTATAGGGGCATCACTATTAAGACACAATGTCTTGTACTTGTTTTCGTGTAGGAAAAAGTATCCTATTTTCACACTTAGTTTAGGAATGAATATTAAAATGAACTTAATTATATGCCTTAATTTAGTGTTGTAATATGTATTTTACATATTCGCATTGAGTTTAGGGCCCTATTAATTAATATTGACATAATTGTTCCTTATTTTAGTGTTGTATAGTGTACCTCTTTACACTTTCACAATTACTTAGGGGTCCCTTAATTAATTAACATTAATTTTCCTTAATCATCCACTCTAATTCAAAACAAATCTTAATTATTTACAATTTCCAAAGAGGAAACCTGACATTCATTGATGCCATAATATAACACTTCTCATTGAGAAATATGTGTCCTAGGTGAGTGACGTAGGACCCATTCACCCATGGGTGAATTTGTCCTCACTTAGACCTAGGACCTAAATTTAAATTAGGTTTTTGGTAGTATTTTGATGATTTCAAATCCATATTCTGATGTCAACTTGTCCTATTTGAATTTCAGGAAATTAATGTTACATACCCATAAATATAAGGTTATTTCACTATGTTTCACCTAAGATTTTCAAGCTCAAAATTTTATGAGCATGCATGATCCAAGTAATCTAGATATTTCAAGAGCATTTCAAGGAATTCAAGAGTAGATTTATTGAAGAATTATTGCAGCAATCAAGATCCAATTGTGACCTGTGTCAAAGTCTTCTTATATCATGCATGTTATTTGAGCTAATATGATGATGTAGGTTTCATGATTCATTCAACCATTCAAATAATTATATAAAATCAAATTTTAAGATCAAGATCCACATCCATTGAATCTATTTCATACTAGTTATAGGATTAAATTCCAAGGTTTATCTAGGGGTTTGTTGAGTTGTGACATTTTTTTGTTAATTAACCATTCCTTCATGTTTCATTGTTTCATTACAAGCTTTAATTACCAAAATGCTGTTTGACCAAGGTAAACCCCCATTCAACATAAAAACATTATTCCCGCTTGATTTTTGTTTTCAAATTTAGGTGGAAGATATCTTGAAGATCTCTTAAAGAGAAAAATTGTAGAAGTCAAAATTGAAAAAGTTATTAAGAGAGTTGTCATCTCAAAGAAATTCAATTACATAATTTATTTCTCACATTTTGAACCTAAAATCTTGAAAAATTGAGAGATTTAGATCTGTTGTAAAGGCTTCCAAAAGCCAAAGAAAAAACCTAAACTAGGACCTATTTGCCCCTAGGCGAATGAGTCCCAAGTTAACTTCAGAAAAACACTTTTGGTGACGGGTACACATAAAATTTCCCCTCTTAGATTTGTAATTTGATTTCTGGTTCCATCAATATTGAGCTTAATATTCAAGATCCAAGTTGTAGATTGCATTTTGGATTTAGTTTTCTATTTTTAATATTTCTCCCCAAAGTGATGTTTAATTAGGACCCCCGCCCCGACACAAAAAGGAAATCTAAAGAGTCCTTCATGGAATTGATTCTCCTAAGGGTAGTTAGTCAATTTTGTGTGAGAATCTCATTTCCTAATGAAATCAGAGAAGGACCCCTTTTCCCTCTTTGGATCCACTCTTCCATTTTGGGAAACCCTAGGAATCCCATATTTTTCTATGTTTTAGCCACTAAGTGATAGTAGTTATGGCATTAGCCACTAGTGGATATACAAGCACCTAGTGTAACCACTAATGGTATCCCTTAATAATTATGATCCCTACCAACCACCTTACCACTTTTCTATTGTTTCGTTGGTGATGGACATACAAGGAGAATTTTTAAAAACCCCTAGTAGCATAGGAGGTTGTATGGGAGACTAGCCCACAACCCTCAAAATGCCAAATTTTTTCCTCTAATTCTATAATTAGGCATTTTTTGGGAACCATAAATTCTTGCTCAGGTGTTAGAATTTTGAAAATAAGATATTTATAGAAAGTTTGTTCGAAGTAATATCTAATGGTGCAACTATTTGTCTCAAATTTTTTGTTGCCATGTTTTGTAGTTTGTTGAAGTTAAATATACATTTTTCACTCCTAAGCTCATAAATATTTCCCATATTCTCTATTTTTCATGATTATCATGGTGTTAGAAAGGTCTTTAAAATCTCTTTAGATTTACTCCTTTTTTTTTTCTAGATCTAAACCCTAGTATAGATAATTCAAATATTTGTGTTTTAACACTCTAGTTAATGACTTAGATATTTTGGCACTTATAATCCTTTTGCTTGTGTTGGATGGTTTCATTTGGGCTACATTATATGTATATCCAAAATTTTGTCCTTTGTGGGCATTTTGAGCATCATTTATAAGCACTTTCTTATATGCAACATATTAAGATAAATTTGCACATTATTATACCTATTTTTGGGGTTTTTTCACATATTTTTATGCCATATTTTTTACTTGCAATGTATTATAAAGTTCCATTGGGGGTTGTGTAGTTCCTTATTTAGTTTTCATCATATCTTTATCATGCGAGTGTCCCTCCATGACAATAGGGAATCCATGTGATTATTTAGTTGAAGGTACTCATTGTGTACATTCAAATGGTGTTCCTTCTCCTTCATGAACTGCATCGTGATACACAATTTTAGTGGATTTTTCATGCCTCTCATTAGTCCACATTATGCAGACTATCATACTATTCATGATAATTCTTACTTTACTTATTTTTGGAGTAATCTATGTATCTCATATTTGTTCGCATGTACTATATAGATGTAGAGGTTTTGTTACCCATGCATTCCGATGAGGTGCATAATTTTACCATATAGAAAATCTTGTATTCCTATTTTTTGGAGGTAATCTTCCACACTTAGTTGATCAATATTCTTCAAACAATTGGTACCTATATTTTCAAACTACATTAGATGACTAGTGTTGTTGGGGCCACATGTGTAGATTCATGTGCCATCTATATATTCAATTTACAATTTTTTTTCCTTTATTTTCCATCTAATAATTGTTCAAGTAGTTTTTTGGGGGGCACTCATTTAGATTTTTATGTTCTTGATCCTGATAATCATCCTAATTTTAGAGGAAATTCTTTAGTCTTAGGAATATATTAGTAATATTTTCATAATTTTCTTAGATTCCTCATGCTTAAATTCTTTTTATTCATGTTCCTACTCTTTTTAGGACATTGTTATTGAAGCTTATTATTCATTGATGTAGAATGATCTATGCCCCTCTGTCGACCAACTCATTCACAAATCACAAGAATGAAACTCAAATCTAAAATTAAAGAATTCAACCAAATGTAATTACAAGAAAACATAGACTTATTTAATTCAAACACCAATTACAATCAGTTTGGATTTTCATGGCCTCATTCCTCTTCGAGCATCAAATCTACCCAATCTTTCTATGTGTTACAGCGACTTTCTTTATCAATATTTTGTTTATTTTTCTTTATGGTCTCATTGACCAATCCTCTTAGGCTATCATCCTACTCGTTCTTTCAGTATAGAATTATGTTCAATATTGCACCTAAGAGTTTGATGCCTCTTGACTTCACCAGCCTCACCACTACTTTCCTATCAACATCTCTTCATAACTATAGGCCTTTCCTTAATACTCATTCTTTATTCATAGCTACATCTTTATTCTAGTTTTAATAAAATTTGAACTTGTGTGGTTTTTGGATTGTGCCTGGTATTACTTGGATCATCTCCCAATATTATGGCTCGTACTCTCACCACTATGTCTTGTTCTATTCATCCCTATTATTTCCTTTTCTTATATTAAATCAATAATGTACTCTCTTCCAATTGGCACAATTCTTCCTCTTCCACATGCCCCCTTCCAAAATGACTAAGTGGGTTTATTTCACTCTTGTTATTTTCCTATATCTCTCCTCCTTGTTTTCTACCATGTGTCTTCATTTTCTCACCTTTCACAGTCCCTTTTTCATCATGTGAGTCCTCCAGTTTGTTGTCTTTCCAATTTCTCCCATCCCTTATTCTTTTATACCTACATTAATAGTGCCAAATA
This sequence comes from Sequoiadendron giganteum, assembly GCA_007115665.2. NCBI lineage: Eukaryota > Viridiplantae > Streptophyta > Pinopsida > Cupressales > Cupressaceae > Sequoiadendron > Sequoiadendron giganteum. The sequence continues at coordinate 99,856,788 of CM021101.1, forward strand.
TGAAGCAATAATCCTTCACTACTGATGGTGTCAAAATTCTTATTTATGCCTATGTTGACATTGATGCCTCCTTTAATTGAAGGATTATAACTTTAAAATGTCTTTTGAATAATACCATAAATATTATCATAGCTATATTATATGGAAGGATGCAAACTTTAGTTGAATCCAAAAACAATAATAATATGTCTAAATGAAACTAGGATTTCTTTGAGTTGTGAACATTATTTCAGTCAAACTTTAATTTTCCTACATATTCTCTTGTTCACCTTCTTAGCATGGTTTAGATGCTCATGCATCAGATGCACCTGGTAAAACGTTTGTGAACATAGGCTTACAAAACAAAGCTGACTAGTAGAACTACTATTTAATATTGTTAACAAATCATAGCATGCTCCCAAGCTAAAATTGATACCTGTTATTTATTTTTCCTCTTCTCCCAACATCTTTCTGAAACATTCACCATCCTCTACCAAAAACTCTGCATCTTCTTCCCTTTACCCCTTCTAGACTCATGTCCACAAAAATCTGACCTCCTTCACCATATATTTTGCACACTTCTACCCTCATTCGTGGGTTCAAACCCACCTCTAACTATCCATCTCCACCAAAATCCTACAACATCCTCTACCATCTCTACTAGAAAATATACATCATCTACATTTAAATCTGAAATTGCAAGTATATTCTCTGTTTTCCTCAATCACATGTGAATTTAATGTCAACTTATCATCATAGAGTGCAATATTATTTACCTTATCCTTTTTATTGATTATAACATCTTCTTCATTGTGACATCTCTTGTATCATCATCAAATACAACTTTATGTTTTTTACACTTTGCTGCAACTGCAAGATTTTTTATCTTCTCATCCTCTATCACCAACATCTTCAACACTAAATCTTCATCATTTGCAAATTTGGTTGCAATCTCTTCTCTTTCCTCTTGATCCTATTGCATAAGGATATCATATTATTTCTCTTCATTCTTCATATCTATTGCAATATTTTATTTATTCTCTTCATCATTCAAAGTATTCTCAACCACTTCTTTCTCACCTATTGCAACCTTAATGTTGCTTTATTCTTTCATACACTCGTTGGGAACATACTAATGAAATTTCTGTTACCACTTCCTCTTGTTTATCCCACAATGGATTCAACACATATTCCTTCCCATCCTTGATTATTCTATAGGTGTTATTTTTTCCATTATGTATAGCTTCCTTATCCCAAAGCCAAGGTTGACCTAACAAAACATGAAAAATATCCATGGGTACTATATCACATATAATTTCATCCTTATATCTTCCAATGTGAAAATTCACAATGCTTTGTTCACTTAGCCAAATTTGATGACCTCCTTGCAAACCAGAGACATAGTATGGCTTAAGGTGCTTTATCCATTCATATTTTCAACCATTTTGAACACAACCAAATTATCTCTATTATCATTATTCATCATCACTTTGCAACACTTTCCACCGAACGTGAACAAATTTTGAAAAAATCATTCCTTTAGATGGGTTCTTGTTTCACTTTTTGTGGCTTCAAATATTCATTCTTCATCAAAAAACTCTCTCCATGTCTCCAAGACATTTTTCCAAAAATTTATGGCACACTCTCAATCTACAACCAAAAAAACTTAGATTCAACACTCATTGCCTTTGTAGGTCCCCTACAACTAAACTCTCAGTACTATCCCCTACCCTATAGGATTTTGGAAGATGCACCTTCAAGATCTATTCTCCCCACTTCCTCTTAGTGGAAAAGATTTGCACACATTCCACCCAACTACATCTCTATTGGAGGACAACCAACATGATTCCCATAGAATCAATGGCCTCTCAAGGCTTCTTCTCTCTTCACCAATTCTTCGCCCACTATCTTGGTGGATTCTTTCCTCTCTCAATATTTTGTGGCTTTGATAGTAATTGATTTCAAAGGATTTGCTCCCCTCTACCAACCATCTCATTCAAAAATCACAAAAATGAAACTCATAGCTGAAATTAAAGAACTCAACCAAATTTAATTACAAGAAAACATAGACTTATTTAATTCAAACACGATTTACAATCAATTTGTTCTTTCATGGCGTCGTTCCTCTTCGAGAATCCAATCTACCAAATATTTATTTGTATTACAGTGACTTTCTTTATAAGTGTTTTGTTTATTTTTATTTATAGTCTCATTGACCAATCCTCTTAGGCTATCAACCTGCACATTCTTTCACTATACATTTACATTCACTCTTGCACCCAAGATTTCAATGCCTCTTGACTTCACTAGCTCAACCACTATTTCCTATCAGGCTCTCTACATTACTATCGGCCATTCCTTATTGCTCATTCTTTATTCTTAGCTATGCCATTCTTCTAGTTTTAATTAAATCTGCAATTATATGGTTTTTGTATTGTGCCTAGTATTACTTGAATCATCACCCAATATTATGGCTTGTACTCTCTACAAAATTTCTTGTTCCAACCATCCCTATTATTTCCTTGTCTTATATTAAACCAACACTGTAACCTCTTCAAATTGGCACAATTCCTCCTCTTCTGCACACCCCCTTCCAAGATGACTAAGTGGGTTTCTTTCACTCTTGGAATTTTCCTCTATCTCTCCTCCTTGTTGTACATCATGTCTCTTCATTTTCTCACCTTCTACATTGTCTTTTTCATCATGTGACTCCTCCAAATTTTTTTCTTTTCATTTTCTCCCATTCTTTATTCTTTTATACCTACATTAATATTGTTTAATATGAAGTGCTTGGTCTTCACTGCTTTTGGTGTCAAAATTCTTCTTTATGCATGTTTTGACATTACTTCCTCCTTTAATCAAAGGATTATGAATTTCAAATATCTTTTGAATAATACCATAAATAGTATCATATCTATATTATATGGAAGGATGCAAACTTTAGTCAAATAAAAAATAATAATATATCTAAATCAATTCAAGATTTCTTTGAGCAGTGAACATTATTTTAGTCAAAAATTGATTTGCCTACACATTCTCTTGTTCACCTTCTTAGTGTGCTTTAGATGCTCTTGCATCATTCCTTGATTTTGTTGAGTAATCAAGATACTGAAAGGTGGGGGTGAATCAATATCCACACAAACTTATTGAAAAAACACCTTTAATTACCTTACAACATAGAAAAGATAAGAGCAATAACAGAACATGAAATTACATAACACAAGAACACCAGATTTTGCATTGAAAACCAAATGAGGGAAAAACCATGGTGAAGATTAGCTCACAATATATATATATATATAGTTATTTCAATACTGGTTACAAGGAGGCTCACTACCAGATACAAAAAGCTCATTGCTTACAAGGAGTCACTGTCCAACCATGGAGGCTCACTACCCACAAAAATGGCTAACTGCTAGAGTTGAACTAATGAAGTTGCACCACAAGTTCAAATTTAGTTCCTTTTATGCTTAGAGTAATCACTTGCATGACAAAAAACTAATCTTCAACCATCTATTCACACATTTATCTTATAAAAACATACACACACACTTGTTTTTCTCTTTGTATTTGCATTCCATTCACACTCTCCTTCTAACCATCCTGCATATATACCCACATGCATCAATCATCAATTAGGTCGACCTAATTGAATTGAATTCATATTTTCAAAATGATAAATTTTCAGCTTCATATAGAGCTTTTCCAAAAGTAATTCATATGTTTCATGCAACATCATGTCAGCTAGGACCAAACCTAGGTCTCACATATAATGACAAATTATGTTGAGCTATAAACTAAATACTAGGTTGGTCATGATTAATCTAATACTTAAATGTAATAAAAAATTGATGCCAACACATCATCCAATCATATGAGCATCTGAGAATATATACATACATGCTTCCAACAATCATAAGCCTTTTCCAAAAACCTTAAACCATACTGATTACTGGAGAGAATATGTAGACCAAAATACCAGATCAAATACTGGATGAGATAAGCTTGATCTACACACCGATACAAGGTATCAGACCAACATGGTGACATCAATGACAATATAGGACATGCTTCCAAAAATCTCCCCCTTTGGCATTGATTGCAACATGTGCAAAAATTCCAATTCAAAACTCTCCTTTAATCTCTCCAAAACTTCTCCTCCAAATCTCCAAATCTCTCCCCCTTTGACATCAATGGAAAAGGGTGTCAAAAACATATAAACATGGTGACATCCAATTAAAAAAAATTCTAATTCATTCAAAATTTCAAAACATCAAAACTTTCAAGCATCCAATCTTTCAAAGTTCTTTCAAACCAAAATGACACTTTTCACCTAAAATACCTTCTTGTAACTTTCTTTGATAATAGGATATAATTTCTTTCATTCAAGTACTAAAAAATTCATTCCTGTACACATACTTTTCAATAGAGCCAATAGTGTGAAGGAGGATGACCAATCTGTAGATGAGCATTATTTTACACAATTTTCTGCATCAAAGAGTATTCTAGAAAGATGGTCTAATCAGACCTCAACAATTTCCTTAAGAAACCAAAAGGTTTTTACTACATCATCCCTTTTTCACTGCACAATGATCATTTCATCTTGTAGTTCGCTAACTCTCAGCCTTTTCTTTCCCTCTTTATCTTCAAATATATCAAACTTCTTCCCAATGCTATTCACTTTGGATTCAATTGCTTCAATCCTACTTTTGAAATTCTCAACTACATCAGGCCACCAGAGACAATACTTGTATATGTCTGAAATTTCTTTTATCCACTTCTTTGTCTCCATGATCAATTCAAATAGCCTCTACTTTTCTTTAGAACATTTATTTTCAACCAAGGCTTCCAACTTGCATCCTTTCGAACCTTCAAGCAACATTCACTTTTCAACTATTTCAACTAATTTTTTAAGTAAGGAATAAAAAATGATAGATACATCAATACCTTTACAAAGTAGATAATCAACTAAGGCATCATCAATTTTGAGTTTGTCAATAAGAGAGGCCGTACTCCATAAATCACTAATTTTCTTTATTTTCCCTTTTATTTACATAGTCTAGATGTCATGTGGATTAGAAGATTTTGGTCTAGGCAGAGATTCTTCTTCTTCTTCATTCTCTTCAGGAATAATAATGTTCCTGGATACATATTTTCTTTTCTTCGATTCTGGAGGGGAATCACTAGCGACTACTCCCAATTATTTTGTTCACGAGGAAGAACCTTCCTCAAATCGACGTAACTTCACCAGAGCTCATTACTTTCTATAAGGATGAGAAATTTTTTTAGTATGCACTTACTTTATCTTCTAAACATTCCAAGTTTTTGCATATCTATCTTGCAACGGGAATATCAAATTCCCACTGAACGTCTTTCTTTCTTGGTAGCAAGTACAAACAATGGAGTACTAGGCATGTAAGAAAAGACCCAAAATGAAAAGGGTATCCTTCTTCCAATGACAATTGTATATTCTCGGTGAGATTTTCAAGAATTAGTCTACATAGATCAAATTGCTTGTTCTCTTTTACCATTTTATACGCTAAATACACAAAAATAGCTAAAATAGAGCTATCTCGATTTATGAAATAAACTTTGTAAGAAATTCCATACGCAACATACCAAACCAAGGAATTGACAATAGTGTCAATCAACAATGCTTAGGGATATTTTTCAATTCCCATCATTTCCTCTACTTCCTTGTATTTAATAGTCTTCCATCCAAGAAGATCTCCAATGGTACAAAGTCTAGTAACTGCTTTGATAGCTTCCTTCGTAATTGGATATGATTTATCCAATACAATTCTACCATCCTTGAATTTTCCTAAATGGAACAAGATAAATTCTCTATCATCAATCCAAGGGAATTCTCCCCACAAATCCAAACCTAGGGTTTTGTAATTTCTTGTAATTTCCATAAGTCACTTAGTTCCAACCCTAATTCTAGGGTATGTGCAGGATCATGATGGGCCAAAACGTGGTGATATGTAAGTCATATGATGGCTCTTGTGGCTGACAACTTTTTTTTACCCAAAATTGATGAAATGAAAAGGGTTTTTAAAGGAGATTCTCAGCTTTCCAATAATATAAATTATGCTTTACTTTGAATTTAATAAATAATTATTATTCATTTTTTATTTGAATTATGACTAAAGTCCCAATTGATACATTGATTGAAAAATATCTATAGCTTTCAAACGGTATTAGATTTTTTGAATCCAAAACATGTGTCACATTCTATGTTTTGCATACTATAGGATTCAAAAAAATAAAATTGAATTTCATGAAGTTTTAACCAAGTTAAGGTGGCCAGACATATGAGTTTTTATATTTTTAAAAAGTTGTAATAAAAAAATAATAATTAATTTTTTACTACGAAAACAATTACAAAAAATATGCATCACATCTAGACATGAGTCCTCTACTTATATCTAAAATCCTATAAAAAAAATATTATCATTTTATTATGGTTAGGGTGGTTAGATAGACACCTACTTATTTTTTCCCTAAAATTTAATTACTACTGCATTGAAATTTCAAATTTTGATCAAATAGGTTTATTCTTTTTAATTAAACCTAGTAGTTTAGAAACTACATTCAATTTTCTATAGATTCTATTGCTACATATTTTTGAAATAATATAGATAACTTATTCAAATTTTTATGTCAAGTTGCCTAACTATGATTTTCTGAATTTTCAGTACCACTTAAGGGCCTATTTTTTCCATGATGATCAAATTCATCCATCTTGAATCCTTTTAATTTCAGTGGGATATTTCTATTTGATCCTTTGTTAGAAGGTTCCATTAAAGCTCTTAACTTCTTAAAATTCAATAAATATTTCTTCTACTACTTTCCTCTACAACTGCGAGAGAGAGAAACTTTTGTTGCTTGCCTTCGAATGTCCACAAAGATATCTGAACGGGCTCTAAATAGCTTCAAAAATGCTCCAAGAGGGTTCCAAGTCACTCTACAAATCCTTTGAATGCATTTGATGATCAAAATGATTTGTGTTCAATTTCCTTTATACACCATCATTTTTCCCTAACTCACATTAATTGCAAAAAGCAGACAAAACTTTTCTTCCTCTCTACTGAGAAACACTAATTTACTCTGCAAAAGAACATGCTCACTATTTTTCTTTCGGTTTATTTTGCACTACCTCTATCCTATCATTCCTTACAAAATATCCATGTTCCCATACTTGACATGTTAAGTTTCCAGTTGTTTAATTGATTTTCTGATAATTCTCCCCTAAGACCATGCTAGGTCTAATTCCTAGAGGATTCATCTACACAGGATGAGGGTACAGACACATCAGTAGTCTTTGATTATTTTATTTTTTTCATATATTGCTTATTTCCTGCTTAACCTCTTCCTTATCAATCTTTTTCACTAGTTCATCATCTTCCACTTGAGCAAACTGCTTTCCCTTTTTACTTCTACACATTTTAAAAATATGTCCTAGTTTTTTGCAATAGTAACAGATAATATTTCTTTGTCTTGTCTGATTTCCATTAATCCCTATTTTGCATTGATTTGCTTTATGTCCAAACATGTTATAGATATAGCAATAGCCATCAAATGATTGATTCATTCTTTTTCCATTGAACCTTTTCATCATTACCTAACTAATCATCCTTATCAAATATCTGCACTTAGTAGCTTTATGTTTGATCTTCTTGCATGTATAAAATTGTTTAGAGAAGGGATCAATAAAATGATTTATCCTACTCCTACACTTAGTTTCCTTATGTCCAGATTTATACATGATAAAAAAACACCATTGAATGATGAGTACCTTAGTGAATTTGGTTGTCTAATAGGTTACCTCCTTCTAGAGTTTCTTCTCTTATTTTATTTATCTTGAGTCTTCTAATTGACTACTGGATTTGAGTTTTTCATTTTTTCATCAACTTCATTACCTAAACCACTTTTGTCTTTAGAAGGTTTATGTCCTATTAATTCATCAAGCTTGGTGGAGCTTGTCTTGAAGTCATCTTCACAATTTTTTTGTTTCTCAATTGTTTCTTTCATATTCATCACTTCTTGTTCAAGCCTAGAGAAAAAATCAGGCTTGCTTTGTATTATTATTTTCAAGCATTCTTCAACTCTCTTATTTTCATCTATTTTCAACTTCAGTGTGCTATTCTCATCATTTTCTTGTTTCAACTGCTCACTCACTTCTTTGTATCTTTCTTTGAATTTCTTTAACTGCTCTTTCAATTTTTGGATGCATTCATTTTCTTCATCAAGGTTTTCTTTCAGATCTCTTATTTTAATTTCATCCTTGTCAAGATCTTCAAGGGAATTTCAAAGCTCTTCTTTATCTATTTGTTCAATCTACATGATCTCTCTCAAGCTATTAGACTTCTCCAGAGGAACCAAGCTATAATACCAATTTTTGAGTAATCAAGATACTGAGAGGGGGGGCTGAATTGGCATCCACACAAACTTATTGAATAAACACCTTAAATTACCTTACAACATAGAACAGATAAGAGAAATAACAAAACATGAAATTCCACAACACAAGAACACCAAAGTTAACGTGGAAAACCCAATGAGGGAAAAACCACAATGAGGATTAGATCACAATATATATTTCTATTTCAATACCAATTACAAGGAGGCTCACTACCGGATAAAAAAAACTCACTGCTTACAAGGATTCACTGTCCAAACATGGAGGTTCACTACCTAAAAAATTATGTAAACAAAAATGGCTAACCGCCATATTTGAACTGATGAAGTTACACCACAAGGGAAGATTTAGTTCCTTTGATGCTTACAGTAATCACTCAAATGATAAAAAAAATAATCTTCAACCATCTATTCACACACTTCTTCTTCTCTTTGTAGTCACATTCCATTCACAATCTTCTCTTAACCATCTTGCATATATACGCAAATGCATCAACCATCAATTAGGTCAGCCTAATTGAATGCAATTCATATTTTTAAAATGATAAATTTTTGGCTTCATATATAGCTTTTTGAAAAGTAATTCACTTGTGTCATTGAAAATCATGTCGGTTGGGACCAAAGCTAGGTCTCACATATAATGGAAAATTATGTTGAGTTATAGAAAAAATATTAGGTTGGCCATGATTAATCTAATACCGAAATGTAATCACAAAAATTGATTCCATCACATCATCCAATCATATGAAAATCTAAGAATATATACATACACACTTCCAACAATCATAAGCCTTTTCCCAAGACTTTAAACCATATTGACTACCATAGAGAATATGAGGACCAAAATACCTGATCAAATACTAGATGATATAAGCTTGATCTACACATCGGTACAAGGTACCAAACCAACATGGTGACATCAATGACAGTATAGGACATACTTCCAAAACATTTTACTTCTCTCTTTTGGAGGATATTTTCCTCCCAATTTTTTTTTCCCTTTTCTCTATTTGTGAGAGATTATTTATACATGGGTACCTCATCAGGTCTTGTTGTTGAGACCTATATTATGCATCTTGCGTTGGTTTGTTCCTCCCTATTTTTCACTTAAGAAAGACATGTTTATGTGGATAATTCCTTACACCTAGCTAGTTCATATGAAGGGAATTATGCACACATTAGTTTTACTTAGGTCTTAAGAATATTTCTAGAAGACCTAGTTGTCATGTGTCTAGATCTTATCTCATCGTAGGTAGTTATCATAATTTTTCTCATGTTATAGGATTTAGACACTTTTCATGATATTTTCTATTCCTATCTCGCACCTTGCATTTATATGTAAGAATTCTCTTGTATCTTACAAGAAATCTTATAGTTATTGTATCATATTGTGCTCTTGCTTGGTGGAATGGTATATTTTCTGGTTGCTTTTCTCTATGTGTATATGGAGGTTATCTAGTGTTGTAGATTTATCATATTTTATACATCCTATTTACTCACTCCAACTGGGTATTAGAGTGTGAGTGATTCTAACATCACTTACCCTCCTAGTGGTAACTTTAGGGTTGAAAAATTCCCACATAATCTCATGAGCATAATGAATAGGATTTTTTATATTTCCTTTGATCACTTTATCTTGATATTCTTTACTCATATTATAATATATTCTTACATAGAGGAAGAGTGTTAGGATCACTTCTACCTAGTTCTTTAGTATCAAGGGAGAATTAGTTTCCTGTAAAAATGGGAATGTTTTTATTATTTTGGTTAGAGATTAACTATTTGGTTCATATTATTTCTAGAAATGGTATCTCTATATATATTGAATATACTATTTTTGAATGTCAAGTACCAACAAGTGTGATAGAGGATAGGATATCTATGGGGTTTATTGGATACTATCACAAATTTATTAGGTGTTACCCCTAGATCACATAAACCATTACCGATATTTAGTAAAGTGGTATATTTTTTATTGGATAAAGAATATGAGAGGACCCCTTAAATAATGAAGGAGGGCCCTATTAGTGCACCTATTTCATCCATTCTTGATTATTTCACTAATTTCATGGTTTTCTTAAATGATTTTATTGAGGTCCCTTAAACAAAACTTATGTAAGAGGGTTGATTGATTTCTTATGAGTCGTGAATAATGAAGAACCATAAGTTAAGTTAAAATAATTATTATTTTAATCTCATTTCCTTTTGAGCCACCAATTTCAACTTCATACAAATTATCATAATCTATAGTATATATTCACCATCTTGACTTTAAAAATTACCAAGAATATTGGTTGGTGTTATTGTATGAATATAATTTTAATATTCATTATATTATATGTAAGGAAGAAATGGTTATAAATACCATGAGTATGAGATGACATGAGATATTATCCATGACTATGAGAATAGATTAGAAAGGGTACACAAATCAACAATTAATAGAAAATGAATTCCATAGAGAGGTTCAATAAGAGATATAGTCCTACAGAGATCTTAAAATGTATTGGATATTTCTTTAAATTTTGATTGGTTTTTTAATAATGATGATGGATTTTCTTCCCACTTTTAAAATATTTTTTAATAATCATTTTAGTAGAGGTTTATAGGGCACCTTATTGAGCTCATTCTAGGGTGAATAATATGCATGTGGATCTTATCTATTTATATTATTAGTTAGGTATTCAATGCAATATTATAAATTTAGACACTTATTATTTTTAGTAGTTGAGGGTCAAGGCCAAACATCAAAATACAAAAGGACTAGATTTTACTATCATAATATACTAGATTTGAAATGTAACACTAGTTTCATGGATTTTGTTATTAGTCTTCCATTTTCATTATAATTCTATTATACCATCATGGTAATGGTTGAAAAATTGAATATGGTTGGTAGAAATTTTTTCTCATGTGAGGACTACCTATAATGCTCCATTTAAGGTGAGGGTGTTATGGAATGATATTTTACAAGTTTATAGAGTCTCCAATAGGACCATATCAAATAGAGATATAAAATTTACTTCCTTAATTTGTAACATATGATAGTATGCTTTAGGCACTCAACTCAACTTTAGTTTAGCATAGATATATGGATATATAAAAGGGTAAATGAGGTAATTTAGGATATTATTACGATTAATGTAATGGACATATAGTCTAGGTGGGTGGAGTACTTATATCTGGTATATTTTTCCTATAATAATAGTCAACATAGGTGATTAGGTATGACACCTTATTAGCAATTGTATATATGCCATGAATGATTCATTATGTTTAAGTCACATAGAGGATAAAGTTACAATTAGACCCAAGCAAGATATATATAGGTAGATTTTATTCATTAGTATCTTGAAGAGGCACAAGATTTCCTCAAGAAATATGTTGATGCTAAGAGATTAAATTAGAGTTTAGATGGCAACAAAGTTTACTTGCACATGCAATGGAATTCATGTAAACCTTTATAGGAAAGGGATATAAGTTTACATCTCACTTTGTAGGAAAATTTAATAATTTTTGATGATTGGTCCTATTGCGTACCACCTAACCCTAGTATCCAACCTATCACATTCATGATTTTTCTTACATAATAATTTTAAGAGTACATGTGTCAGATATGACACATTTGTTAGATTGGGCTTCTTTAAATGTGGAGTAGGTAAAATAGTTAGAATTTGTAGCATCATAAATTATCACCCGTGACAATATCACACTATTTTTAGCTCCTCCTTATGTGATTAGACCTAATTATATATTTAATTTTCCCTAAAATATTATTCAAAAAATAAAAGTGGAATTGAAAATAAATATTTAATATTTAATATTGGTGTTTAATGCCTTGAAATGATAAGTCTTGACTAGCATGCCCAATGCCCCTACCTAGACTAATTTGGCTAAACTAAAATTATGTTGGTGTCAACGTTTTTACATTTAAAAATATAAAATCATTTTTTAGCTATTGATATTTTCTTTTTTGGAAATTAAATAATTACATATAAATACAAGTCATTTTAAATAATTTTAATCCTAGCAACTTTGAGAAACAATTTTAAGACTTTGAGTTGAGCAATTTAGCATTAAAAAAAATATATATAGAAGAATTAATTTAGTCAAGCATAATGCTAGTAATGCATCATATTTTCATGTGAGTTTGTTCATGTTTCATGTTTATTTTTTTTGTGAGTACTAACACTTGCAAGACTTTATATCAATTATAAATTTCTCCTTGAAGGTGATGAGTACAATGACTTTAGTCCATCAACAAATGCATATCTAGGAGATAAGTTGTAGCAATTGTCAATTTATCACTTGTTTATCATTTAGCCTCTAACCAACTTAGGGTAATCTCTCTTTTACGTCATCGTAGCCATTGTGGAGGTATAAATACCAAAATGGGTTTCAGTTAGGAAATCCCCTATATTACACAACCCTTCACCATGTTTCATGTGTGCATGTTATAGAACTAAAGTGAATCGAAGGAGGATTGAGATCCTAATTTCTCATTCAATAATTCAAGTCCTAAAAGTCATCAAATTAGTGAAAGTGGATTCTATTACAAACAAAAATTATCTTGACACTCTATCCAAAGGAGAAGGACCTACAAATCAAGAGAAACAAGATATTGAAGTGTGATCTTGAGTACCTATTTCTCAATGTAGGGTGCCCATCACCCCTATCCAGTTATTTCAATCCAATTTTTTTATTCCAAGTTCCTCTATCTTTTTCCTCTAATATTTTGCACTCTATTTTTTATTTTTGTTCTATATTTTCAAAGAATCATCTCAATTTTCTACATTTTCATATTTAACTTAGTTACATATTTACATTATTAAATTAATCAGTTAATCAACATCAAATCACACACAACTCCCTAAAGGAATGACTAAAACCTTGATCCACCATTCTAGCTCTTTTATTGAGGTTAGTAGAAAAGTGGGTGTTTGATATCATATTTAGTCCATTCCCTTGTGATGTTAAAAAGAGTGTGATTTAGGCCCTAGATCCTTTTTTTAACATCATTTTTTTATGAAATTGACATGAATGCATTGTAAACCTTCTAAAATCTTAATTAGGTCGTGTTTAAATTTGAATGCATCTTTCAATAGTTTGAATTTGTGATTTATGCATTAACATTTTGATTAAAAAATATTGAAAAAGTAAAAAATTACATAAAATTTTCAATTCAAAAGATGAAGAGTGTTAATTTCAAAAATTGCAATAAATTTCAGTTAATAGTTGCATTGAAAAAATTTCACAAGGTCAATGATAGAAATATAAAAAAAAAAATTGTTTGAATTTGTCATTTATGCATGTACGTGTTGTTGAAACAGTGGAAAGTTGCATTGTTGTCATTTCAAAAGATGAAAAATCTGAATTTATAGATGTTTCAAACAAGGATCATTTGATTACTATATTTTTTAATTTGAAAGTTAATTTGGACTATAGTACATTATTTGAAAAAAACTAAAACTGCATGCATATTTGTGTTCTACATATAACAAATTTGAAAATTTGTGCATTTCTAGGAATCTACCCATTGACAAGCTTGAACATCTATAGATTAGGATCCTTAGATATTAAAGCTTATCTCTAGATTTCTAAAATATTTTAAACCCATCAAGTCTAGGATTCCCAACACCCATGTCCTATCTTTTTCTAGTATATTTTGGTAGTAATGATCTCTTTAAGTATTCTATCCAAATTTGTTCCCTAGAAAGTGAAAAATGATGGGAATGTTTTTGGTTCGCGAATTGTTTTAGGAAAAATGGTAGCAAGAAAAAAATGTGAGTAACCAATAGACAAAGGATACCGTTGGGATTTTAATCTCTGGTTGAGATTCTCGCCATATTTTATACATGGTAAGCTATGCATGGGGCCCGCAGGGTGTTGATAACCTATGGGTACCCCTTTGAAAAAACCAACCCAACTTTTTTCTTTTTTAATTTTTATTAAAAAAATGAAAAAATTAATAAATAAAAAATTTAATGAAAGAATGCCAACCAAACAAAAAATATATATATTTTTAAATTTAGTTTCTTGATTTGCATGCAATTTTTCGTATATTGGCTATACGAGCCCTTGTACAAATGTTTTTCCCTCAAAAGCTCTGAGTGTCAAAATAGAGAAAATTTATAGTCAAAATTCATGGAATTAGCCTTTTGAACCCAAAAATGAGGTCCTTTTTATGCCAAAATGCACTGAAAATGCAGCTACCCTCTAGATGTAGAAAAAATGAAAATTCTTCAAACCCTCACAAATATGACCTTAGTAGTCCAAATCAGGCCAAACAAAAGCCAAATCTAACTTTATCAATAGCTCTGAATCCAATGTTGAGGTCCTTTTCATGCCAAAAAGCACCAAAAAACTTCCCACCCATAAAACTTTACAAAAAAAGTAATGGGGATTCCAGATCTAAAGTTTGTAACCCTTGTTGAAGAAAAATAACTCATAAATCGAGAAGAGGTTCACTAAATTGAGGCTATGATACCATATTATAATTATGGGTATTTTCTACTATTAGTGTTAGTGATTCTTTGGTTTCATGTTTTGGAGTGATCTGAGTATCTATTTCTTATTTATATGTCCTTTTAGATGCATCATGCATCATCTAGTCACATGCATTGCAATGAGATGGATCATTTACCAGATAGAAACTCTTGCATTTCAACTTCTAGAGGTTCTTCAAACAACGAACAGAGACACCTTCCATGCAAGAGATCTTCAAACAAATAATTTCTATATTCTTGAACAAGAAAAAGATACAAAATGCAAGAGACTATTAAAATGATATGAAAGCTCAAGAATCTTCAAGGAAAAATAGAGTCCTCAAAGGTTGAGAGTTAGAGAGATCAAAAGTTTAAATCTCAGAGTAGAATAATACGATGAGGATTGAGTGTTATATAGGATCAACCCTAAAAGGTAAAGGGATTAGATTAGTACAAGTGTCAAAATCACATGTGATGAGACAACATGGTTTAATAATAACTCACTCCAGTTAACATAGAAAAGAACTTAGTTAACTGAATAAATAACTCCTAAGTTTAGCTTAAGTGCATGAGAATAAATTAGACTAATACTTAATTAAAGTTTAATTAATTATTGGATAATGCATAATTACTCTAACCCCCCACTTAAGATGAATTCAAGGAGTAGCTAGAAACCCTAAAAAAAGAATGCATGATGGGTACCGACAAGCAAGGCGTAGTGAGGTACCCATGTACAAACAAAATATCTCTCAAAAATGGAGAAAAGGAGAAAACCACATTGGGAGAAAACTCCTCTCCAAAAGAGAGAAAGGTGAATGAAGGACTAAAAAGGCCTCCAACTCAAGGTGTGAAGGACTAAGAAGCCTCCAACCAAAACAATGTCCTAAAAAAGAGGAACATGTAGAACAACACAAAAACATGAAGAAGTAGGCTATTGTTGAATGATAATTGATACGGTGGTGAAATGAAGAACCTCTAGAAATAGGTATACGAAGTGTCCATATGGTAAATGATCCATTTCACTAAAATGCATGTAACTAGCTGCTGATGTACGCTGCATTTGAAAGTATGTAGAAACAAGAACTAGATACATAGATCACTCCAAAATGTGAAACCAAAGAAGAATTAACACCAACAATAGAAACCCCCCATAATTTTGACAAGGGAGAGCCATGATAAGTACACTGAAATAATGTGAAACCAAGAAGTGCATTCAGGAAAAACAACTTTCAAATAAAAGGGTGTGCAAACTAATGCACACACACATGAGACAGGAATCACTAGGCCTCATTGTTTTCATAGAAGGGATAGTAACTTGACAAAGGTGTGATGGAAAAATAAATGAAAACATCAACCCCTCATGGAACTTTATATTATAGTTCGAGTACAAAAGGTACAACAAGATGTGCAAAATCCTCACCAGAATAGCACTTTATCTCATATTGTCTATAAAATGGAAAAAATCATATAGGGGAAGCTGATAATATCCAAAAATGGACTACATGGTAAAATTACAATTCTCTAATAAAAAAATGAGGAAACTAGTAGAACCATGACAAAGTACACAACAAAATATGCACTTTAAAAAATAACATGCAAAAGGGAGTCTACATGCAGAAGACATGGCTCGTCGAAGTCTCGAAATCAAGAGCTAAACAAAAACACTGAGAAAACATAATTCTAGAAAGAATGAGAAGTCCAAACTATAAACCACCTACACTACTCGACTTGCATATGGGGGAGGCTGTACGGATTTCCTAGTAATTTTTTTTCCTTAGAATCTCTTGACACCAAAATAAGTTGAATTAAATATAAAAATTTATAGAATCTACCCTCTAGATCTAGAAAAAAAAACTACTTCGAACCCTCATAGATTAATTTTGAAGAGTCTAAATCAAGCCAAATAAAAGGAAATTTTGACTTTCTCAACAGCTCTAAATCCAATTTTGAGGTTATTTTTGCATCAAAATGAACCTAAAATCACCCACCTCCAAAATTTGACAAAAAGAAAAGGGGATTTAGATCTGAATCCTGTAGCCCTTGTTGAAGAAAATACCTCATAAATTGAGAAGGGGTTCACTAAATCAAGGGTTTGATACCATGTTAGAATTGTGAAAAACATGAGTCATAGGATCAAACAATGAAAAAAGACACCTTCCACACAAGACATCTACAAACAAATAATTTCTATGTTTCTCCACAAGAAAAAGCTACATAATGCAAGAGACTATCAAAATGATATGGAAGCTGAAGAATCTTGGAGGAAAAATGAGACCTCAAAGGTCAAGAGTTTGAGATATTGGAAGTGTAAATTTTAGAGTATGATAATGAAATAAGGGTTGAGTGTTATATAGGAGAAAACATAAATGGTAAATGGATTAGATCAGGACAAGTGTCAACATCACATGTGATGAGATAGAATGTGTGGGAACAAAAAAAAATCCCTTTACTTTTCCTAGCATTTTTGGGCCCTCCTTTTTAAATTAAGCATAATGTTTCCTTTAATTAGTGTTGTAATGTGTTTGACACATTCACATTAGGTCTTGGGCCCTTGTGAGATAAATAAACTTAATTATACCTTATTTAAGGTGTTGTAAGGTGCTTTTCGACACTTTCAAACTTTTCTAGGGTTTTCATAAAAACTAGGCTTGTTTATGCCTTACTTGGCCTTATTTTGCATTCACAAGCCTTAATTAATGCATCTTTTCAAGGATAATCCTGAGATAAATCAATATCCAATCATAATTAACGTGTTTTAGGTTGTGTGGCCCAAATTTAGTGATCTAGGACTCATATGCCACCTTGGTCGTATGAGTTCCACCTAGGGTTTTGGACACCAATCTAGATTTTGCATCACTCTAAGCATTTTTGAAAATGTGTCCCATAGTTATGCCTAATGCAACTCATATGCCACTTCTGGCATATGAGTCACATGTGGCCCAAAATCAAATTTAATTCAAATTCCTGGTAGGATTTTATTCTCCTAGACCTAATGTTGGCTTGTGGTGTTGTAATTTTGAGAAATTTGGCATAAACTATTGGACTCAAGGGAACACTGAGAGGGGGGGTGAATCAGTGTTCTACAAATCTAAAATTTATTAATATAATATTTAAACCATTTCAACATTAAACAAATGGAAAGATGAAAACACACAAATAAATCATCCAAAACACCATAACACAAGGATTTTTACGTGGAAACCCTATTAGGGGAAAAACCACAGTGGAGGTCAATCCACAATTTGAATACTCAAATATAAGTTTTAGAAAATGGGAATGCACTTGCATTGAGCCTCACTCCCTAGAGCTCACTACTCAAAATAGGAAGGCTCACTGCCTTACACAATATTCCAATTAAGACCATCTAAAGGATTGAACTGAAGGAATAGAATCTACTCATGCCTAGTTACAATTTTGGTTAAGCTCATAGATCAGATTCTAGACTTTCTATCTAGTTTTGTACCTCTCTCTACTCTGCTCTGCTCTTCTCTTCTATTCGCATCAAAAATCCATGCACAGATGAATTTTCATTATTATCCTTTTGAATTTTTCATCACTATCCTTTTGAATTTTTCATCAAACACTAACATACTTCACTTCTCATATATCAAAATGATATACCCGATCACTTATATATATCCACAACTGATGATTCAATAATCCATATGTCGACTTTTAGTAAGACATAAAATACTTTCTAACTATCGGCTAAATACACAATTGATTTTCAATGTGCACCATCCAAAGTCAGCCATATAATAGTGAGGAACTAAAAAGGTATGTTCAAACACAAAAAAAATTAAACAAATACTCCTTAAACAATCGCAATGGCTATATCCACCAAGTCAACTTTTTAGCATTGATAACTAGAAAATCAATACACCGGATCTCCTCGATCATGCACTAGTGAATGTGCACCTAGATAATCCTTGGATAAGATAGTGCGAACATAAAAATTCCTTTCTTTGAGATCCATGAATCAAAATGATAATCCAATGAAGTATAATATTTTATGGGATACCTTGTTCTTCACTCTTACTTCTGGTAATAGCCAACCCTTTACTCTATTTTCCAGTATGGACAAATAATGAACTATGGACCATATTAGAGACTTAGGTGGTCATCAGTGACAACACTAGATTCCAAAAAAATTCAAAAGCCATATGCCAACATAAAAAAGTATAAATACAAGTTTCTTTCACTCATTTTATAGCTAGAAAGTTCAATGAGCATCCTTGAAGAAAATTTGAGTTCACAACAGAATTCAAGGGATGATTATCAAGTGTTTTAGAGTATAATTCAAGTATCAAGCATCATGTCAAAGTCGTCATGCATCATGTTTGTTTTTGAACTAACATTTTTGATGTAGGGTTTCATGATTCAAGAAAGTGTTCAAGTCAAGATCTATCACATTCAAGCAAGATCTAAATTCATTGGAGCTTCTTTATACATGTTTGCAACACTTTATTTCTAGGGTTTGGTGAGTTGTAACATCACATGTTGTTAATTCATCATTCTCCTTCCTTGTTTCATTTCATTACAAGGTTTGATTACCAAAACTAGGTTTGACCAAGGCAAACCTCTTTCCACTAACAAAAAAAAACATTCCACCTCCTTAGTGTGTGATTTACCGATCTAGGTTGAAGACACATTGAAGAGAAAGTTTGGAAAAAGTTGTCACCTTGCATTGGAGATCATTGGACGACATCTACAAATTTTAAATCAAAGTTTTTAATCTAAAAATCAGGTGGAAAGGATAGAGAAAAAAATGATGAGTAGAATCAAGCTTTGAATTTCTATAAAAACCTAACTAGACTGATATGCAACTTCTGGCATATGATTCCCAGTATAGGGAAAATTGTAGAATTCAAAAATTTTAGTCATATCTCTGCACGATTCTAGTTCCTGCCTAGAAACCCAAACCTAGGACTAAATCACCCAGTCTAGTGTATGAGTCCCAGTCAATGTTAAAATCAATGTTTTCAGTATTTCAAGTCTTCATCCAATCCTCTTCAACTTTTGAGGTGCACACCTTTCATCTCTTAGCTTTTTTTTTTTGTTTTACATGATTTTCTAGGTCATTTAGTGGTGTATTGCATTGCGTTAGGTTTAAGCATTAGCTCTTGTATTTCATTAGTATTTCCAAGCCCTATCTTGGTTATGAACCCCTCTTTAGTTTATAATCAGACCCTAGGATAGCCCAATTTTCATATCACTTTCCTATTTCTTCATTGGATTGAGATCTCTAGGATTGTCCTTGAATGAATGATTGTGAAATGTGTTGTTCTATATCCTAAACCATAAATAAATCTACTTTTGTTGTTTCATTTTGGTGAACCTCTATTTATAACACCTTATTCCTGATTTGGAGTGCATTATAGTGATAGAGTAATCTTGCATTAACATTGCATTAGGTTTTGTATTAGTTAATTGGCATCTAAGGTTTCTAATTCTTGCATTAGTAAAAGTGCATATAGGTTGCATTTTGGCATATTACATCATTAAATTTCATATGAAATTTGTATTTCCACTTAGCCTAGACGTCACTCAAAATAGAAAACATAAAATTTACATAGAATTTGTTGAAAATGGTTAAAAATCCTAATCTAGGACTCATATGCCCCTTGGGAGATTTAGTCCCAGCTAGGTGATTTTTCCCATTTTTTGTGATTTGTTTGTACTATATTTTTTAGCATTTGAACCCTTGAAAAACCTTGACTAGGACTCATACACCCATATTGGCTATTTAGTTCCAGATCATGCCTAAAACTTCCTTTTACAACACTAAAAACCTTGTTTCTAACTTCTCAAGCTTGATGGTAACATATAGTATTAGTCTGGAAAGTTTCACTAACTTTTATTTTATATATCTAGGTCAAAAACATCAATTTAGGGTAGTCCTTTTTGAATTATTCCTAAATCATTTCATTTGAAAATTTTCATATTTTTGAAACTTTGGATAGTATGGATAAAAGTACTTTTCAGTTTTACATACACAATGTTCACATTCATCAAGATTTGCATAAGTTTGATAAAAAATTCTTTTCATTTTTGGATACACATTGTTTGAATTCCTAATTTTTTGCATACATTGGATAAAATTGTTTTTCATCTTTGGATATACATTGTTTACATTGGTGAAGCATTGCATAAGATGGTTAAAAGTACTATTCATTCCTAGTCAAACAATGTTAGTATCTTACCTATCTCTGCATGCTAATAAAAAATTCATATCCCATCCCTATGAGAAGGCTTTAACAAAAGAGAATACAATCTTGGGCAATCATAACAATCATATTCACTCTTCTCCTCATAGCTCTCCTATGTGTGAGAAGAATTTTAATGTTAGAAGAACTAATTATTGAGACTTCTTAGAGTCCAGGTTGTTTCTCTCCTCCTACCTATCTTATTGGACAATATGTTGATGAACAAGAGGACACAAACATAGGAAATCATGACGATCACATAACACAACAAGAGACCATTAAAACTTCAACTAGTCTCCATTCATCTTTTGATACCTTCCCCTCTTGTGATAATTTTTTAGAAGATGAAATTGTAAGTGAGGAGGAAATATTGGTGTTAGATGATAAAATATTTAAGATATGTGTTTACCTACCCTATTTTAGAAGGAATTATGGTACAAAGGGAGGAAACTATATACAATCATGACAACTACATTGGTTCTTCTCCTAGTATCTCTCCTAGTTGTGAATAAAATGCTTTGATCAATGGAACACATGAGAATATTAGTTGCCTCTCTTCCCATGGGAAAAAATTCTTCAACAAGACAATGACATCATTGATAAACAAGAAATTATAACCATTGATAACTCCCTTACTTTTTATGAAGTCATTTTAGAAGAACCAACCTTTAAATATCATGAACATCTAGCTTGTAGTTCTCCTAAAAACTCTCCTCCTAGGGAGTATACCATTGTGCAAGAAAATGATAAAATTGACAAAAGTGACATAGTTTCCATAGATGAAGATGATGAATTAACATTAAAGTCTCCTTCAATAAGGGAAGTTAATATTATTCAACCTCAACTCATCCTTTACCCACCTTCACACAAAACTCCAACTCAAAAAAAACCCGAGCTTATCCTTTACCCACCTAAGAATAATATTTTTCAGCAATCGAATTACAACACCATTTCTCATACATAGAACACTAAACATAATCCATTACCCACAACCAAGAAAATTACCTTCAACATCCTTCCCATTTCCTAACCTTATCTTTCCTAGTGCCCCTCTTTTTCCTTCACAAAGTGGAAAGGAGTATGATCTTTTTTGAAAAACTCAAGAAAAATCTTGTGAAATATCATTATGGGACCTTATTCAAGCCTCCCCTCATTACAATAAGTACATGATTCAAAATTTTTACAACAATTCCCTATCCCTTCTAATGCACAGCCTAATGATATAGCAGGTATGATTCAAGGAATAAATGCTGAAATTGTTCTCCACCAAAGTGAGCTCCTTGCTTTGGAAGTGCAAAAACAAAATAATACTTTCATGATAATAGTTAAATACAATAGAACAAGCATAAAATTAAATCTTGTCAACAATGGATTCACTCTTAATGTGTGTAGCATAAACCTTTTGGATAGGCTTGGTTTGGATAAATAAAAAATTGAACCAAATTCTTTATCTATTCATGGATTTGGCAATGTAGGAAAACAACCACTTGGTCTGGTCACTTTTCCTATTACAGTTGGAAAGGACGCATTAGAAACACTAATCCATTTTATGCCTCATGATATTTCATATAATCTTCTTCTAGGAATACCATAGATTCATGTAATGAATGGGCTGACTTCTAGTCTTTATCATATAATGAAGTATGTTTACAAAAACCAAGTGTACATACTCGAAGATGATCCTGAACCAAATAGTTGTTTAAACATTGAGAAAACTAAGGAAAACTCTTTGAAATTTTTTACACTAACTACATGAATATAATTTTTTCAAGAAAATAAAAACATATTGAGGAAGTTACGAAGCTATTAGAAGATGATTGGGGGTCCTTAGATTTCACATCATTCATGGGAAAATACAACATCATAGAAAAATACTTTGTAAAGGGAAAAGAGAAAACAATAATGTCAACACAAAATTTGGAAGCCTCTTCAAAAACATCCTTCTCAACCACCTTTGAGAAAGAAGAAAACTACACAAAAAACTTTGATGAAATTTACTATGAACAACCACCGAATCCAAAAGAAATGAAGATTTTTTTTGGAAAAGGTTATGAAATTATGAAACAACTTGGGTATATTGGTAAAGGATGTTGTGCTAGAGAACAAGGTATCCATGTCACTATAAAGCCTCACACATAAGAAAAGAATAGTGGTCTTGGTTATTGTCCTTTGAAAGAAATAAGCAAGCCTTCACTTAATATCAAATATCTTACAAAATACTCTTCTAAGACAACTCTAACATTAGTGCTTCTTGAACTGATATACACTAGTGGTCTTGATTTTTATCCTTTGAAAGAAATGAAACAAATAGGGAAATCTTCACTTAATATCAATTTCATCATACAAAACACTAATGATTCAAATTCATTAGATTTTACACCTTCCTTTAGAAAAGAGTACAAAATATCACAATCTAAAGAGTCTTGTATAGGAATGACATCTTATACTAAGTAAGATACATCTTTGTTGCAAAATAAAGGAACATCTTCTACCATCGATCAAGAGGGTATCTTGTCAAGATGTCACTAAGATTGTTTGATATCAATTCCTCCAAGAACGTGAAATAAATTTTACTATAAAAATTCATTTTTTGTATATCATTGAGTTAACAGTCATTGTACTAATGAATGTAAAGATTTAAGTGATATAATTCAATATCTGAAAGACTATGGTACTCTTCCTTGTGTTGAAGCACCTAATTCCTTTAATTCATTTTCACTCTAGCATGTTTATCATCAATCATTTCACCTCATTCTTGTCCCACACCAAGTGGGGGAAAGGGGTTAGATAGCCTTCTCCTCGTATGTAACTTGTTGTTGTCATTTTTGTTTACCTGACCACCTTCTTGTAGGAGTTGAGAAGATACAATTTCATAGGAGCCCAGTGACCTCTACAAGCAATAATACCTATTACAAGGAGAAGCAAAGAGAAGCAACAAATAAAATGCTCAAGAATGTGGAGCAATGTATTCACCCAAAATGTAAAATGAATAATGATACAAAAGATATTTTTCAACCATATATAGATGAAAACCTTAAAAAGGAAAACCCTAGGATTGTAAAATAATAATTAATAAAGTAATTAATTATTATGCACCTAATGTTAGCTTAAGTGAAAAAGAGGTAAAAGGGAACTTTACGTAATTAAACAAATATTGTTTAATTAATAAAGTAAATGTCCGATTACTCTAACACCCACCATTAAGCTAGACTTAGAGAGAAGCTAAAACCTAGAAGAAGCTACTCAAAGCAAAAGCAATGGGTCTCGAAAACAAGGCCAGATTAGGTACCCAAGTATAAAGAAATCTCTATGAAACGGAGAAACGGAGAAAACCTAGTGGGAAAAACTCCTCTCCAAAAAGAGATAGAAGAACATGCTGAAATAAACATGAAGGAAGGAAGGCCTCATAAAGACCCCCCAAGGACAACTTCCTCCACCCCAAACATAGAGTGCAACTGAAGATAGCATGAAGATGCAAAAGGTTTCATGAAGATGTCTACAACCTGCTCAGCAGTGGGAATATACTCCAAGATGAGAGAACCATCCTGGATCAACTATCTGATGAAATGCATATGAAGCTCAATGTGCTTTGTCTGCTGATGCTCCATTGGGTTGCATGAAATGTGTATAGCACTATGATTGTCACACCAAAGAATAGTGGGACTATTAGGAGGAAAACCAAACTCAGTCATCAACTGACAAAGCCATAAAATCTCCTGACTAGTGAGCATAGTAGCTCGGTACTTAGCCTCTGTAGATGATAATGCATGAGCAGTCTACTTCTTGTACGACCATGTGATAGGACCAAAGCCAAGACAGAAAACAAAGCTAGAAGTAGACTTCCGATCATTGACATCACCAGCCCAATCTGAGTCAGTGTAGCCAACAATGTGAGGGTCCCCTGATGTGTAGTGAATTCCATATGAAGTGGTGCCCTAAATGTACCTCAAAATACACTTGGAAGCTTGCCAATGACTCTCATGAGGATCATGGGAGAATTGAGAGACAAGACCAACCGCAAAGGAAAGATCAGGATGACTGTGAGTCAGGTACAACAAACTACCAACCAATTGCCTGTAAAGTGTAGAATCTACTGAAGGAGTGAGGCAAGTAGTAGTCAAAGCAACCCTTAATTGAAAAGGTGTGGGGGTAGGCTTGCAATCAAGCATGCCAAAGCACTGAAGCATATCAAGTGAATACTTCTACTGGTAAATGGAGATCCCTTTTGAAGACCAAGAAAATAGTGCAAAAGATCAAGATCTGTCATCTCAAACTACTCCATCAAAGCTAGCTGGGAATGCTAAATCATAGAGGATGAGCTACCTGTGATGAGAAGATCATCAACATAAAGCACAAGAATTAGGATCTCAGCCTCAAGATGCTGAATATAGACCGTGTGATCAGAATGAAAGTGAGTGAAACTAGTGGAGAGCAAAAAAGAGTCCATCTTCTCATACCAAGCCTGAGGGGCCTGTTTGAGACCATATAATGAATGCTGAAGTTTGCAAACCAAGGAAGCATCATGTACAAATCCCCGAGGCTACTCCATATAGATCTCCTCCTGTAGGTCACCATGCAAGAAGGCACACTTCACATCCATCTGAAAAATGAGCCATCCCCTAGAAGCTGTAAGTGATAGTACAAAATGAATAGAATTCATCTTGGAAATAGGGGAAAATGTCTCAGAGTAATCAATACCCTCAACCTGTGAGAAACGCTTTGCAACAAGACATGCTTTGTACTTATCAATAGAACCATCAGCAACATACTTGGTGTGATACAACCATCGGCATAGAACCATCTTTCTACCCTTAGGAAGAGGACAGAGATCCCATGTACTATTCCTCATAAAAGATGAATACTCCTCCTCCATAGGACTACACCACTCAGGGTGACCTGT
The DNA here is from genome assembly GCA_007115665.2 of Sequoiadendron giganteum. Taxonomy (NCBI): domain Eukaryota; kingdom Viridiplantae; phylum Streptophyta; class Pinopsida; order Cupressales; family Cupressaceae; genus Sequoiadendron; species Sequoiadendron giganteum. Next base: position 99,882,779 of record CM021101.1, read on the forward strand.
CACCTTTGAAAACCTCTGAGGATCCTCTGAAAGAGCATGATTCAAAATTCTAGAACCTACAGTATGAGAGTGGGTGTGACGAGTGTCTAAAGGATCACCAGCCATAGATCCTACTACCTCAATAGTAAAGTGAGCCCATTTGGGCCTCTGAGGTGGAGCAAGTGGAGGTGGAGATGGGGGATCATCAATATCCTCATCAGAATCATCCTCAAAATAATCCCGAAGAACTAAAGTGGGTGGAGTAGGTAGTGAAGTAGACACTGGAGACAAGGTATCAACTAGAGGAAGGTGCTCATCAAACTGAACATCCCATCGAAACAGGACCTCTTTGGAATCAGGATCAAACAACCTGTATGCCTTAACATCCTCACAGTAGCCAACAAAAATGAGGGGTTGACTCTTCCACTCCATAGCTCTCCTTTGAGCATCAGGAATAAAAGCCCATGCCTCACTACCAAATACTCAAAATGATGAAATATCAGGCTTGTCATGAGACCAAGCCTCCTCAGGAGTCATATGTCGAATTGCCTTGTGAGGCATTCAATTCTGAATATAGTTGGCACAATTGACTGCCTCAGCCCAAAAAGATGAATCCATGGACCTGGACTGAATCATACAATTAGCCATCTCCCGTAAAGTCCTATTATTTCTCTCAGTGATACCATTCTACTGAGGGGTGTAGGGAACAAAAAACTAATGCTACAAACCATGCTCAATGCAAAAATCTCTGAAATCCCAATTCACATACTTCCCCCCATTATCTGTACGTATCCGTTGGATAGAAAAACAAGAATGCTTTTCAAAAAATGTCTTGAAGACCTGAAAGGAATTAAAGACATTAGACTTGTACTTAAGAAAGTACAACCATGTGCGTCTAGACAAGTCATCAATGAATGTGAGTACATACTTGGCCCCTAAAAAAGAAGGAGTGGGAAATGACATGAGGTCACTATGAATCAACTCCAAGGGTGCCAAAGCACGAGTGGTACTTCCCTTCAGAAAGGGATCCCTGTGATGCTTGCCAAGCACACAACCATGACAAACATCACCAGTGCAAGAAATCTATGGAAGACCAAGAACTAGTGCCTGTGTACTCATCTGCTGAAGATATTTGTAATTGACATGGCCCAAACACTCATACCAAAGCTTACTCATTGAATCTACATGTGCTATAAGAGATGAACCTATACACTCAGAAGGCTCAAATCTATCAAATCTATAAAGATGAGATGCAGTATCAACACTTCCAATAGCCACAACCAAATTAGAGTCATAGAGGTCCCGAATAACCACATCATGTGGTGAGAACTCAACTATCTCACTAGAGCCAATGTGGAAAATTTGATAAATGGACAAGAGGTTCATCGAGATGTTAGGAACAACCAAACCATCTTGTAGAGTGCCCCCATCCAAAGAGATAGAATTTGAACCCAAGACGAAAAGCTGAGAAGAGTCACCCACTGCAATATGTGAAGTACCACAACAGGCAAGAGAAGTGACCAACTGCTGAGTGTGAGTCATATGGTGAGAAGCACTAGAGTCTAAATTCCAAGTGGACCCATTGGTTAATGCTCTAGCAGTGAGAGCATGACCTTTCCCTATGGTGGAAGAAGAAGAAAACTGAGGTGAGGAGATATGTTGCTACTGCATGGCGTCCTCTAAAGCCTCTAATCATTTCCAAGACCTGAAAACTAGATGACCTTACTTGCCATAGAAACTACAAGTGTCTCCTGATTTCTCCTTTGTCTTGGAGGAAGACTCACCAGACTTCGAAGATTCCCCATGTTTTGGATTAAATGGTGGTTTAGAATCAGACTTAGGAGGAGGTTTTGAGGAATGCTCACTGCCTGCAAAATCTTTCTTGGGCCTCAGTTTCTGCTTCTATTTCCCCTTCGGTGACTGAGCAACCAATGCTTTGCTCTTTGATCCTGAGAGCATATCCATCTGAGAAAGGTGAGACTGTTCCTGAGACAAATGCTCACAAAACAAATCAAAGGTAGGCATGGTAAAATTGGCACCCAGACCATCCATGGTGGAATAGAAGGAGGAAGAAAATATCTGAAATGGACCACAAAGCTTCGAAAGAATCAAGTAAATGCACTTTGTGTCTGTCTTGTTCTTACCACAACCCTGTAAAATAGTGCAGATAGTTTTGAACTTGTTCAAAAAATCCTTAATAGTGGAAAATGAAGTCAGCTCTGCCTCAATTTGTAATGCGCGAAACTCATTAATGGCCCCAAAAAGTATCTCAAACTTTAGCCACATGGCTCAAGGAGTGAGCAAAGCATCAAGGTGAAACATAATACTATCTGAAACATGCATGCATAACAAACCCATAGGCTCATCCATCTTGTTCCTATGCTGCATAATCTCAAAAAGATGGTGCAATGAGGCTAAACCTCAGCTAAATAAGACCATAACCCTCATGACCTGAGTAGCCTCATCATGCGAGACTTCCAAGTGTGATAGTTATGTGATGTGAGTAGCTCAACTGAAGAGTCTGCCATGAAACCCTACACCTATACCTGCTTGTGTTTTTTATTATTATGTGATCTTTCAGAATAGACAAAAGATGCAGAAGGGTTTGTATTTTTGAGATTTTTGGTGTTCTAGTTTTTTGATATAAATGACAGAAAGCAAGAGAAAAAACACCCCCCACAAAAGATAAACCCAAACCCTAGTTCAAACTAAGAAGAAGGAAGCAATGCATAAGCAAAAAATACTTCAAAACAAATTCTCGTGTACCTAGTGAAAATTATGATAAAATAAATTATATATCTGAATAGAGCATGTTGAGAGCTTTCCAACACCTATTTGAGTTTGAAAAACAGAGTCCATTTGCACCTTCTATGACCTCGGAAGTGAAGAAAGAAGACCTCACTTTGACTGGAAAAAAAAATCTAGACTGATAAATGTTTTAAAAAATTCCTACACCATCGGATCGGTGCAAAAACCAGCTTTCCAACACCTATTTCAGTTCGAAAAACTGAGGTAAAATGCCCGAGTTCTGTCCAATCTTGTGAAGGAGCATAAAATGCTCGATTAGACCCCCTTTTGCACCCTAGAGCTAAAAAAAATAGCCCTTGGTCACCTGGGCGGACCACGGGGCTAGGGCGGTTAACCCGTGGTCACCCATGTTACCTCCTGCGGCTGGTAGAGGGCGGACAGGAGGTCAACATCCATGGCTTGGCAGAGCCGTTGAGCTCGGCGGAGTCGGCAAGCTCGGTGGGGAGTTGGCGGAGCCCGGAAGGGAGTGTAGGGCATGGCGAAGACTGATGGAGTGCAGGGAGTGGCAACTGGGAGATGGTTGAGCTTGGTGGCAGTGCTGCAGGTGCCGATGGTGGAGCGGGGCAGAGTGGGGCGGCACTGCGGATGCCGATGGCTGAGTGGTGGCTGACAGGAGGCGCGCTGGTGGTGCATGAGGGCAACGCATAAAAATTTAAAAAAACCTTTGAATTTTTATTTCTTTTTTAATTTTTTTATGATTTTTGTTGTGGGGGGGGCCATATGGCCAAAAACCTAAAAAAAAAAATTGCATCCCTGGTTGACTGTAAGCAAAATCGATGATTTGATAGTCGATTTAGGGGTTTCTGGGCACTACGAATCCAATGGCACTGTCTATTTGGGCCCAAAGTGAACCTAACATTTGGAGTATGTAGAATCCGCAAGAAGAAACCTTAGAACCCTAGATCTACTTCCAATGCAAAAAACTCAAAACAAGAACAAGCAGCTGCAGATCTGAAGCTCTGATACCATGTAGGAGTTGAGAAGATACAACTTCATAGGAGCCCAGTGACCTCTACAAGCAATAATACCTATTACAAGGAGAAGCAAAGAGAAGCAACAAAGAAAATGCTCAAGAATGTGGAGTAATGTATTCACCCAAAATGTAAAATGAATAATGATACAAAAGATAGTTTTCAACCATATATAGATGAAAACCCTAAAAAGGAAAACCCTAGGCTTGTAAAATAATAATTAATAAACTAATTAATTATTATGAACCTAATGTTAGCTTAAGTGAAAAAGAGGTAAAAGGGAACTTTACGTAATTAAACAAATATTGTTTAATTAATAAAGTAAATGTCCAATTACTCTAACACTTCTATGTATATATAAGAGAAAGCTTGGGATGTGGATGACATGCCTCAAGTTGGCTTTAATGCATCATACTGAATTATCTTCTGATACTTTAAATCCATTGCTCATAACAATGATGTTAGAAACCTCTTTAAAGTGGGGGCATACATTAATACTCATGTTTCATTGTGCAATTTTATTTATTCTTGTGATGCATCCTTTTCTTGGTGGTGTCATTGGGTTTGATATCCTCTGAGAGTGTGATAGTTTTTTGACTTTTCCTCTCATGGAGACATTAGACACAATGTTCCCTAAGCAAAGACCTTACGTGAACTAAGCAAACTCCCTTTGAACATACCTTACACTACTTTTCATTTACAATATCCGTTATATGGTCACTTTGCATAACACACTTTTCTCACCTATGGAGCAATCTTTCTTTTTCATGAGTTTCAAGCATATGAAGAATTACTTGCATCATGAAGCTTGAAGTTCATTTTTTGTGTGGTGCCTTATCAAAGTTATCAGGAGGTATAACTTTGGTCTGGTCGGATGAGAAGCCTATTTGAGGCATGACTTTCCCTTAGCCACTCACCTGTGTGTATGTGTCTCACCTCTTTGGATACTCACCCAATGGATAACCTAGAGTTTTGTTGCCTCAAAGTGAGCATGCATTTCATAAAAAAATAGCCTAGACATCATGATGGACAAATGGTTGAAGATTGATCCACCCCTCTTTTGTTTTATTTTTATTTTCTCCTTGTATTTGACAATGTATGCTTGTCTCTTGTTATTTATCTTTATAATGTGAGTTCTTTTGTAATTATGTTGGTTTTTAGTAGGATCATGATCCTAGGGGCGTGATCATCCCTCTTGTCATTATCATCCTATCTTACTAACATTGGCACACTTGAACCCCTCTTGATATGATTTTGCCTACTTTAGTGTGATTTTGAAGCAATTTTATCCTCTCACTAAAGTGGGGAATAAATGTGTCAATGGAAAAAGTATCTCTTTACTTTTCCTTATTTGTTTGGGACCTCCTTGTTAAATTAAGCATGGTGTTACCTTGATTTAATGTTGTAATGTGTTTGACACATTCACATTAGGTCTTGGGACCTAGCGAGCTAAATAAACTTAATTGTACCTTATTTAAGATGTTGTAATGTGTTGTTAAACACTTTCACAGTGAAATGATGGAAAATGGATTTTCTTTCATATGGTATAGGATGGATAGAGAAAACACATTTCCCAATTATTTTATTGAAGGGAAACCCTAAATATCTCAATCCAAAGTATGAAAAGGAGAAAGAGATCTTGCAATAGGGATTTCTTAATGTCTAATTTTAAACTAATGAGGGGTTCACCACCAAGCTAGGGCTTGGAAAGACTAATGAAATGCAAAATGTAATGTTTAAACCTAGTGTAATGCAATCTTTCACTAAATGACCTAGAAAAAAATGTAAAACAAAATTTAAAGCTAACAGATGAAAGGTATGCACCTAAAAACTTGAATCTAGGATTGGATGAATGCCTAAAATGTTGAAAACACTTATTTTAATACTGAGTGGGACTCATACACAATACTAGACAATTTAGTCCCAGATTAGGGTTTTTGGGTAGAAATAGAAATCTGGTAAAAGGGTGTCTGGAACTGCAAAAATCTTTAAAAAGACCTATACTAGGACTCATACACTAGAATTGGCTTATCAAACTAGTTATGGTTTTTTGGAACTTAAAAGTCTGAATCTTTTCTTCAATGTTTGCTATGTCCTTTCCAATTGATTTCTAGATCTAAAACCCTGATTTGTAGCCTATATAAGTCTTCTGATGATCTCCAATACAAGGTGGCAACTTTGACAACTTTGAACACTTTTAAAACTTTCTCCAAACTTTCTTTTAAATGTGCTTTCAACCTAAATATGCAAATTACATGCTAAAGAGAGAAAAAAATGTTTTTTTGTTAGTAGAAAGGGGTTTGCATTGGTCAACCCCCATTTTGGTAATCAAACCTTGAAATTAAATGCAATAGGAATGGAGAATGATGAAAGAAAAAAGAATTATGTTGCAACTCACCAAACCCTAGGAATAAAGTCTTACAAATGAATATGAAATAGCTCCAATGGATGTGGACCTTGACTCTTGCCTAAATGTTGTAGGTCTTGAATTGATTACTTACTTGAATCATGAAATCCTACATCATAATTGTTTGCTCAAAACAAACATCATGCATGATGACTTTGACATGATGCTTGATGCTTGAATAATTCTCTAAAATACTTGATAATCAGCTCTTGAATTCTCTTTAAAACACTTTAATTCTCTTGTGAACTCAACTTTTCTATGAGAATGCTCATTCAACTTGTTAGGTGTAAAATGAGTGAAAGAAACTTGTATTTATACTTAATGTAGACACATAATTTTTTTATTCATAATCATTGTATATTGCATTTAACCACTACATAACCATATCTTCATAGTATAATCATTTATAAGCATTATTCATATCATTTCATTCATTTCATTAATTGGTAATCCATAATAACTTAAATGCATTCATTGTGCATTTCATACATAATCAACATATACATACATTAAATTCATAATGCAATATTCACAAATCTAGTATTCATTCATCCTAGATCCATATTTCATGCATAACCATTGCATAAACATTTTATAAATATTCATCAATTAAAGCATTTTCATAATCATTTACTTCGTAATTCATTAATCCATTTAAATATATCTATAATCATTTAAATACATCCATTTCATATGATATGATATGATATGATATATATATATTCATTTTAAAATCATATTCCCATAAACATAAATGCATTTAATAAATATATTTGCACAATCATTTAAATAAATCATTTCATTCACAAATCATTTCCATTAAATCATTTAAATACATTATTAAATCATTTAATCCATTAAATGATTAATTTAATTCTCCATGCGAGCACATCTTTTTATCCCACATTTGTTTTTTTTAAAACTAGATTCACCCTAAGGATGATTTTTTAAGCACAACCTTCTCTCATTTTTGGACCCTACATCTTCTTTACATTAGCTTCACATTTCATTATAGCTCTAGTCTTTTTGCATCTGCATAGATTTTGAGATGCATAGTCTTTGTTTTACATTTCTAATTTCAGTATTTGGTTTGTTTACATTCCCACTCACTAATGTGCATATTTATATCATCTCTTATCCTATACTACATTTTCTCATTCACCATAGCCTCTACAATGCATTTTGTGCTCACAAAATCTAAGATCAAATGCATAAAAAAAGATCTTGGTGATAGGGAGGCAATGGAGAGTGATTTCATTTAAAAACGTTTCCATAGTTTTAGAAGTTTGTATTTTCTTAGTTTAGAAGTTTGTTTTCATTCTAGTTTTGTTTTTAATTTGAATGGATCCATTGAGGTGAGTATGAGATGGAGATTCGTATTCCATAGAATCCTCCATTTTCAGCTCACACATTCTTGTGAACCCGATGCAAATAATGTTTCTCACAAACTATAAAGCGGGTTAGTGAGAAATTTAATGGGTTTTTATGTCTTTATGTTTTTTAATTTCTGTCCAAAAATTGTAAGAACTCAGATTGTAGCTTTGGAGATATGATAAAATCATGGTTGTTTGGGATTTTGATGTTTTGATAGATATCTTGCAGGAATACTTTGAGGATGTCATCTAAAATGTACGGATTTTTTTCTTTACAGATTATGAATACTGTTTAGTGTTTGCACAATCTTGCCTATAATAGGAGTAGCTAAATGTACATGCAGGATTACTAGTTTATTTACACTAGTTGTACACTCTTGATTGATGATCTAATAAATTATTTATGATGGCAAATTGAAAACTCATTTTTAATTTGCATATGCTCTTCCTTAAGCGCTTCATTCATGTTTCTATAATTTCTATTATTTATACTTTTCTTTGATAGTAGTTGGAGAATTTGGTACACCTGCCAATAATGTTTACTTGAAGTCTTTTCAACATATCTATTTAGTAGCAACAATTGTCATTGTTTTCTGAAATTTCATTTGTCTGAAGGTTTCTTACGTAATTTTTGTAATGAAGTCTTTTCAACATATCTCTTGAGCAGCAGCAATTTTCTAGAATTATGGTCTGAAATTTCATTTGCCTGAAGGTTTCTTATGCCATTTTTGTAATGTGCGGTTCTCTATTCTAGCCAAATGGCTCATGCATCATGTATGTGCTTCTGCATGGCCGCAGATTTGGTCTTACATTAGGATTTTAGTTTAAATTTAGTTTGTAATTTTTAGTTTTTAATTTAAGTTTTAATTTAAATTTTGATTTTGATTATTAAATTTAGTTTTTAAATTAAGTTTTTAAAAAAAATCTAAGTTTCATTTTTAATTCTTAATTTAGTTCTAGATTACTTTTTTTTTTGTTTTAGATTAATTTAGTTTTAGTTTTAGATTGATTTTAATTTAGTTTTAGATTAATTTTCATTTAATTTTCAATTAATTTTTAATTAGCTCTAGTTTAATTTTTATATTGACTTTAGTTTTATTTATTTTTTAATTTAGAATTTAGATTTTAAAATTAATTTAGTTTTTAATTAATCTTTAATTTAAATTAGCTTTTATGTAGATTAGTTTTTAATAAATTTAGATTATTTTTAATTTAGTTTAGATTTTTAGTTACTAATTTAATTTCGTTTAATTTTTCTAATGTAGTTTAGATTTTAGTTTTCAGATTTCATTTTTAGTGTAGATTTTAAATTTAGTTTAAAATTAAATTAGAATTAGATTTAGATTGTAATTTAATTTAGTAGTAATTTAGATTTAGATTTATATTTAAATTTTAATGTTAGATTTAACTTTAGATTTAGGTTTCAATTTTTTATTTTTTTAATTTAGATTTAGATTTAGAATTAATCTTAGATTTTATGTTTTCTATTTTAGATTCATAAAAAATTTAGATTAAATTAATTTCATTAGGATTTAAGTTATTTGTCGTTCTAGTTTAGTTTTAGTTTTGTGACTAATTTTGTTAATTTGGTCATTTTGTGCAGGTCCGTTTGGCGGAGAATTGAAAATAAAAACATATGCTTGTCAAAGAAAGGAGGCATGAAATTACTAATGATATTTTGATGCAGGAAGTTCATTGAAGACATGATTTTGAAACCGATTGTCTTTTCGATTAGAAAAAAATTCAATTGGTTCTTTAAAAAGAACAATTGTCTTCCACCATATAGACCAGGGGATGAATGAACACTTTTTTCTATGCTTGAGATGGTGTTGGTGTTTTTTCCAAATAGGATTTACAATTCTCTAAGAGGTAGCCAACCTCTATAATGAAGAACTACAAAGACTAGTGGCCAACTAATGAGATTTAGTCAAAAACTAACATCTCCTACACTTTTGGCTTTGTGAAACCAAGGTGGGTAAACCTAAGTGTGTTCATAAGAATGTTCTATGACTGGTAAGAACACTTATTCTTACACATTATAGTCCCTACACATGCAATGAGATAGTAATTACTCTCGGTATTGGAAGACCAAAGAATAATAATAGGTATCTTAGAGCAATGGGATTGAAGACTTCAATGTAAGATTTTCCTCTTATAGAGAGATAGGGTTTAATATTTTGTTTTGTTCAGCTCTTCGACCACCATGTTTGGAATTACAACCTTGTAGTAATCTTGAAGAAAATAGCCAGTGCCTCATCCATTGGGTCAAAGTCACACAAAACATAATCTAGATATTATGGACATATCACCATAATGCTTTACATCATGTGAATTTTAATTTTTAAAACAACACTCCTTAGCAATCCTGAATGTATAATCACAAATCTATAACTCATTTTCAAGCAATTTCATTAACTCGTTGAGTTAAAGCAGGAAAATGAAGAACACATTCAAATATACCATTGAAAGTGAATTAAAATATCATTAATAGGCTCATTCACAACCTATGACACATAATTAGGAGAGCAATTGTTTCAAAATGATTATCATTTATTGCTTCAATATTGGTAATTACATTAGCACAGCTTGCTTGCTTCATAGAAAACCTGACCAAAAAAGGTATTAACTAAAACCTTTAAGAAAACTACAATAAATAAACTGACTGTACATATATTCAGAACCTTCTAGATCCAAAATTCGACCCTTAACAATGAGCCGTGAAATTTCCTTTATAGGATAGGAGAGAAATAAAGCATTAGGCTACATTGTTAATGTCAAAATTGAATTTCATTTAGAATGAAATTCAAATTCACATTCCTCATCATTGGAGAGCAAAGTGCATGATCCGAGGAATCAAAAAATGGTTACAGAGTAACCTGTCGGAGAGAAAAACAAAAAGCATGCCAGGCACGTGCACATCCATATCATCAAAAATCAACCACCGGGAAAGCAACACACATTAGCCAACATTAATTCAACCCACAACCTCAGTACAGACAACTGCTTTGAGTTCTCACCTTAATAAGAAGTGGAAAAACCTTCTTCCCTCCAAGCACATGAACACAACACCCAACAACTTGCCATGGTGCCACTATAGTTATTGGTTCAACTACAAGGACCTCTTCATTTACACCCATGAGCTCGGTCAAGGCCACCAGGTAACATCGGTAATCCGAGTCTATTTTGGACCCATTTCCATCAAAATCTGATGAAATCAGAACAAGGGATGTGCAATGCTTAGGCCTTTTTCCATCACTTTGAGTAGCAACTTCGGGTGTTATGAGAGTAGGTTGCTCCTTGTTGAGCAATGACCTCCTCGCCTTTACTCTAGAACTCTTGCACCTTACAGATATTTCCATTGAAGAAAAATAGCTTGTAGAATACTGGAGAAAAACCACCACCTACAAACAAAACAACTGAAAAATGCAATGATAACACTAGGTAACTTAGTAAGCAATTATAGAGTGAATTGGTGTGAGGGATATTAATTGCTTAAATGCAATACAATAATTTGAGCAATTAGTGGCTGATGTAGCCACCATAAGAGTATCCCAGGCTCATGAAGAAACAACATACAACCCGTCATCACACTTACCAAGAGGGCATCATTCATACGTAAGAAAAAATAGGGGAAGATCCTTTGGAAAAACCCGTGCCATTAATGAAATAAGTTACAGAGTGCAAAAGATCATCACACGGATGAACAACACCCCACTTTGAATTTGAAACACTAATATGGAACATACCTGGTACATTGGACGACTCAAATTGAGTCAATGAGTGTTGACAATTTACATCAGTTCTTGGGAAAGAACACAACCAATCATAACCCATGAAAATAGGAAGTCACAACCGGATAGTAGGTCCCACTTAGCCCTGTCACTTCAAGTTCAAGGCCACGTGTCACCTCTTCATAAACCTCATAGTACTTTAGGAATATTTAATCTGACTATGCAAGGTCTGCAAGGGACAATTATTATGAACCCCATCATTAAATCCCTTCGTTGGTAAAAATATGGCCACATGTCACTACAGGTGCCTCAGGAAAGGACCTCGCTCCTCCATATATGCCAAATAGTAGAATCTCACAAGCCTCACACTAATTTAGTGACATTAGTAGGAAAACCTATGAGGTTTGTGAGAAATTGTCTAGATCAAAACTTGTGATTGGATGGTTAGCCAAACTACATATAGGACATGTAGAATATTTAGGTGGGACCGGCCAAGACAACCTTGAGCAGTATAAATGTTTAAGCCTAGGTGGAAAAAAGAGACTAATAGGCTGGGTGAAAGGGGTTAGTAAGAGCATGAAGGAAAGGCTCAACCAGATCACTTAAGTGACCGATTACCCTCATTTGTAAGTCACCGTTGAAATATAACATAAGAGTTTCAAAAGTTGACAATTTATATTACCATGGGTAATATAAAACCTTGAAACCCTAGCCTCCCCCCTTTGAATTTTAAAAGTCCCATCAGTGGCTCCGACTGGGGATGTATGCCCCTTGCGGGCCTAGCAAGAATCCATAATCTTTGGTTTCACAGACCAGATTACTGAATTACACAAGTGCCTTGATAGATATTTCACAATGCTTTGTCAATTGGACTTGTGCATACTAACTTGGTGGCCCTAGGCTAGTAAACAAGAGAAATCAAAATTTCCCCCTATCAAAAATAAAATTCTCAGGTATCTAGAGTAAACCAAGTCTACGGTCTTTACTTCTTGATGCTTCAAAATTAATGGGATAATCAATATGTCTGGAAGCATCATTTTTGTTTACCAATACTCCCCTGCACCAATTCAGTCAATGCCCTATACCCAAACTTTAAAAGCATCATATGACCATGATAAAATTTCACCTTACTCTGTCGTTGGTCATATTTCATAGAATGTTGGCTTGATTGACTAGAGAAGTGGAAACATTCATAACTTATCTGGTTTGCAAGATCACACATGGGTATGTGCAGGATCATAATGGAAAAAACAAGCCCTTAAGTGGCAAAAAATTCAGAAAAATCAGAGTTAGGCAACTTGACATAAAAATTTGAATAAATTATCTATATTATTTCAAAAATATGTAAGAATAGAATTTTTAGAAAATTGAATGTAGTTTCTAAATTACTAGGTTTATTTACAAAAAAATAAAATCTATTTGGTGAAAATTTGAAATTTCAATGCATTACTACTTAAATTTCAGGGAAAAAATAAGAAGTAGGTGTCTGTCTGACCACCCTAACCAAATTAAAATGATAATATTTTTTTATAAGATTTTAGATATAAGTAGAGGACTCATGTCCGGATGTGATGCATATTTTTTTGTAATTTTTTTCCAAGTAAATAATTAATTATAATTTTTTTATGACAACTTTTAAACAATATAAAGACGCATGTGTCTTACCACCTTAACTTGGTCAAAAATTCATGAAATTTATTTTTTTCCTTTTTAATCTTATAGTATGTGAAGAATAGAATGTGACACATGTTTTGAACTCAAAAAATATGATATTGTTTGAAAGCTATAGATGTTTTTCAATCAGCCTAAAAATCAAGACTTTAGTCGTAATTCAATAGAAAATGAATAATAATTATTTATTAAATTCAAAGTAAAGCATAATTTATATTGGTGGAAAGCTGAGAATCTCCTTTAAAAACCCTTTTAGTTTCATCAATTTTGGGTTAAAAAAAATTCGTCAACGACATACCCATCATATTGCCACTTTTTGGCCCATCATGATCCTGCACATACCCACATTCTAGCATCATCATCAGCATAAAACTGAAAATTTTCATATAAAACAATGTGCATGTTATCCATACTTCCATTGCTCAACAAAGATGATACACAAATCGAGGAATCCCCACCCTAGAATTTCTGACATAAGTTTGGTTGTCAACATCTAAATTCTGTCAATTTGGAATACATCCTGGCATTACAAAAGTTGGCAATACTAGCTACATCATTCTCCAGGGAATGTGTAAAAGAATTCATCTCAGGCCTCTCAATATACATCTTCCCCTATACTTCTTCATTTATTCTCAAATGAAAACTCTCAAAGACAGAGTCAAATACATCAATTTCAACCTGGTCAAAAAATGAAGAGCAATATGCATTGGCCTCCTTGTACTCAACACCACCTTCTATATGTGTTAATTTATATGTGAAAATTTCAGCATAAGCTAAAAAAATTTCACCAGTAATATCAATGTCACCTTCATTATAAGCTGAGAAATTTTCACTAGCATTATCAATGTCAGAAGGTAACAACACATCCATTTCAACTTCACATAAGCAGTTAGGAAAATTCATAGTACCAATATATTCATCAATACATTGGTTGTCTCTAGTAATATTCTTTTGATCACATACTTCATTGTCCTCAAATTCCTCAACATTTATACAATAAGCTCTTTCCATTTCCAGTATACCTGGAGTATACTCTAAACATTTATCATTTGAAATTTCTTCCTTCACTTGGAAACAAGTAAGAACATGAGGTTCTATATTTCCATACAGCTCTGGGAAAAATAAAAGCTTAGTTCCATCCTCAGTACTACAATCACTACATCTGAAATCACAATCACTGGCCTACAACAAAATCTTGGTGATATGAGCATTACAATTAGGATTAGGAAACACAATGGGTGTCTCACACAATCCTTCCTCATGTTTCCCCTCAAATTCCTCTATGGTTATCCAACTTTCTTCAAAAGAGAAAACATTGTCTTCATTTTGTGTAGATACCTTCTTATTTGATTTTGCAATCTCTATCCACTTAATGACTTGGGCCAAACTAGTAGGCTTCAATTCTTCTAGTAAAGCACTTAGCCCTGATTCATAAAGTTCACAAAATAAATCAATGCATTCATAGTCATTAGGTCTATGATCTCTATGGATTTGTATTAAGACTTCCAAAAATCTCAAGAAAAATTCATATGGCGATTCCTTCTCCTGTCTCTTCATATCATACAATTCTGGTACAAGAGAAGTGATCATCATCATTCAAACTAGACTGGCTTTCAACTTGGATCTCATTATAATCACATTGCAATGGTGAAGTTATAACAGTTTTAAAAACACCCTTACCATAATCAGTGCTCTAAGTATCCAACTCTAACATTTTACTAGTACTAGTTAGGCTAGGGTAATCAGTACTTGTAGCTAGATACCCCTTCATGATTGAGTATTTCATATTGTTTTCAATTTCCATAGCCATTTGACATGCTTGGTGCATGTTTGTAGGTTCTTTATCTCTTAGTAGGTAACCCATCCTTTTGTCAAAAGCACCAAGATATACAACTAGGAATTCAACCTCACTCGGTCTTATTTCTTCAGGGATTTCTCTTAAAGCTCTTGAAAACTTGAGATTAAAATATGGGATTAGCTCCTCTTCTTTTATGTGAATTCCCATAAAAACTTTTCTTAATATGTTGGGATTGATTCGTTCACCAAATTGTTCTATAAAGACTATCACCAACTGATTCCATGAGTTAACAAAATAGGCAAGTAAATAGGAAAACCAATCCTTGCTATCACCCTTCACGGATTGCACAAAAAGCTTCATGACAACATCCTCATGACTGATTTCATAATCCCCCATTACATCTACAAAATGTTGTAAATGCTTAGAGGTTGATTCTGCAGTTTGGCCTATATATTTAGGCAAATACTTCCTAATCTTCTTAGGAATTGGATTAGGGTAACCACTGACATCACTAAAAATACAAGGCATATACCTTTGAGTTACAAAAAACTCTGAAGGGCTTAATGCAACCTATTCTCTTTGCATATTTATGTCTGAATTTATATATGGGAAATCACTTATACCCATTTATAAATTCATCAACAATACATATTTATCAAACATATCATTTACTATCACAACCATGATTCCATTAATGACTGAAAATAGTATTCCTTGCTTTCAGAGATATGATGCAACATAAACATTGTTTCATAAGTCCTTTTACATATTGCATCATTAGAAGTATGGTAAAAATAATCATTGTTCCTTTCTTGATGCTAGACATCTAGTTTGGAACCATTTTCATCCTTAATTACAAACACCCATCACAATTAGAATTAGTGAACTATTTAGTTTTGATGAAATACTTGGTAATTTTTTGTAGCATGTATTAATCTTTTCCTTTATATATCAACTGATTCCTCAAATAGAGTCACCACCTCTTCAATAGAGGACTGAATTTCAACAGAAATATGAAGTTCCTTCTCAAAACTTGTTAGATTCTAGGTCTTTTGTCTACAATAGAGTCACACCTTGCCGCTACCAGTCTCCCTCAAAACCACAATCAAATACCATCCAAATTTAACATTCAACTTCACTTGAACAAATGATTCTGGATAGCCTCCTTCAACCCTTGTGGTTTCTCTTTTCTCTTTTTCTTTTGAATTTTTCAAAAGTTCTCCCCATTAAAACCACCATTAGACTAATGACTCTAGAACTCCTGAATCCTTTGCCTACAGGATACCATAGATCATAGGATTTTCAAGTTTATTTCAATAGCCTCTTCTTTCTAGGGTTGAAAATATTCACTAAGTAAATTCAGAATAACAAATCTTTTGATATGACTCTATAACCATCCGCAACTAGTGATTCAGAACTCCCTAGTAGATTCGTCATTCTGTTGGTGTTTTTTCCAGATAGGATTTGCAATTCTCTAAGAGGTAGCCAACCTCTATAATGAAGAACTACAAAGACTAGTGGCCAACTAATGAGTTTCAGCCAAAAAATGGCATCTCCTACACTATTGGCTCTGTGAAACCAAGGTGGGTAAACCTAAGTGTGTTCATAAGAATTTTCTATGACTAGTAAGAACACTTCTTCTTACAAATTATAGTCCCTACACATGTAATGAGATAGTAATTACTCTCGGTATTGGAAGACCAAATAATAATAACAGGTATCTTAGAGCAATAGGATTGAAGACTTCAATGTAAGATTTGCCTCTCGTAGAGAGATAGGGTTTAATATTTTGTTTTATTCAACTCTTAGACCGATCGCCATGTTTAGAATTGCAGCCTCGTAGTAATCTTGAATAAAATAGCCAGTGCCTCATCCATTGGGTAGGAGTCATATAAAATGTAATCCAAATATTATGGACATATCACCATAATGCTTTACATTATGTAAATTTTAATTTTTAAAACAACACTCCTTAGCAATCCTGAATGTATAATCATAAATCTATAACTCATTTTCAAGCAATTTCATTAACTCGTTGAGTTAAAGTAGGAAAATGGAGAACACATTCAAATATACCATTGAAAGTGAATGAAAATATCATTAATAGGCTAATTCACAACTTATGACACACAATTAGGAGATCAATTGTTGCAAAATGATTATCATTTATTGCTTGAATATCAGTAATTACATTAGCATAGCTTTCTTGCTTCATAGAAAACCTGACCAAAATAGATATTAACTAAAACGTCGAAGAAAACTATATTAAACAAATAGTCTATACATATATTCAGAACCTCCTAGATCAAAAATCTGACCCTTAACAATGAGCTGTGAAATCTCCTTTATAGGATAGGAGAGCAACAAAGCATTAGGCTACATTGTTAATTTCAAAATTGAATTTCATTTAGAATGAAATTCAAATTCACATTCCTCATCATTGGAGAGAAAAGTGCATGATCCGAGGAATCAAAAAATGGTTACATAGTATCCAGTTAGAGAGAAAAACAAAAAAAGCATGCCAGGAACACGCACGTCCATATCATCAAAAATCAACCACCGGTAAAGAAACACACACCATCCAACATTAAGTTTACCCACGGCCCTAGTACAGGCGACCGCTTCATGTTCTCACCTCAGTAAGAAGTGGAAATGCCTTCTTCCCTCCAGCCACATCAACACAACACCTAACAACCTGACATGGTGCCACTACAGTTATTGGCTTGACTACATGGACCTCTTTATTTACACCCATGAGATCGGTCAAGGCCGCTAGGTAACATCAATAATTGGAGTCTATTTTGGATCCGTTGCCATCAGAATCTGACGAAATTAGAACAAGGGATGCACAATGCTTAGGCCTTTTTCCAACACTTTGAGTAGCAACTTCGGGTGTTCAAGGAGCAGGTTGCTCCTTCTTGAGTTGCAACCTCCTAGCCTTTACTCTGTCACTCTTGCACCCTACAAATTTGTCCATTGAATAAAAATAGCTTGCAGAATATAGGAGAAAAACCACCACCTACAAACAAAAGAACTCAAAAATGCAATGATAACACTATGTAAGTTAGCAAGAATTTATAGAGTGAATTGGTCCGAAGGATATTAATTGCTTAAATGCAATACAAGCATTTGAGAGATTAGTGGTTGATGTAGCCACCATAAGAGTATTCCAGGCTCGTGAAGAAATGATGTACAACCCATCATCACACTTAACAGGAGGGCATCGTTCGTACGTAAGAGAAAATAGGGGAAGATCCTCTCGAAAAACCTACGCCATTAATGAGATAAGTTACATAGCATAAAATATCATCACATGGATGAACATCACCCCTCTTTGAATTTGAACCACTAATACGGAACAAACCTGGCAAATCGGATGACTCAAATCGAGTCAATGAGTATTGACAATCCACATCAGTGCCTAGGAAAGAACACAACCAATCATAACCTATAAAAATAGGAGGTCACAACTAGATAGTAGGTCCCACTTAGCCTTTTCACTTAAAGAACAAGGCCACATGTCACCTCTTTGCATACGTCGTACTACTTTAGGAATATTTACTCTAACCGTGCGAGGTCTATGAGGGACAATTATTATTAACCACGTCATTAAATCCCTTCGCTCGTGAAAAGATGGCCATATGTCATTGCAAGCACCTCAAGAAAAGACCCCACTCCTCCATACATGCCAAATGGTAGCATCTTGTAGACCTCACACTACTTTAGTGATATTAGTAGGAAAACCTACGAGGTTTGCGAGAAACAGTCCAGATCAAAACCCATGATTGGATGGTTAGTCAAACTGCATATAGGACATGTAGAATATTTAGGCGGGACCTGCTAGGACAACCCTCGATGGTATAAATGTTTAAGCCTAGGTGGAAAAAAGAGACCAACAGGTTGGGTGAAAGGGGTTGGTAAGAGCATGGAGGAAAGGATCAACCGAATCACTTAAGTGACCAGTTACCCTCAGTAGAAAATCACTATTGAAATATAATGTAAGGGTTTCAAAAGTTGACAATTTATATTACCATGGGTAATATAAAACCTTGAAACCCTAGTCTCCCCCCTTAGAATTTCAAAAGTCCCATTAGATGGTAGGGAGTATGCTCTCACCTCATGCGAACTTAGTGATTAGAAAAAAAACCCATCATCTTTGTATGTGTTTAATCCTTTAGAGGGCCTCCCTTGCTGGGAAAAAGTACTCAACCCAAGGGAATGACCCAATTGGTAACAGGCTAAAGCCAAGCTACTTCCAACTGGTATATAAAATGGGTGCTTGAGGAAAGTTCAAAGACCACGAGTGCGGATGTGTTATGGTAGCAAGTGAATCCACATAAACCCTGTAGAGTGTAACCTCTGCGGGTTAGGAATCCTCCTTATCAAAGCTAATCTTGCTGCATGTATAACCACTTGAATGGATTCCCTTAGTAGACACCTTTTAATATTAGTTTCCAAAATCCTTCTATTCATTAGTACAGGGTGGGCCGCCTCTCATGTCATCCCACATTCTTGTGGCTCTTAGTAGAGATGAAGAGTTCGTCATGGGAGATTCATGATAACTCAAAGCTTGGTTGACCCAAGAAGTGAGTGTCATGTAAGTGGGAGCCAGTGTGGCCAAGCTTCTAAGTCATTTGCTAAGAGTAAGCATAGTTGGATTAATCCAAGTGGGAGCCGACAAATATTATCCTTGCCAGCCTTAGGATTGTGCATGATTTTTTTCATCGTAAGATCCAACTTTTTCACAAGAACATTTTTTTTGCTATGTCTTGCGTGTTTGTTCAAAAATACAACTCAAAAAAACAACACACCTAATAACTTGCAACATTTCAAACTTTGAAAACTTGAAAAGTTCAAACAACAAATACATCGAACATGAACCTACCACTTATATATCTTGGGGCCATCATCCTTTAGTTCTGATTTCTCAATCCTTGCATTCCACTTATCCCTTTACATCCCATCTAGTCATTACATTCCACTTAGCCCTTGCATTATACATATTCCTTACATTACAATTAGTCCTTGCAGTCCTCCACCCTTGCATATCTATTATTTCTCAAACAAACCCTTAGCTTGCACTTAGGCTACTCTTCCTAGGTCTTGAAATCAAACCATTTGTTATCTATCACCTACATCACTTAAGGTTCATCATACTTGAGTTAAGGAAACATACCATTATCCTTGAGTAGGGAAATCCTTTTGGAGTCCATCATCTCCTACATACCCTCTCTTGATCATCGACCCTTGTGTCTATCCATCATAGCACAAGTAAAGCCTTTACATCATAACTAACATTGGACCTAGAGTTGCCTTTGAGCTCTTGCATTCTTAGCTTGTCACATCATATCATACCATTTTAATATATTATCTTAGAATCATATCCTTTTCATTGTATCCTAGTCTTAGGTCTCATACATTACCTTGGGTTGAAAATTAGAGCAATCACCTATGACCCCTAGAACAAGAGAGAAAATGTTTCAAGAAGGGAACCCTTGGGGAAAGGAATTTTATGGGGAGGATCACATTAGTGTTGCAACTAGTGAAAAAGGTGAAATTTAGGATGAAGAAATAAGCCAATCCACCATAAATGAAGCTCTTAATGATAATAGATTCACTAAAATTCTTATGAAGGTAGTCAAATGTAACCCACAACAATGCTTCAAAGCCCTTGCTAATGAAGGAATCAAAATGCCTCCGAATTTTGACATGTCATTAATCACAATGAATGATCAACCTAAATCCAATGAATCTAAGCATACCAAAACAAACAACGTTGGTAGAATCAAAGATCATAGACCCTTTTATCTCCAACCTAGTTACAAGTGATCTTTGAAGACATCAAAACTTGCACCTACAAATGATCCTATTTTTGAGGAGCTAAGAACATTGAGACAAGAATTGGATAGTCTCAAGAACTGTAAAGCATCATCGCATAAGTTCTCCATTGAAGATATGTCCTTATCCCTTCAATCCAAGCATACCAATGCCACCTTTTCCTAACCGCTAGGACATACCAAAACTTGAAAAATACAATAGAAAAAGGAGATCCTAAAAACCACTTAAGACAATTTTGTGCTACTACCATGGAATTTGCACTTGATGAAGTATACCTTATGAGATTATTCTCCTGCGGTCTAGGAGGAGAAGCTATGCAATGGTTTTCACAATTACCCCCGACTGTCAAGAATTAGCTAATAAATTTGTCTCCAATTATAGTTTCAATTGTGACTTTAAAGTTACCATGACAAACCTTTTCAATACTAAACAAAAATTAGGCGAATCTTTTGTGTCATTTTTACAATGATGGAGACATTTAACAAAACAATTACCTTATGCCATTCGTGATCAAGAATTGGTTGACCTTCTTTGTCAAAATTTAAACAAAAAAATTTGAAGGGAACTTTGCCTCAAATGCTTGGATCCTTTTATGAATCCATAGAGATGTGATTTTGAATCGAGCAAACCCTCATCAATGATGGAACTATAAAACTTAATAATGTCAAAGATCAAAAATTATATTCAAACAAAAAGACACCTTTTTGGGTAAAGAACAAGAATGTAGTCAATGATGGAGTTTTTGATGCAAAAACAACTAAAAAATCATCGTCTGTCTACAATCTCAATGGTCCATCTTTAGATAAAGGAAAAGAAAAACACATAAATTTCCCTAAATAAAATTTTACACCATTGGGACAATCACTTGTATCTGCATTAAAAGAGCTTCTTGAAATTAATAACATAACACTACCCAAAATGAAGGAATATAATCCACAAGTCAAATCCCCATGGTGAAATGAGGATCACTTTTGTGACTATCATAGACATAAAGGACATAAGACTAATAGTTGCAATAAACTTCAACATTTAATATAGGACCTTATTGATGATAGTAAGATAGCAATTGGCGGACACACTCCTTTTGGTAACTCTGATCGTGAGGTTTTTAAGAACCATTTCCCTAAGCATGACAAGGATAAAGGAAAGTTCCTTGAATCTAGTGATGGTGTAAACTATACTACTGCTAAATATGACTATACCATACATACAATTAATGAGGTTGATAATCATGTAAACACTTTCATTATAAAAGGAAAAGAACCTAATTGCAAGGTTACTACCTGCAAAGGCATAGTCACCCTTAAAGGTCCTAATTCAAAACTCACTACACCAGCTTCGTAATATAATCTCATAGAAAATTTATGGAAAAATCCCACGCAATTTTTCATACTTGAGCTACTACGCCTATCTCCTAAGCATAAAGATATTCTATATAAAGTGCTTGTTATTGCTATAGTGCCTACAAACCTAAATGTGGAACAATTCCAAGCTATGGTTGGACATACACCTTGCCTTATACTCTCACTTTTACTAAAAATGATGATTCATCCCCTCGAAAACTGCATAATGCAGCTTTACATAGTGACATCCTCATCAATAATTCCAAGATCAAGCAAGTTCTAATAGACAGAGGATTAGGTCTTAATATTTTTACCCAAGAAAAGAATTAGTTACTCTACCAATTTGAGTCAGTCCTATGGTAAAGGATGGGTTTTTTCGAGTCCTTGATCTCCCATTGACCTATAATATCCTCCTTGGAAGACTTTGGATTCATGTAATGCAAGCAGTACATTCTACATACCACCAGTGCATTAAATTCCCACACGATAGTGTTGAAATCACAATACAAGGATATTCCAACCCTTTCATGTATTACCATAATCTAAGTCCTAAAATTGAAATCAAAATCCCAAGCAATCATGAGGCATTTCCTTCCCAAGCATATGTTGATCTTGAGTCCTTAAAAGAATCCTATTCAAAATCCAAGCAAGTTGAGACAAAAATACAAGTAATAGAACAAGGAGTAGGAGAATATACTTTGAATCATGCCCTTTGCATTGGAAAGTTTCCTTTATCTCCCCATAACTAAAGAAAACCACACAAGACTAAGATCACATCGGATGTAGAGACTACAGTGACTTGCAAATTAACTAATCTAAAAAAATGGCGGGTCCTCTATAATGAAACAGACGAAGCTGATCTCCTAAAATGGCTATACAAAGATGATACAAAAAATAAAAAAAAATTAAATAAAGATACATGTTGGATAATATGGTAAAGGATTTGATCTTACAAAACAAATGGGATATGATGGTATTTAATTCCTTTCAGCTTATAGAAACAAGGTATCTTGGAACCAATACAAACTACTCATATTCAACAAGTCCCTAGTTTAGGATATGATGCATAGAAAGATAAGACCTTGAGTACCGTTTGTATTTCAAGTAAGGAAGTAGACTCCTCTAAAGCTACATAGACAAATGAGGAAAGTGCCATTGATGACTTCATTGAAATTCATGACTATGATAGTATCCATAGCCCCGAACCTGATCATAAAATTTTACCCTTGAACCCAGTAAAAATCTCGATTCAAATCATGACCCTTTACCATTGGTTCACCTTGAACTCATTGATTTAGACCAGAAGGGACTACCACAACTAGATGTATTTCAAAATGATGAGGCAATCATAAATTTTTTGGGAGAATGAGAAAATACACCTCTTGAGGATCATAAGACAGGTTTCGCCATATAACTCAATAGTGCAGTGTACTTTGGGGAGGCTGCCAAGCCTTTCAGTCGCAAAATTATTGAAAATATAAATAGGCTTTCTAGTGAAAACCACTCTGTAGCACTATTAGGCTCGAAAAAAGTAAAAACAAAGGACATATCCAAGGGTGAAAACCTCTTTAAGCCATCCTAGGATGGAAGGCTTGAGACACTTCCCTTAGCAGTATTTCATTAAAAAAAATCTATACTGGTGGAAGACAATACAAGCTAATCTAGGTACTCAAGAAAAACCAAAGATAATTCATCTAGTAGAGTCATTAACACCTGAAGAGAGAATAGAGCATATACATATTTATAAGGAAAGACAAGCTAACTTTATGTGGTCCTATACATATATGCTAGGATTTGATCCCAATCTAGTAATGCATCACTTGTATTTTCCACCAAGGGCAAAAGCTATTAAACAAAAGTTGAGAAAAATGTACTTGTATATTGCTCTATTGGTAAAATTTGCATTACAAAAGTTGCTAGATATGGGATTTATAAGACCTATTGACTATGATGATTAGATTTAAAATTTAGTACCAGTTTCAAAACCTGATGGGGACATTCGAGTTTGCACATATTTTAGAGATTTAAACAAAGCTTGTCCTAAGGATGACTTCCCACTTCTAAACATTGACATGATAGAAGATTTGACAACAAGGCATGACATGCTATCCCTCATGGATGGTTTCTAAGGCTAAAATCATATTAAAATTGCTCCTGAAGATCAAATTAAAACCTTTTGTTGGAATGTCATGCCCTTTGGGTTGAAGAACGCTAGAGCCACATACCAATGTGCAATGACCAATGTCTTTC
Organism: Sequoiadendron giganteum; assembly: GCA_007115665.2. Lineage (NCBI taxonomy): Eukaryota > Viridiplantae > Streptophyta > Pinopsida > Cupressales > Cupressaceae > Sequoiadendron > Sequoiadendron giganteum. The sequence goes on from CM021101.1 coordinate 99,906,948, forward strand.
ATGACATGATAGATACCTATTTGGAAGACTATGTAGATGATTTGTTGGGAAAATCTCACACCATAGTTGGACATCTAGAGATCATGGATAAAATTTTCACAAGATTAGGACAATACAAAGTTCGGTTGAATCCAAAGAAATGTGTGTTAGAGTAATTGGATATTTACTTTATTAATTGAACAATATTTGTTTAATTACTTAAAGTTCCCTTTTACATCTTTTTCACTTAAGCTAATATTAGTTACATAATAATTAATTACTTTATTAATTATTATTGTGCAAGCCTAGGGTTTTCTTTTTTAGGGTTTTCATCTATATATGGTTGAAAACTATCTTTTGTATCATTATTCATTTTACATTTTGGGTGAATACATTGCTCCACATTCTTGAGCATTCTCTTTGTTGCTTCTCTTTGCTTGTAGAGGTCACTGGGCTCTTGTGGTGTTGTATTTTCTCAACTCCAATATGGTATCAAAGCTTCAGATCTGCAACTGCTTGTTCTTGTTTTGAATTTTTTTTGCATTAGAAGCAAATCTAGGGTTCTAAGGTTTCTTCTTGTGGATTCAACATACTCCTATTTTGCGGTTCATTTTGGGCCCAAATGGATAGTGCCATTGGATTCGAAGTGCCCAAAAACCCCTAAATCAACTGTCAATTCATCGATTTTGGTTACAATCGACCAGGGATGCAAATTTTTTTCTAGGGTTTTGGCCATACGGCCCTCCGTAGAAAATATCGCAAAAAATTAAAAAAAAATCAAAAAAATCAAAGGTTTTTTTATTTTTTGCACTGCACACATACATGACCCACACCGCCATCACACTACTCAGTGGCCACACCACGCCGCCCGCACTCGTAGCGCCACCCACATTCGTCGGCCTTCGCCGCACCCCCCTCTGCTCTATGCTCCACTTCGTGCTCCACTGAGTTCCCTGACTCCACCGAGCTCCCTGCAAACATCAACCTCACCGAGCTTTGCTGATTCTACAGGCTTTGAGCTCCGTCGACCCTTGTCGGCCCTTCTAGCACCCGCCTGTGGTCACATTGGTGACCAAGGGCTTTAGCTCTAGCACTTGTGCACTAGCCCCTTGGTCGGCCATGTGGCTAGAGGCCGATGGATTTTTTAGCCCCTGAGGGCTACGAAATTTTTTTCTCCCCTTTTTGAGTAGCTTGCACTAAATCAGGCGTAAAATGGGCATTTTTTCTCAGATTTTCGAAAATGAGATATTGTCGAAAAGCTAGTTTCGGCACCATTCTAGTGTTACTGGTAATTTTGTTTTTATTTTGCCATTTTACCGTCATTGTTTCCAGTCAAAGTCAAAACTTGGGTTTTTCACTCTAAGGGCGTATCTTTTGTGTCCGAACTCCATTTTGCGTAAATGAATAGGCATTGGAAAGCTATTACAATGATATTTCTAGATATATAGTCTATTTTATTAGAATATTTACCAAGTATTTTTTATTCAGCTTTGTGTGTTTTTACACTTTGCTCAATTACTTGGTTATTTTGGCTCCTACATGGGTTTGTTTGCATTGGATGGGTTATGTTGATATGATTTATCATTGCTGAGATAATTAGTCTCTAAATTTTTAATTTGAAGAGTTATCATGGGTTTTTCTACTCACCCTTCAGTTGTTATTCTGGAACGCGGTAATTATGAGCCATGGGCAAAGGGTTTACTTACACATTGTAGGTGGCTTAATATTTTTCCTTATTTGTATGATCTCATACCTGAACCAGCCACTTCAGAGGGAAAATTAGCATGGGATATTATTAGAAATCACATAGTAGGACTTATATTGTCTAGTGTTGATCATGACACTGTGTTGGCTATATTGGACATTGATTGTCCTCACCTGCTTTGGACACATCTTTGGGAGATCTATGGAGACCCTATTCTATCTCCATTCCCAGAGGATCTTGCTTTAGATTGTATTTTACCCATTGCTTGGAGAGAGAATACACCCTTTGATCATGATACTTTAGAGGAGCTTGAGTATTTAGACACCCTTACATGTTCTAATGGATCAGAGGTTTGTCTTAGAGTTCCTACTCTTCAGACTGAGACTTCATCAGCATCTCCTATTGTTCTTGATTCAGTGTAGTAGGGAATCATACATCTTCCAGACATAGGTACTTTGGACTCTTATGTTGCAGACATATCTTTCTTGTTTGTTGAGTCCTATATTGTAGATTTGGAGGATTATTTTGACGACATTCATCTCCTCTACCTTGACAGTCAGGTTATCACTATTCACCCACCATTATCTGTGTATTCAGAGGTTGCATTTTAGTATTCTCCACATTAGTTTGGATTTGGCATCATTTGTTTCCTATAATGTGCCTTCGGGGTAACGTCTGGAAAAATCATTGGATACATTGTCTCATCTAAAGGAATGAAAGTTGATCCTGCAAAAATAAAGGCTATACTTGAAATGCCTCCACCTAAGAATATTAGTTAGCTGAGATCATTACAAGGAAAACTTTAGCCTATTCATCATTTTATAGCACAACTCGTAGATAAATGTCAACCCTTTCAACATTCGTTACACAAGAATATTTTATTTAGATGGGATGACAAGTGTGAACAAGATTTTTAGAAAATCAAAGAATATCTGATAAAACCACCTGTATTAGTACCCCCTATAGATGACAAGACTTTAATTTTGTATTTATCCACAACCACCACAACACTTGGGGTACTTTTGTCACAACATGATTCTGAAGGAACGTAATGTCCAATCTATTACATTAGTCACACTCTATTAGGATATGAGCTCAATTATAGTCCTATTGAAAGAGTGTTCCTTGTCATAGTTTTTGCATGAAAAAAGTGGTGACATTACATGCTTACACACAAGACAAAGCTCATTGCAAAAATTGATCCTCTTAAGTACCTTTTGAACAAAGCAACACTCACAAGATGATTAGCTAAATGGGTGATGATTCTTAATGAGTTTGATGTTGAGTACGTAGAAAGAAAAGAAATCAAAGGAAAAGCTATAGAAAATCAACTTATTGATGCTCCTATGACAGATAGTCATCCTCTTATCACAAAATTTCTTGATGAATCAATATTCAACATGGAATCTACACACTTGTGGACATTATATTTTGACGGCTCCTTCATGCAAGGTGGTTCGAGTGCTGACATTCTCTTTGTCACTCTGCAAGTGGATTGTTGATGTAGGAGCATCTATTGGTGTAAGGGCAATCCTACATCACCCAAAAAATCTTTACTTTCATTTAGATTTTTGTAGATGTTTTTGCATTTATGGATACCCTTTTCGTCGAAGATGAATTCCCAACTTTCGGAACTACTTTTTTTCTTTTTCTGCTCAACCGTTATTTTTAGCAGGTGTGAATTTGAAGGTGTACGAAGGTATAAATTTTAGGGAAGCTTCAGGATAGAAAAATAAGCACTTTGGTGAAAGAATCGGGTCAAGATCATTCCTGGTTTGAAAGTTATTTGAGTTCTAGTTTCTACTTTTTGCCTTGAAAACTCTTTCGAGCCCTATTTGAGGAACTAAATTGTCCCATTCGGGCCCAAAAATCATTGGAACCAGCAGGGCTGATTCTTAATGCATTCTTCACCTTGAGACCTTTCCAATGGTTCAAATGGTTCAAAAAACTAAGTCCCAAATCAAAAGTTATGACTACCGGAAGTTGGTCAATTTTTGGAAAATTACCAATTTTTGAATTATGACTCAATTTTTGAATTTCAAATTGTAACATTGCCTGCCAAACCGCCAAAACTGATCATTCAAAGGTGGTTTTTGGCTTCAATGAGGTGGGGGGTTTATTTTGGGGGGAATTTTTTGATTTGTTTGGGGGTAGCTTTTTGGGAAAGAGCGCATAGTGAGAGAAGGGGGATTTTGGTAGTTTTTGTAATTTTGCATGTATTACAGAACTTGAGGATTTGAAATCCTCTGCATGTAAGATTTTCACACTCAGAATATTAATAATAATCTCTGGTTGTGTGTTTTATTTTCTATGTCTCGGGTTGCACCCTCATCAATTGTATACCTAATGCTTATAAGATATAGTTTCCATATACCAATAATATTGCAAAATATGAGGCATTACTTTGTGGGCTCCATATAGTTGTGCAATGGAAAATTATTGAGTTACGTGTTCTTGGTGAATCTTAGTTAGTGACCAAACAAGTTAGTGATGACTATAAAACAAAAGATGAAAAATTTATTCCTTACAAAAGAATGGTGAATGATTTCAAGGCCTATTTCACATCAATCTCTTTTGAGCAGATTCCCCGAGATAGTAACAAAGCTACGGATGCAATGGAAACAATTGGTTCACTTGTGGAAATGCCATGTAATGCCACCTACTCTGAGTTCTTCATAGAGCCTCTTTTGGAACCTAATTACAATATACCACAATCTAAAATGATTTATCTTATATTTGGCCCTAATTCTCAATGGTATGGCAATATTTATACCTATCTTCAACATAACACCTTGTCATTAGACCTATCCAATAAATTCCATAAAACCTTTATCTGTCAAGCTTCTCACTACGTAATCTTAGTCAATACCCTTTACCATTGAGGTCTCGATGGCACTTTACTTAGATGTCTTTATCATCACGAGAGTAGAACTGCTTTATGAGAAGTACATGAAGGTATATGTGGGGCACATTCTAGCAATCCTATCCTCGCCAAAAAAATATTGCGTATGGGTTGTTATTGGCCCACAATAGAAAATGATGCTTATCAATTTGTAAAAAAATGCAAGCAGTGTCAAAATAATGCCGACTTGATACATGCCCCTACACATGAATTGTTGTCTCCCGCTACACTATGGCACTTTTATTAGTGGGGACTCGATCTTGTGGGCAAGATCCATCCACCTTTATCCAATGATCATAAGTTCATTCTTGTTTCCATAGACTATTTCACAAAATGGATAGAAGTGATTTCTCTCATTCATATCACTAGAAAAAAATAGCCACTTTAATACTAAACTACATCATCCATCATTATGGTGTTCCTTTATCCATCATCGTACATAATGGTTATTCATTCAAAAATCAGGATGTCCATGAACTCTGTTAGAAATTCCATATACAACATCATTTTTCCACACCTTACTATCCTAAAGGTAATGGCCAGGCTGAGGACTCTAACAAAACCATTCTCAAAATTCTTAAAACGACAATCAATGAAGCTGGTCAAGATTGGCATATTCAACTTAATCATGCCTTGTGGGCCTACCATACAAGTGTTCACACTCTCACTAGTGCTACCCCATATGCCCTTTTTTATGGATCTAAACCCATCTTTCCCATCAAGGTCAAGTTGCCCTCTTCGTGCATCTCCTTGTGTAATCAAATTAGTGATGAAAAATACCCGAGTTTCCCATTTGTAGGAGTTGGAGCTACTAGATGAAGGAAGACAAACTACTTTCAATCATGTTAGAGGATATCAGCAAAAGATATGCCAAATTTATAAATAGAAAGTCAAACCACATACATTTGAGGCTAAGGATCCTGTCCTTCATGAAAATCCTCACAATCAACAAGACAAAGAAAAGAAGGGTAAATTTGAGCCTAATTGGTTGGGTCCATACGTTATCACTACTATGTATGGATCTGACACATACTAGTTATCTACTCTAGAAGGTGAATTTCTTAGTGATCCCATCAATATTATGCACATTCACAAGTTTTATAATTGAGTACTTCAGAGGGTACACTCTTTTAAAGTCCTAAAAAAATACAAAAAAATGGAAAAAAGTCCTACAAAAATGTAAAAAAAGAAGAGAAATCAATTCATTCAATGGTGAAAACCACTTTGGTGGTGCCTTGAGCAAGTACCATGGTGAAAATTGAGAAATTGATGCCATGTGTAGAGGTTTCACTCATCTTTCATTAGGAACTCTACTTGATTTGTGCATCCCATTTTCATTCACTCTCCACTTCAAAATGCCTTTTTCATACTCACCATGGTGTGTGAATTGTTTGACAGTCCCCTTGTTAGCTCATTTTCCATGCATACTAGGTTGGTCCTATTCCTCACTAGGACATTTCCTCAACCTTAGCTAGGGGTTAGGATATTGAACATTTCACAGTAAAGGAAACTACCCTCTTTGTATATTTTCTTGCTTGAGGTTCATCTCTTTCTATTGTAAAATGTCCTAAAAAAACCAAAAAATCATAAAATGTCTTGAAAAAAATCCATAAAAATCATAAAATGTCTTGAAAAATCCAAAAAAATCATAAATGTCCTAAAACAATCCATAAAAATCATAAAATCTCCTGAAAAAATCTAGAAAAATCATAAAATGTCTTGAAAAAATCCATAAAAATCATAAAATGTCCCCAAAAAATCCAAGAAAGTCATAAAATGTCCTAAAAAAAATCCATTCAAATCATTAAATATCCTAAAGAATTTTAAACAAAATCATATATTCCAAAAGTCTAAAAAAAAAATAAAAACTTCAAAAATCCCTAAAATAGTGACACTTTCAGATCACCACACAACTTTGAACTTCGATGAAATCAAACTACATCATGATTAAAAATCAAGCAAATATTGCAACATGCTTATCAACCCATCTTTCAAATCCAACCAAACACATAAAACCATACCAATAATTAGTTATATATCGAAACTGATGTATGTTTTTTTGTTTATCTTTGATCATTTTCTGATTTTATCTTTGGTGGCATGTCTTTTAGCTTCTCCAGGATGTCTTAGACTAGAGAGGAGAGGATGGGACATGTTCACTTGTTTACTATCCATGGATTATTTCTCATTTACAGGATGACTAATCTTAAGACATGGTTATCTAGAACCATTGAGTACCTATGAGTTTAGTGTGGATGAGAGCATTCCTTATCTGATAGTGTCTTCTATGCAATAAGTATTCAGGTCATCTTGAAGTTCATGTTATCTAGACGCTTATACTAATTTATGACATAATAAGCTTGATGATGATAAAAGAACTTAAAAGGCACAAGAGGCTTCATTAAATTTATTTTCTTCCATCTTTCATTTCTTCCATCTTCTATTTCTTGCATTTCATTTCCTTCATCTTTCTTGTCCCAGAAGAATCAATAAATTGCTTTAACAAACTGATATATGTCACTTGAATTAAATCTCTAATCAATCAACTTGCTTCTCAAAATCCCATGTCCCCTTAAGCAATCAATCAATCATTACATCAACTTGTCTTGTGTAAGAACCAATCTCAACCAACTTAATTATCTCATCAAGTTGGCTATACTGATCATTTCCATCAATTGTTCAATTACGCCTATCAACTATGCATCACTGCTTTATCCCTTGCTCAATATCAAGTATCTAATCATTTTCTAGACATCTATCAAGAGATTAATCTTCTTACAATCTATTTGATATATCTCGGGAGGGCACATATAATTCTTATCATAATCCTTACCAAGATATCTCTGGGCCATGTATCAATTGATCAATTTTTATTTGAAACAATGCAACAAGCTGCATTGTCTCAAAGAGGGGTGAAATGTAGAAACATAAAAAAAATTCTTCATAATCATTCAATATTTCATTTAACCATTACAAAATTGTATCTCCATGTTATAATAATTTATCCATTATAATCATTTATAAGAATTAGTCATATAATTTCATTCATTTCATTAATCATTAATCCATAATCACTTAAATGAATTCATTGTGCATTTCATACGTAATCAACATATACATACATTAAATTCATAATGACGTATTTGCAAACCGAATATTCATTCATCCCGAATCCATATTTCACACATAACCGTTGCATAAATTTTTTATAAATATTCATCCATTAATGCATTTGCATAATCATTTACTACATAATTTATTAATCCATTTAAATATATCTATAATCATTTAAATACATCCAGTTCATATTTTATATATATATTCATTTCAAAATCATATTCCTATAAACGTAAATGCATTTCATAAATACATTTGCACAATCATTTAAATAAATCATTTAAATACATTATTAAATCATTTAATACATTAAATGATTAATTCATTTATCCATTCTAGCCCATCTTTTTATCCCACATTTGCTTTTTTTTAAAACTAGATTCACCCTGAGGATGCTTATTTAAGTACAACCTTCACTCATTTTTGGACCTTGCATCTTATTTGCATTAGCTTCACATTTCCTCATATGCCCAAGGTGGCATATGAGTCCCAGATCACTAAATCTAGGCCAAACAACCTAAAAACACTTGAACTATAATTGGATGTTAATTTGTGTTGGGATTATCCTTGAAAAGATGAATTCAATGAGAACTATGGATGCAAAATAAGGCCAATTAAAGCATAGAGAAGCCCAATTATTTAATAAAACCCTAGAAACGTGTGAAAGTGTGCTAAAACACTTAACAACACTTTAAATAAGGTATAATTAAGTTCATCTATCTCACATGGGCCCAAGACCTAATGTGAATATTTTTAGACATATTACAACACTAAACCAATGCCATGTTAGGGAGTACTTTTTCCATCATTACACACACTTTTCTAGGGCTGTAGTAAATAGATGGACTTCTTTATACCTTACTTTACCTTATTTTGCATCCACAAGCCTTAATTAATGAAACGTTTCGAGGATAATCCTGACATAAATCAACATCAAATCATAATTTAGGTGTTTTTAGGTTGTGTGGCCTAGATTTTGTGATTCGGGACTCATACACCACGTTGGGTGTATGAGTCCCACCTAGGGTTTTGGGCCCCAATTTAGATTTTACATCATTCTAAGAATTTTTGAAAAAGTTCTCCTTAGTTATGCCTATTGCGACTCATATGCCACTTCTGGTGTCTGAGTCTTGTGTGGCCCAAAATCAAATTTAATTCAAATTCTTGGCATGATTTTATTCTTGAAAATCTCATGTTAGCTTGTAGTGTTGTAATTTCAAGGAATTTGGCACAAACAAGTATAAAAACAATTTCCTTTCAGTCATTTTATAGCTAACAAGTTGAATGAGCGTCCTTATAGAAAATTTGAGTTCACAAGAGCATTCAAGTGTTTATAAGAGAATTCAAGGGCTGAGTATCAAGTATTTTAGAGCATAATTCAAGTATCAAGAACCATGTCAAAGTCATCATGAATCATGTTTGTTTTTGAACTAAAATTTGTGATGTAGGGTTTCATGATTCAAGCAAGTGTTCAAGTCATGATCTATCACATTCAAGCAAGATTCAAGATCTACATCCATTGGAGCCACTTCATACATGTTTGAAACACTTTATTGCTAGGGTTTGGTGAGTTGTAACATCGCATATTGTTTATTCATCATTCTCCTTTCATATTTAATTTCATTAAGAGGTTTGATTGCCAAAACTTGGTTTGACTAAGGAAAACCCCTTTCCACTAAAAATAAATAAAATTTCCGTCTCTTTAGTGTGTGATTTGTAGATCTATGTTAATGAAACATTGAAGATCAATTTTGGAGAAATTTCTCAAAGTGTTCAAAGTTGTCACCTTGCATTGGAGATCATTGGAAGACATCTAGAGGTTGTAAGTTAGAGTTTTAGAACTGAAAATTGGGTTGAAAAGATAGAGAAGACATTGAAGAGCATAATCAATCTTTGAATTTCTAGAAAAATCTAACTAGATTGATATTCCACTTCTAGCATATGAGTCCCAGTATGGGAAAAATTATAGATTTTAGGAATTTTAGTCATATCTCTACTAGATTCCAATTCTTGCCTAGAAACCTTGACCTAGGACTAAATCATCTAGTCTGGTGTATGAGTCCCAATCAACAATAAAATCAATGTTTTTAGCATTTCAGGTCTTAATCTAGTCCTATTCAAGATTCCAAGTGCACACCTTTTATCTCATATTTTTGTTCTATTTTACATGCTTTTCTAGGTCATTTAGTGAAGTATTGCATTGCATTAGGTTTAAGCATTAGGTCTTGCATTTTATTAGTATTTCCAAGCACTATCTTAGTAGTGACCCCCTCTTTAGTTTATAATCAGGCCCTAGGATAGCCGTATTGTCATATCTCTTTCCCCTTTCTTCATTGGATTGAGATCTCTAGGGTTTTACTTGAATGAATGATTGTGAAATGTGTTTTTCTGTGTCCTAAACCATAAATAAATCTATATTTTTTGTTTCAAAATGGTTTAATAATAGATCAATTTAGTTAACATAGAAAAGCACTTAGTTAACTAAATAAAGAGCTCCTATGTTTAGCTTAAGTGTATGAGAATAAATTAGGCTAATAATTAATTAAAGGTTAATTAATTATTAGCTAATACATGATTACTCTAAAACCTAAGTTCTATTTTCACTATTATGTAATAGTCATTATCTTCGTGCTATAATTTTGAGTAAAATTCTTCCATAATGTGTGAGTGCTTTGGAAAAATGTTGTCTTCTTTGAAATCCTTGGTTAATGGTTTATTTTTCATCTTTGAAAATGCTTCTCTAACAATCGATGAGGCTCATGTATCATTTTCTCCTTAAATGATACTTTATGTAATGAGGATATCTTGGTGCAAGATGAAGAGATAATTTATATCTCCTTAAACGATACTTTACATACCCTTATTTAAGCCAACATTATCTTCAAAAATTAACACCCACGTGCATGATGAACCCATGTGTCACCCTTCAATCTTGTGTGTTCACATGAGGCAAAAGTCTAGAAAAAATACCACACCCTTACTTGACATGTTTTCTTCCTCACACAAAGATAATCCTTCACAATTCATCCCTCACCCATTATCTATAAAATGTTAGACTTGTGAAAAAACATGAGGCACAAGATCAAACAATGAACAAAGTGAACTACCAAAACTATAACACTAGACCTAGGGCAAGAGGATTCCCTCTAATAGGCCCTTAGGGTTTTTCACCCTAGGAGCTCTTGGTGTGTGGGAATGAAACTCTTTCCGCTTGGTGGTTATGGGATTTTTGGTATTTGCATTCAAAGGGAGGGATGAGTGATGAAGGTTGTGATGTGTGGCTAGAAACTAAAAATGAAATGTAAAAAAAAGTAAATCTAAATTAATGCAGATTAATCTAAAAAGACCTAAATGGATGCAATACAGAAAACAAATGGTAAGGATCAGAACTTATGCACCTGGAAATGGGATGTTGCAAACAAGAGGTCCCAAAATATTCTAGAAAATTTCTAAAATCAGTAGAGGGACACTTACGCCATGTTGGGTGACCTAGTCCTCTTGTTAGGAAATTCTATTGGACCAGGTTCCGAAAAAAAGAGTACCCAAAAATGAAAAAACCTTTTTTTATGCTTAGCACAGGGACAAGGTCACCAATAGGGGTAACCTAGTCCTCTTGATGATTTATGAGGATTTAGGGTCTGATTTTGTGGGTCCCAGCTAGTACTTCCTTCCTCTATAGCAATCTATGTCTGAAACTCCCAAAAATGACCTACAACTTTTCCTTTTTCTCCTTGTAGGGTTTGATGCTTTGATGTAACCTGAGTGGAATGTTTTTACTTTCTCCAACAATTTGTACCTCACCAAATTTGAATAAAAACCTACAAAACACATGCAAAGACCAATAGAATGTTGGGGTTAGGAAATAGGGGTTTTCCTAAGTCAAACCCCTTTGATGGTAACTCAAACCTAAATGAGATAAAGCCAAAGGAAAGATGCTTGAAGGATAAACAATGTAAATGCTCACCAAATCCTTTGTTGTTGAGGTTTGTAACATGTATGAACAACTCCAATGGAGGTTTCTTGTCAAACCCTTGTGCTTGATTGCTTCCTTGTGAAGATAAGAGTGCAACAGTGCTTGTGAAGATTGAGTGAAGGTTAAAAATGATCACAGGAGAGGTCAAAATAAAGGTGGAAACCCTTATTTGTACATGTAAAACCCTAATTTTCTTGAAATGCAACATGATAGGCTGACATTAGGGTTTAGGAGGAAAGATTCCCATTAGGTTTTGTTTTAAATTTGAAATTTATGCAAAAAGGGACTAGGTTGCCCAAGGTGGTGACCTAGTCCACTTGGGAAATTTCAAGTGGTGGTCATGAATTAAATAATGTTTAATGAAGTTTATTAGCTTTACCTCCCGAGACACACTTACTTCGGGACTAAAAGTATATTAAGGGGATAAATTAGCATAATAAAATAGTTAATTTAGGGGTGATAAGCCTAGGAAAGTGTGAAAATGCATCACAACGCTTTGTCACAAGGCTTAGAAATATGTAAGAGGGTGTTATTTAGGTGAATTATGTTGAAAGGGGTTTAGAAAAGTGAGGAAATGTGTTACAACACTTCACAACACCTTAGTAAAACACCGTTAGGTTATTGTTGAACTACAAGCTTACAAGACTAAATCAAGGGAAAACAAGGCCAAAATGAGTGAAAAGGTGCCAAGGACTACACTTTTTGGTGACACATTTAGCCCCCACTTTAGTGAGAGTATGAACTTACTTCAAACTCACACTAAATTATCCAAATCATGCTTGTCAAGAGAGATATAATGTACTCATGGTAGTAAGGTGAGATGAATATGATGAAGAGGGATGATCAAGCCCCCAAAATCAAGATCCCATGGAAAACCAAACATAAGCACAAAAAATCACACAAGGAGTAATGTGAAAATGACAGATCAAGATTTGACCATTTGTCCAGCTAGTTGTGGATTAGATCTAGGTTGTTTGTCCAAGAAAAAAGGATGTACTCACTCTAGGATGATGAGACTTTCAGTTGTCCACCGGATGAGAATGCCAAAAGGTGGTGAGATACATACACATGGTTGGTATGCAGTCACACACAAGAAGGTGGCTATGGGGAAATTCATGCCACTAGTTGGGCTTCCCACTCAACCATACCAAAGTTATACCTCTTGATAACTTTGACAAGGTGCCACAAAAGACAAGAGTATAGTTCATGAGACAAGCAAATACTTGGATGCTTAGAACTCATGAACAAGTGCAAGATGGCACTACAGGCATGCAAGTTGTGTTATGCAAGGTGGCCATGTATGCACAAATGAAAAGTGTAAAATGAAAAAAGAGTGTTCCAAGGAGTCTTGTATAGTTCGTATGAGGTCTTTGACTTAGGGAACATTGCATTTGATGTATCGAAGAGAGGACCAATAAAAGGATAGAAGATTCACAACTTAGGGGATGCAATGCATCACATCAGGCCACTAAGAGGAATGTAATATGATAAGATAAGTCACACTTATGAAGGACATTACACCAAATTTCATCCACAAAGTGAGAAAACACATCATGTGAAGTGAGACGGCTTAACTAGGAACCAAAGATAACCCAATGTAAATAAAATAAAATAGTGTCAATGTATACCCCAACTTTAAAGGAATTGCTACACACCATTTTGTGAGAAATTGCTTTAAAGTAGAGAAAGGAAAAATGCAAAAGGGACATGCTAGCCTACTTCAAAATCCCAATGTCAAGTGATAGGTGGCCAAGAAAGGATGTAACATGCGAAAAGGAAGAAAGAAAAGGAAAAGGGGGTTGCCCCCAAAATGAAAAATACCAAACACATAAGGGATCTATAGATTTGGGGTTAGTTTGTTTCTTTATGCAATGTTTTTTCAGAGAGCATGAAACTATCATCATTCCCCCAAATACATAGAACTGGAAGAAGACATAGAGAGAGCGAAAGAAAATGAAAAAGGAGAGTCAATTTTGGTCAACATGGAAGAGACATAGGATGTCTAAATGGTTTGCATCATCCCCAAAAGGAAAACAAAAAAAAAGAAAAAGACAAATGAAAAAGTGCCTTGTTTTTTAGTCAACATGAAGGAGACATTACGGTCTCAATGCCTTGCATCATCCTCAAATAGAAGGAAAAAGGAAAAAGGAAAAGGAAAAGAGTCTATTTGGGTCAACATGAAGGATACATTGTGGTCTCAATGCCTTGCATCATCCCCAAATGAAAGGAAAAAAGGAAAAATAGAAAAGTGAAAATGCATGCACAACACATACAAGAAGGTAGATACATATAGAAGAATGTCACAAAGAGTAAGAAAACATCAAACAAGATGGTGAATACATGATACATAAGTAAAAAAAATACTAGAAAGGCAAGTGTAATTCAACTGTGACACGAGTCATCCACCTCCCCATCTCGATGGGGAAAAGTGGGAGGTGGAAAATGAAGCTAAGGGACAAAGACAAGTGCATTACTAGGACAAGGCTAGCAACCTCTTGCCCCCACTGAATGTAAGACTAAAGGTAGTCAAGGTAGGTGATGAGAGGGGGTATGTAATAGTGAGAAGGGCATGGTCTACAACTATTACATGAATGGGGACATGATAGTAGGTTAGGGGTCAATAGGGTAACACTTAGAACTGATGAAGTGATACTTGCTCAGTATCTCACATAGATGGTGACATTCATCACTTCTATGGCCAAGAAGACAATGATAAGAAAAATGTGTCGCATTAGAATCTTTAGGACATATTACCAACTTAGCACGATGAGGTAAGGTGATGATTCCTTTTTTTAAGATGATGTATAATTGTCTCTCACATTCAAGTAGTGGATGGAGAGGAAACTTAAGTTTCTATAATTTATATGGCCTCTTGCGGCGATTGGATTCTTCAACTTCAAAAGAGGGTATGGGACTAGGAGGTCCTGAAATGATCAGAGGTTTAGAATTGTTGTTAGGAGGGGATGGTGACTTTTCCTTAGGAAGGAGAACATCCAAGCTAGGAGGGGAATCAAAGATCACCGTGCCATCATTATGTAGCCTAATACATTCTTTGAGATGCACCCTAGCACGAGGGGGATCTTGATAACCAATGCCTGGTGTATGTTCATCAGGTGACAATTGTTCATTTAATTTTTCAATCTCATGTTCATTCATGAGATCACCACCTTATTTTCTTAAAATGGTAAACCCTTTTCCATAAGTTTGTTGAAGATTAAAGGGAGGGTGTGTAATTGGGTTATGGTAAAAGAGTTGAGGAGGGACCGGTTGAGAGGGACTAGGCTCACCTTGAGTAGGTAGCCTAGATCCATTGTGTATTTACAGATGAAGGTAAGAAAATGTGTCAAGAGGTGATATGTTAGGCATCACAGGTTGATTCATAGAGGGGTAAAAAGAAGCATTTGCTTCAAGGTTGTCAAGGAAGTCATTAAGGAACCAATACATGATAGCATCATCATCTCCAATGATGTCTACTTGAGTAGGAAATTCATTAGGAGTTGGTTGAGTAAGAGTGGGTTCAAGGTCATTACCTAGATCAATGGAAAAGGTGCAGCTTGACATATCCATTGAGGATCTAAGGGATGTCCATAACATCTTGAAATACATATCCATGATGAGGGTTAAGTAATGACAAGAAACAAACAAAAAGAGAAAATCTGGAAATGAAAACAAAAAGACAATTACGGAAATGAGACATGTAGACAATGTGCTAAAAATGATAGAAACTATGATGTAAAATGTGCAAGAGGACTAGGTTGCCCAGTGTGGCGACTTAGTCCTAATAGTGTTGTTTTTGAAAAAAATCAGAATTTTTGAACTACTTTTTATGCTTTTTATGATTTTCTAATACAAACAAAGGAAAGAAATGCAAATTATTTTTGTATTTTCTTATTGAAAATTTAATGCAACGTGCAAGTATAGCATGAACTTCCACTAATGCACTTTTTCTACTAATTTTAGGATGTAAACAATGCAAAAAGGGTATGTGCAGGATCATCATGGAAAAAATAGGCCCTTAAGTGGCAATAAAATTCAAAAAATCAGAGTTAGGCAACTTGACATAAATTTTTGAATAAGTTATCTATATTATTTCAAAAATATGTAAGAATAGAATCTATAGAAAATTAAATGTAGTTTCCAAACTACTAGGCTTATTTAAAAAAAATCTATTTGGTGAAAATTTCAAATTTCAATGCAGTAGTACTTAAATTTTAGGGAAAAAATAAGAAGTAGGTGTCTTTCTGACCACCCTAACCACAATAAAATGATAATATTTATTTATAATATTTTAGATATAAGTAAGGGACTCATTTCTCAATGTGATGCATATTTTTTTGTAATTTTTTTCTCAGTAAATAATTAATTATGATTATTTTATTACAAATTTTAAAAAGTATAAAAACTCGTATGTCTAACCACCTTAAATTGCTCAAAAATTCATGAAATTCATTTTTTTTTAATCCTATAGTATGTGAAGCATAGAATGTGATGCATGTTTCAGATTCAAAAAATGTGATACCATTTGAAAGTTATAGATGTTTTTCAATCAACCTATTAATCAAGACTTTAATTGTAATTCAAATAGAAAATGAATAATAATTATTTATTAAATTCAAAGTAAAGCATAATTTTTATTGGTGGAAAGATGAGAATATCCTTTAAAAAACCTTTTCATTTCATTAATTTTGGGTAGAAAAAGGTCATTAGCCACATGGGCCTTCATATCACTTAAATATCACCACTTTTTGGCCCATCATGGTCCTACACATACCCAAAATTTTCAATGCAATGCAGGAAATCTCCTAAGATGAAATGAAAAATTAGAAAGGTAACAAGTGGTCTATGGTTGGGTTCACCAAAATGAACCACCGAAAATGTAACACTAGACCTAGGGCAAGAGGATTCCCTCTACTAGACCCTTAAGGTTTTTCACCCTAGGAGCTCTTGGTGTGTGGGAATGGAACTCTTTCCGCTTGGTGGTTAAGGTATTTTTGGTGATTGCATTCAAAGGGAGGGTTGATTGATGAATCTTGTGATGTGCGTGTGTCATGTGTGGCTAGAAACTGAAAATGAAATAATACTAATTGAATGTATGAAATGTAAGCAAATTAAATCTAAATTAATGCAGATTAATCTAAAATGACCTAAATGGATGCAATAGAGAAAAAAATGGAAAGGATTAGACCTTGTGTACTTGGAAATGGGATGTTGTAGATGACAGGTCCCAATATATTCTAGAAAATATCTGAAATCAGTAGAGGGACACTTATGCGAAGTTGGGCGAGCTAGTCCTCTTGTCGAGAAATTCTGTCGCACCATGTTTCGAGCAAAAGGGTACCCAAAAATGAACAAAACCATTTTTAGGCTTAATATAGGAACAAGGTTGCCAATAGGGGTGACCTAGTCCTCTTGATGCTTTATGAGGATTTAGGGTATGATTATGTGGGTCCTAGCTGGTACTTCCTTCCTCTGCAATAGTCCATGGCTAAAACTCTTGAAAACAACCTACAACTTGTCCTTTTTCTCGTTCTAGGGTTTTATGCTTTGATGTGACCTAAGTGTAATGTTTGTAATTTCTCCAACACTTTGTACCTAACCAAATCTGAAAAAAAACTTGCAAAACACATGCAAAAACCAAGACAATGTTGGGGTTAGGAAATAGGGGTTTGCCTAAGTCAAACCGCTTTGATAGTAACTCAAACCCAAATGAGATAAAGCCAAAGGAAAGATGCTTGAATGATAAAAAATTTAAATTCTCACTAAATACTTTGTTGTTGAGGTCTGTAACATGCAAGAACAACTTCTTATGAAACCCTTTTTCTTGATTCCTTGCTCGTGAAGATAAGAGTGCAAGAGTGCTTGTGAAGATTGAGTGAAGGTGAAAAATAATCTTAGGAGAGGTCAAAATGAAGGTGGAAGCCCTTATTTGTACATGTAGAACCCTAATTTTCTTGAAATACAACATGATAGGCCAACACTAGGGTTTATGAGGCAATATTCCCATTAGGTTTTGTTTTAAATTTGAAATTTATGCCAAAACGGACTAGGTCACCCAAGGTGGCGACCTAGTCAACTTGGGAAATTTCAAGTGGTGGTCAAGAATTAAATAATGTTTAATGAATTTTATTAGCTTTGCCTCCCAAAAAACACTTAAGTCAGGACTAAAAGTACTTAAAGGGGACAAATTAACATAAGAAAAGGGTTAAATTAGGGGTGATAATCCTAGGAAAGTGTGAAAATGTATTACAACACTTTACAACACTTTGTCACAAGGCTTAGAAAGATTTAAGAGGGTTTTTTTTAGGTAAATTATGTTGAAAGGGGCTTATAAAAGTGAGGAAATGTGTTATAACACTTCACAACACCTTAGTAAAACACTGCTAGGTTATTGTTGAATTGCAAGTTTACAAGGCTGAATCAAGGGAAAACAAGGCCAAAATCCAATGAAAAAGGCCAAAATGAGTGAAAAAGTGTCAAGGACTACAATTTTTGGTGGCACACAAAGATACCTTCAATTCAAGAGAACTACAAACTATATGTGCAATATTCGTCAACAAGAAAAGGCTACAGAATGAACCTCAAGAATATTCAACGAAAATAAAAATCCTCAAAGGTTGAGAGTTTGAGAGTAAATCTCTAGAGAGAAACTATAATGAGGTTTGAGTTCTATATAGGAGAAGCCATAAATAGTAAAGGGATTATATGAGGCCAAGTTTCAACATCACATGCAATGAGATATAGTGATCTAGTAATAGCTCACTCAATCTAACATAGAAAAACACTTAGTTAACTAAATAAAGAACTCCTAAGTTTAGCTTAAGTGCATGAGAATAAATTAGAGTCATAATCAGTTAAAGATTACTCTAACACCCCCCCTGAAGATAAACATGCGGAGTAGCTAAAAACCCTAAAAAATAATACATGATGGGTCCTAGCAAAGAAGGCCTTGTGAGGTACCCATGTAAAAACAAAAAATATATCAAAAATTGAAAAAAGGAGAAAACCACAATGGGAGAAACTCTCCAAAATATAGAAAGGTGAATGAAGGAATTATAAATCCTCCAAATCAAGGTGAAGGTCTAAGAATCCTCCAACCAAAATAATGTCCCAAAAAAGAGAGGAATATGTAGAACATCAATGAAGAATGAAGAAGTTGTAGACTATTGTTAAATGATGATTGATATAGTGCTCAAATGAAGAACCTCTAGAAATAGAAATGTAAGAGTTTCCATATGGTCAATAATCTATCTCACTAAAATCCACTTAACCAGCCACTAATGTATGTTGCATCTAAAAGTACATAGGAACAAGAACTAGATACATAGATCACTCAAAAAAAAACCATGGAAGTATTAGCACCAATAGTATAACCCCCCCAATGTTTAAAAGGGGAAATTCATGATAGATACACTAAAACTATTGTGAAATAAATAAGTGTATGTAGGAGAAACAACCTGCAAATAAAAGGGTGTGTGAACTAAGGCACACACACATGAGGCAAGAATCAGTAGGATTCACTGCTATCGTGGAAGGGGCACTCACTTGACAAAGGCCTTATGACAAAACAAAGGAAAACATAAACCCCCCATGACACCTTATATCATAGTGTGAATACTAAAGGCATAATAGGATGTACAAAAATCACCAAAAAATATACACCAGAATGGTACTTTATCTTACAGCGTCTACAAAAGAGAATGTGCATCAAAAAGATGTTTAAAATGCCCAAATAGGATAAAATAATGGAAATACATATAGAACATAAAAAAATGAGTCATCCCTCTTAAAAAAAAGGTTTCTAGGAGCTAAGATGTCTAAGTAATTCACCAAAGTGTAAAAACACTAAAAACTAAATAAAACATACTAAGAAATCAATCAAGAAAAAGTGCATGGATGGTTGCAAAGAGCTCTAAAAGACCATTAAATTCTATTAGAATTGTGAAAAATGGAGGAATGGGTCAAAATTTATGAGCTCAAGAATAAAAACAACACCACTAACTTCAAAAGGTTGTAGAATGCATCAAAAGAAAAAGAAGGTGATGAGATCCACAACACTAGAGAGTGGGTGGAACCATATATTTGACAATATCTAATTTTCCAAAAAATGACATTGTATGCCCAAGTTATGGCCAAAAGGAAAAAAAACTACTCCTAAGGGCCAAAGAAGGGCTGAGAGGGTTAAGGGCTTATCCATATGACTGCCACCATGCCAACATCATCAAAATATTCCACAAAATATTCTTTTTTGTTAGAAAAATAGAACCAAATTGGCAAGAAAAAATCTAATTGCCAAAAAACATGCATGTGATGGAATATTCGCAAAAATATTCCCTAGGAAATGCTGTGAGAAAATTCTAGCATTGCTAGAGAAAAATTGAAGAATCTACCCAAAAAATTAGTTGGGCATCATCGTAGGAAATTTTCAAGGTGCCATAAACTTGAGGAAAAACTATCGACATTTTGCATACCATCGATCAATTCTGAAATGCCAATGACGACAAGCATTAATTATAGCATAGGGAAGGTGCAGGTCCCACAAGGGAAATTACCCTATGGGTACACCCAAAAAATTTTACCTCCCTTTTCTTTAAAACTACCCACAAAATTTTTGAAAAAAACATTTTTCATGTTTCTTTTTTAATTTTTATAAAATTTCTTTCAAAAAGAAATCTTAGAAACCCAAAAAACACAAACTTTTTTTTTTGAAATTTGTTCCCACATAACCATATAGGGGGTATACAACCTCTGTGAATTTTTTTTTCCTTGGTTGCTCTTGATATCGAAATAGGGAAAATTTATATTGAAAATATGTGGAATCAAGCTCCTGAATCCAACTTTGAGGTCCTTTTCATGCTAAAATGCACCAAAAATCACAGTCACCCTTCGGATCCAAGAAATAGCAACTACTTGAAACCCTCACAAATTTGACCTCAAGAGTCCAAATAAGGCCAAATGAAAGGAAAATATAACTTTCTTGATGGCTTTGAAGCCAACACTGAGGTTGTTTCTACACCAAAATGCACTTTTAAAACACACCTTAAAAATTTGTTAAAAAAAGCAATGGTGATTCAAATTTGAAGCTTGTAACCCTTATTGAAGAAAAAAAACCTCATAAATCGAGAAGGGGTTTGTTGAATTGAGGATTTGACACCATGTTATTATTGTGAAAATCATGAGCCACACGATCAAACAACGAAAACATATACCTTCCAAGAAAGAGATCTACAAACAATATATGCAATATTCCTCGATGAGAAAAATCTAAAAAAATGGACCTCAAGAATCTTAAAGGAAAAGAAAAGTCCTCAAAGGTTGAACATTTGAGAGTAAATCTCTAGATAGAAAATGCAATGAGGGTTGAGTGATATATAGGAGAAAGCCTAAATGGTAAAGGGATTAGATTAGGAAAAGTGTCAACATCACATGCAATGAGATAGAATGATCTAATAATAGTTCACATGTGTTAACATAGAAGAGAACTTAGTTAACTGAATAAAGAACTCCTAAGTTTACATGAGAATAAATTAGACTAATAATCTATTAATGATTAATTAATTATTATCTAATATATGATTACTCTAATATAAAATCCCTTGCCAATTCCAATAAACATAAGAATTATCCATCTTCTGCAAACAAAAATAATGATACACCCATTAATTTAGAAAAGTGTTATGGCCATGGATTTAAGATTCTTAATATACAAGGTTGTGATACAAGGAATGAACATGATGTTCAGACTATCTTAGATTAAATACCACAAGAATATACAATAGTGATTGGTTATCAAGGTCCTCTACCTCTAGATAAGACATTAATCAAGCTTCCACTCCACCAGAAACTCATGTTCGTATTGGAGATGGCCTCCTTCCCACTACACATCCCTTACCCAAAATATAATATACACTTTTTCAATGATAATTAATTACATTACTACCTCTTCATGAAAGAAAATATGCTACATAAAAAGTAAAAACTCATATTTTTATGCATATCATAGAACATTTGGTCATTCTACTGATGAATGTTATGCTTTAAAGAAAAATTGCAATGGTTAATTCAATTATATGATATTGATGTAGATCTATATAAAATAATAAATTAGTTAATATAGTGTTGCTCCTTGCTATGTGGAATTTGTAGTATCATATTCAATATTCATTTTAATACAATGGGTCACAAAACAATTTTGTGCAACCATACTTCATCAATGGGGAGCAACACAATAGTATTCATATATGGCTGTCCTTGTCCTTTCACTTGGGGGGCAAGGATAACTAGTCTTGTGATATTTGTATTATTTCTAAAGGATCCTCTCTTCCTTTAATTTCTCCTTAAAATATTAGTGTAGCAAGTATACTAAAATTTTAAGGGGGGCATATTATCCCATCTATTAAGGAAAAATAATAAAAATGTAAATCACAATAGCCCTTTGGTTGTGATATTATGCTTGATATCCCCTACAGTGTGGCCTTTCATCTTCACCTTATTCCATTTTAGTGGTAATATCATACATTATATTCTATAAAGTGGGGCTTTCTTAATCTATGTTAGTGTCCCCTTAGTTATGGTGTTATACTTAATACCCACTAAAAGCATGATTTTTCATCGCATGTCCATGTCCCCTTAGTGGTGGTATTATGCTTGATACCCCCTTGGGTGTTTTCCTTCATTCTATTTTTTTTCCTCTTTTAGTGGTGGAGTTAGGTATGAAACTACCTAGGTGTGACCTCCCGTACATTGAGTTATGTCTTTTGAAGTATTATGATCAATTTGTAGGCATGTGCCCTTTGTAGTGGTGTTAGCTATAGTGCCCCCTGAGTTGTGATGAATGATTCATCCCTTGTGATGTTAAGCAATCCCCCATTATGTTAAAATTTTGTACACCCCCTAAGGTGATTCATCCCCTATGATAAACTTTATATACTCCTTGAGGTGATTTTACCCTATGACATTAAACTTTTGGTGCTCCCTAAGATGTGATTGGTAAAATAGTCCATGGCTTTGGTATAATGACACTTGCAAATTCATGTACTTGATAATTTTTACATTTCCACCTAACATAACACAACTTTATTTCTATTGGAGCCATGTGTTTCATGAGATAACTAAAATAATGTAGCTTGCTATCCTTGTGGAACCCATAGTATTGTATGGACACCTAGCATAATGTAGCTTGCTACCCAATAGTTCTATGTAGCTTGTAAGCAATTTATCATAGTTTTAACTTGATAGTGGTTATGAGGGAGCTATCCAATATAGAATGATATTTGAGAGATGATGTTTGATATTTGAGACAAATTTAAGACCCGGGTCTCTTTACCATACTAACTCAAATATTCTTTAGTAAGCTAACCTTATGTTTATTATCATTATTTATGTTGTGTTTCTTATGTTTCTATGTTGTGTCTTTTAATGTGTTTCTATTGTGTTTGCATTGTGTAGGTTTAATATTTCATATCCATGTTTATTATGTTAGTTTTTTCTTTTCACCATATATTCTTCATGTTTGTCATGCTACATTGCACCTCATGTTGTGTGTGTGTTCATTTGTCCTTAATTTTTTTTCCATAGGATATTTACCCTTGGGGCAAGTGCATCCCCTATATTTGATGTCATCACATCTCTTCAATGATTGGATAATTGAACCCTTCTTGGCTTTATCCTTACTTTAGTGTGTTTTTTGCATAAGTTCATACTTTCACTAAACTGGGGGCTAAATGTAGCATTGTAAATTATCACCCTTGACAACTTCACACTAGATTTAGCTCCCCCTTATGTTTTTGGACCTAATTATGCATTTAATTTACTTCTTTTAAAATAATATTAAAAAAATCATAGTGAAATTTTTAAAAATTTATATTTAATACCAATGTTTAAGGCCCCAAAATGATAGGTCTTGACTAGGGCATCTAATGCCCCTATCCAACCTCTTTTGGCTAAATGTAAATTATGTCAGCATCAACATTTTAATATTTCAAAATCTTAAATCATTTGTTGATTATCGATATTTGATTCTTGGGAAATGAAATAATTACATACTAATACGAGTCATTTTTCACCATTTGAATCCTAGGAACTTTCAAGAGCAATCCTAAGACTTTGAATTGATAAATTGAGCAGTTAAGAGAAAAATTATAGCAGTATTTTTTCAGTCAAGAATCATGTTAGGAATACATCATATTTTCATGTGATTTTGTTCACGGTTGATGTTAATTTGTTTTGTGAGTACTAACACTTGTAGGATTTAAAATCAAGTATCAATTTATCCTTGAAAGTGATGAGTACAATGAATTTAGTCCATCTTGGGAATGTAGATCTGAGTTGTAACTTATTAAAATTGTCAATTTATCACTTCTCAATCCTTTAGCCTCTCTATGACTGAGGGTAAGATCTCTTTTACATCATCATAACTATTGTGGAGGTATAAATCCAAAAATAGGTTTTGAGTTAGGCAAGCCCTTATATGGCATAACCATTCCCTATCTTTCATGTGTGTAAATTATAGATTTGAAGTGAATTGAAGGAGGATTGAAAACCTAATTGCTCATTCAAGAATTCAAGTCTTACAAGTCAAAAAATTAGAGAAAGTGGATTTAATCAATGATAGACAAACTTCTAACACCAATTCCAAAGGAGAAGAACCTATAGATCGAGAGCGACATGAGATTGAATTCTGATTTTGATTACCTATTTCCGAGTCTAGGGTGCCCAACACCACTATCCAAAATTTTCAAGGCCAAATTCATATGCCAAGTTCCTCTTTGTCTATCCTATACTTTTCTTAACTCTATTTGTATTTTTATTTCTTATTTTCTAGGTATCATCTCATTTTGATGTATTTCATAGTTAAGTTAGGTACATCTTTACATATCAAATTAATCAATTAATCAACATTAAATCACACACAACTCCTTCCTAAATGAAATACTAAAACCTTGATCCACCATTCTAGCTATTCTATTGAGGTTAGTAGCCAAGTGGGTGTTTGATAGCACTTTTAGTCCATTCCCTTCTAATGTTAGAAAGAGTGATCCTACAAGTCAAAAAATTAGGGAAAGTTGATTTTATCAAGGACAAAAGAAGTTCCAACACTAAGTCTAGAGGGGAAGAACCTATAGACAAAGATAAGCATAAGATTGAAATCTTATAGTGAGTACTTTTATCCCATTCTAGGCTACCCTATACCCCTGTACAGCTAGATTTCAAGCCCAAATTTATATGCCAGGTTCCTTTTTGTCTGCCCTCAGCTATATTTAACTCTATTTTGTTTTTCTCTCTTTTGTAATTTCCAAGAATCATCTCAATTTTCTTCATTTTCATAGTTAACTTAGGAACACGTTACATTATCAAATTAATTAGACAATCAAATCAAATCATAAACAACAACTCCCTAAAAGAAGGACTAAAACCTTGATCCACCATTCTGGCCTTATCCCAATTGGCGGTTACACCATTTTTGATGTAAAATTATTATGTGTGTTTTTTTGGATTAGTTTTTTACTTATTACTATTTCTATTTTATTAAAGTTGGGGTTTGGTTAAGTCCCTTAAAGTTTCAAATCTATTATTCAAACTTAAGTAGAGATTTCAAAGGTGTTTTAATGTTATTTTTCTTATTATTTGGATAAAATTAAATCCCTAAAGTGATGACCTATGAGATGAATCCTTGTTGGAGTTTTTAATATGATAGTTATAATATAAAGTAAAACCTTCTTCCTATTTTAATTGTATCTATAAAATTCTTCTTTATTTAATTTTTTCTTGATTCTTTTTTAGTGTTGGTATTTTTAATTTTAAATTTTCATCTTTTAGTTTAAAATGAATTGGAGAAGTGAATATTGGGAAGAAATTTATAGATTTAGAGAGGAGAGGTTTAATATCTTGAAGCAAGCCATACTCAATTTTTTTTGAAGTATTGAGGTAGGATCTTAAGCATTTGGATTTTATTTTTATGTTATCTGATGTTAAAATTATTCTTGAAATCTTGCTAGCTTCTCTATTAGTGCTTAATATTGTATAGTTGTGTTATGTATTATTTATTGAAGCTTATTTGAGTTGGTGGTTATGTTGTGTTAGGCATAGATATTCCTCTTTGGTTTAAGAACCATTTATTTATTGAAGTTGATAGAGTTGTGTCACCTTAATTTATTAATTTCTCTATTGTGTTGTGTTGATTGGGATTGAATGTCCATGTTTGTGGATGATTTTTCTTGTGAAGAGGAGATAGACATCCCATAACTTATTCATATTGTTGTCAATAAATATATTGAGGGTGTATCATGATGTTAATTAATAATTTTTGGGTACTTTGGTATTGAAGAGATTGGATTAAAATTTATTTCTTCCCCCAAATGATTAGTGAGTGACCACGATTCTGCTCCATATGAATGTTTAAAAGATTTATTTATTTGTATTAGTCATCTGAGTAGGTTGTAGAGTCATGTATTTGTGTGCTCCTTGTTGTAAGTGTGAATAAGCAGAGAGGAAATAAAACACTTCTTAATGAAACATTGCATCAAAGATTAAGCTAATAATCAATTGAAAGCATCTCATTGTCTCCTATCTTTAAAGATTTATTAAGCTATGTTCTCTTAGATTTAAATAACACTATAACTGTTAAAATGACAATCTAAAGAATGGAATAATATTGATGCAAATGATGTGAAGCTAATATGATAATGGTAAATGATAAAAGAAACTAGTATAGCATGAACTGACATGTAAACTGATAAATGCAACTACAGGAGGCAGCCATGATTGTGAAAGCTTGAATGCTGGATGTTGGATGCTTGGATGCTTGATGAATTCCTGCAGAGTAAACTTGATAACCTGGGATCCTTTTCTTGTTTCAATGAAGCTTTATTTATAGGTTTCCTGGTTGTAGAAATGCATAGGGATGGCAAAGAGAGGCTTGGATTCAATCTAGAGGTTTGAATGGTGAGAGATGGAGGAGATTGAGATAATTTTAGAGATTGTCTCTACCCATGAAAACACCAGGCAAGAGAAGAGGAAAGATTGATGGAGGAGGCTTGAGAGAAGAATTCGCAATTTGTCTCCAATTCTTCCCGTGAAGTTTCAATCAATTAATTTTGACATATTTTGACATAAATTAGACATAGGATATCTAATTTGATTTTGACGAAATATAGAGGAATATTCCTTATGCCTTTATTTAAATATTTTTGATTTATTTAAATTAGCAAAAGAGGGATAAATAATTTAATAAAACAAACTATAGAATTTTTTTATTAATTTAAATAGAAGAATAATGACAGTTAATCAATAAAGTGTTTAATCTTTATTTAATTAATTTAAGATTGATGTGATAGAGTAAAATAGGGAAATGATAATTAAATCAAATAAAGTATTTAATTTTGTTTATTTAATTAATATGAGATAATAGACTAAATTAGAAGAATTTGAATGTGAATGTGAATGTGAACTATATAAATAAATACTTCTATTTATTCAAAAGTAGAGGAATTTAGAATAGTTAATCAAATGATTCATATTTAATTTATCAGATTCTCCAGACAATTTTTAGGTGTATACATTTTTCCCCTCTTTGAAGTGATGTGTTTACGCATTGCTTCGAAGAAATTTTTACTGCTACTGCTAGTATTGATGAAAAAAAAAAAAAATCAGTGTGCCCTAGACATGCCCCAGATAATGATTTTCAGATGATTGCCGATAATATGCACCCTCGGGAGATAAATTAATGATGTGATGATTTTTGAGAAATTTTGAAATTTCATGATGATATGATGATTTGAGGATGATTTGATCGTTGTTTTAATGAAGAAATAATTTATCTCCTGACAATGATGAAGAAAATATAGGCCATGGATGAATTTCAATTAATTCCATTAATAAAATTAATCAAAATAAAATAAAAACCACAAAAATCCATTTTCAAAAATCTATATAAGGTTCAAAAGGTCATTTTCAAAGTTAGTTGCACTTTGTGACTTTCAACATCCAATGATAGAGACTTTTGAGCCAACTGGAGCAAGGTGCCAATCCCCTACCACACTCATCATTTTGATTGCATACGACATCACCAACGGTCGGCTACCTATGGACCTCCGGTATGTAACCATAATCCACCTTGTTTTTCGTGCATTTTGATTTTTTATGCATTTTTATGCTTTCTGTGTGTTTTCTCTAGTTTAGCACATCAAGGTCACACTGTAGTGCTTTGTACTTCGGTGTAGCACATCCATTGTCCATTTTAGCACTTTGAGATTTAGCGCTTGCATTATTTTCTTTAGCACTTTAATAGGATAATTTAGCGCTTTCATGTTTTAGCACTTAGGTAGTTAGTTTTAGCGCATGCATGGTCTATTATAGTGCTTTGGTAAAGCAATGCTTTGATGGACTATTTTAGTGTGTCGATGCGGTAAAATAACACTCTGGGTAAAGTGGTGTTTCAAATGCCTGTTATAGTGCATCGAAGTGTTGAAATAGTGCTTTGGGTAAAATAGCGCTTTGGGTGCCTGTTTTAGCACATCTGATTCATAAAGTAACGCTTTTGAGTTTTAGCGCTTTGGATGCTTGTTTTAGTGCATCCATGTCCGAATTGCAGATTTTGACATAGTTAACCTTGATTTCATCAATTCTAATCATGTCCATTCTTCAGTTTGGTATGATTGATAATCCAAATTCCTGATGATTGATTTTGATGATTAAAATAATACTTACTTTAATGATAGGCGAGAAATAATCCTATTTGTGATGATCCTCATGATAGGCGAGGAAATGATTCAACATCTGATAAACCTCCTGATAGGTGAGATTAGATAATGTTTGTGATGAACCTAATGATAGGTGAGGTTTCTTGATGTTTGTTCATGAATTTTGATCAAAAATTCATACCAAAGTTTGATTGGATCTAATAGTATAATGACTTTTGATTTCTTGACGTAGTGCACTGATTGTAGATTTTTTATTTTTTTTATGATGATAGGAGCATTTGGGTAATCTCCAGATGCGAGAGTGGTTTCCTTGGACTACTGATTTGATTCCTCATCTAACTCTAGATGAGATTCAGATCAGGGTCTCCTTACCGCTTTGGCCGAGCGGTGGCATAGTGACCATAACACTTTCCATTTACCCCTTGGTGAGATGATGGTCACACCCAAGGATGTGTGGCGGATTCCACATATTCCATTTATGGGAGAGATTGTGGTCTACGATTCACATGAGGCTGGTGGGAGAGATGCTCTCTGCAAAGTGTTTCAGGATCAACACATTGCAAGTCTGAGTGTCCGATGGAGGACGATTGTTGATTCATATGCTTCACTACTATCAGTGCTTGCTGGATTCATTAGAGGTTTCCTTTGTCTTGATCATAGGTCAAAGGGATTCTTTATGGGTTGGGGCTGGATTTTGGAGAGTATGGTCGTACATGGCATGAGATATGCATGGGGGAGTTGTATGCTAGCACATCTCTACCATGATCTACATTTAGTGGTATATTTGGGGGTGCGCAGTTTATCAGCAGGGATGACCCTGTTATAGGTGTGGGCATGTGGGAAGTTTTCCATTGCTCAACCATTTCCAGTTCTGGATAGACCTGTAGGCAAACCATATGTTTTTCAGTATAGAGGTAGACTTACCTAGGCTCGGATGGGTAAGTTGGAGCATTGGATACAAGTGTTGGATGATATAGAGAGTGTCATCTAGTAGCCATATCTGGACTATGAGTAGTAGGATGAGGATGATGTAGTGCTTGAGTATCTTTATGATTTTATGTACCTGATTAGCAGGACACCTTTTGTTTTGGAGAGATTTTTGCTGCAGCGAGTGTATAGATAGTATGACATTCTACAGTGTATGCCTCAGGGGGTAGACCACTATGCTAGGTGATGTAGCAGATTGGGGACCATGTCTATCATATGATACCATTGTAGAGGGGTATAGGGCTCTGCACCCGTCAGCCTGGGACATGCATAGAGATATTGCAAAGGTGGTAGTGACAGGGGAGTACGCAACATTTTTGGCATTGACTCCACATCCTCGCATCACTAATCTAGATGAACCAAGACCATTACCCATTGAGGAGGATGTTGTCGAGGGTTCTGAGGATAGTGGGGGTGATATTCCATCAAGCAGTAGTCCTAAGAGTAGAAGTGGTGACAGTAGCAGTGATGATAGTGATGGTGGCGGTGGAGGTGGCAGAGGGGTTGGACTAGTAGTGTTGGTCCATCATCTAGTAGACCTCGCAAGATGTGAGCAATGGTAGTGCTGTCAGTTGACAATCAGAGGCAGATTGCCAGTCTTCAGACACAGGTAGAGACCCTGCAAGGATAGTTGGTAAAAGCCCAAGGTTTGTTGGTATAGATGCAGACCTAGATGCAAGCTCAGGCACAGGCCCATGCTCAGGCATTTGTAAAGGTACAGGGATAGTTGGCCACTATTCAGACTCAAGTTGCTACCTTGATAGTTAAGCGAGATAGTGCTAGAAAGATTATCGAGAGGGCACAGGAGATGACTGAGACCCTACAGAAAGTCGCTGATGGTACTTCGATGGCAGATTATATGAGAGAGGTTTTGCAGTGCCTGTTGATCGTAGAGTCAGCTATGCCCCATCGAGATCTGGTCGGACTCGTACCCCGATAGTTAGTGAGGGTGTGATACAACCTCCTTGAGGAGATCCCAAAGATCTTGGTCCTTCCAAGGGTGGTGGTGGTACTAGTCCTGTTGGTCCTTCTCATTCTAGTAGTAGCAGATCCTAGATTCCATTGTGATTTCAAGATTTTCTTTTTGAGATATGATGTATACTCTGAGTTGGCTTATTTTTGATGATGTATCTTTATTTCAGACTTCATTATATACTTGACATTGATGATATATATAAGATGCAATTGATTATTATTGATCTATGATGGTTTATGGTTTTATGATGTATGCTTTTAATTTAGGTGATGATGTATTATGTGATGTTTCTATAATGAATGCTTTTATTTCTTGTAATGATTCTACGATGAATGCATCTGTAGAATATATGATGTAATGTATGAAGTTCTAAATGATGAATGCATTTTATTTTAAATGTGATAAAATCTATGGATGTATGGATGTATGATAACATAATGATAATAATGACATGACTTGTATTTATTTTAATGTGATTAAATTTATGGATGTATGGATAATAATGTGATGAATGTTATGGTAAAATGAACATGATGTATTTATTTATGATTTGATGTGAAAAATATGGTATGATTAAATGCATAATTTATTTGATGTAAAATGCATGAATGATGAAATGATGAAAACTTAATGATGAGATGATGACTTCTACATGTTTTTGATGATTTTTTATTTATGTCAAGTATACTCAGTCATATTTGTAGAAAAGATAATCATTAATTGGATCCATTTATGCAAGAAATACTCTGCAGATAATGAATTTATGATGAATGCAGTCTAATTTTAGCATGCAACTATATGCAAACCATTGTCATTTTAACAGTACTTTGTGTTTGGTATCATCATATAGCTTTTATTGGATGTTTAAAGTGAGTACAAGCATTTCTAGTATGTGTTAGACCAATGATGAACTAAGTACTTCTTTCATGATTTTTGATATTGCAAGTGAACACAAGCATCTACGTATAATTGAACTGAGATGACCTGAAAATTCATTGCGTAAATAGGAAGAGATTAATCATTTTAGTGTGTGAATTTTGAATATCATTGGTGATACATTTGCATAGCACATCCCTTGACAATTCACACATTTATATGATTAACTTATAGACAATAGACAATAAAAATATCATTCTTCTTCCTTGTTTTTCTAGTTCAATACATCATCGAGTTACTCCAAAGAAATGATAATCAAAAATACAATTTATCCACCTTTTACTTAGATTGTTTCAATCATTATTCATATTTTAGATCATCCATCTTGATTTTGTGATGTTTTTTTTTTTTTTCAAGATTTTTGACCCAAGACTTAACCTACTAACTTATCTTAGGGGTCTCGAGTGCTGATCAAAGATTAGCCTTGCCTATGTTACACATGCAGAGACCACGTTGTTCAACTAACACATACTCATGTTTTTGAAGTTTACTTTTCTAGAATGACTTTTTCACATGTTTTTGGATTTTTCGATATGATACAGACATTTGATGCCCTTCTGATGATGATCGATGCTGTACTTTGATCATTGTTTTCACTTTCTCGTCATACTGTTGCTTTCCCTTTTGGTGAAACCAATGTTTTTGTTGCCCCTAGTGATATCCAGATGTTGCCCCCAAGCTTGAAGTGAGACATGATGATGTGAAATTATTTGATAATGGATGTAATGATGGAAAGACTAATGACATGATATGAAATGGTACTAACTTCCAGATTAATGATCTTGATATGTATCAAAATAGATGGGAAAGCTGATTTAGAATCACATACGATGCTTGTTTCTAGGTTTTCACCATATTTTTTGATTACACTCTTTGCTTTGTATATTTTTCTTTTTCTCATTTTTATCTTTTTCGTATTATATATATATATATATTTTGTTTCCAAGATGCTTGTTTGCTACGTTTTCACCAAGGAAACCATTTTCAAAAGTTTGAATCATGCACTAGGAATCTAGGTGTAGAACTTTTTGTGATGGATACTGTTGATAGGTTCATCAAACAAATCCCCTTCTAACATTCACATTTGATAAGCCCTTGATCCATACACTGATATTATGACAAAAGGACCCAACTAGTTAGGATGAAATTGCCCTTTCTTTTCCCTATCCTGTTGATTTCTTGGGTTTTCTTTTAGAACCAAATCACCAACTTGAAAAATCCTAGGTTTTACCCTATTATTGTAACTCCTTGATATTCACTGTTGATATGCTATGAGATGCTTAACAACTTGTTGACGATTCTCATCCAACAATTCAAGTTCTTGTAGTCTGGATACCCTATAGTCTTCATCTGAAATGATTCCTCTGAGTGATACACGGAGTGATGGAATATCTACTTCAATAGGTAGTATGGCATTTGATCCATATACCAAGGTGTATGGTGTTGCTCCTATTGGTGTTTTGATACTGGTTATGTAGGCCCATAGTGTAGGATTGAGTTGAACATGCCAATCACGCCCAACATTGTTTATCATCTTCTTGAGGATCTTTAGAATTGTTTTGTTAGAGGCCTCTACTTGGCCATTTCCTTGTGGATAGTACGGTGTTGAGAAACGATGTTGGATAAGGAACTTTTCACACAATTCTTGAACATCTTGATTTTTGAAAGGTTGTCCATTATCAGTGATAATAGATCGAGGAATTCCATACTGACATATTATGTAATTCAAGATGAAAGATGAGATTTTCTTCCCCATGATTGTTATAAGAGGCACTTATTCTATCAATTTTGTGAAATATTATGTAGCTGTTATAATGAACTTGTGTACATTGGATGAAGAGGGATTTATTTTTCCTACCACATCTAGGCCCCATTGATGAAAGGGCCATGTGGATGTGAAGGGATGCAGTTCTTGTGCTGATGCATGATTTAGATTACTGTGAATCTAACACTTTTGACATTTCTTTACAAACCGATAAGATTCTTTCTCCATGCATGGCCAATAATATCCTAAACGAAGGAGTTTCTTCCCTAGAGTTATTCCACTCGAATGAGTGCCACAAATACCCTCATGATCTTCACGTAGAGTCGTCTCATATTATTCATGTTCTAAACATCAGAGTAAGGTACCATCAAGACCTTGACAATATAAGATGTCAGCAATTAAAGTATGTCGGGTGGATTGGTGGATAAAATTATGTTTTTGGTTCTTGGAAAGATCGGGAGGAAGGATATTGTCTTTCAGGTATACACAGTTTCCTCATAGATGGAGGTTTCAATGGTCTCTAGATGGCATATGGTATTGAGTTCTGAATTATTGTGAGAAGTACATGGTACTTGTTCCACCATAAACTCATAACAACCTCGTTTCTCTAGCAATTGTAATAGTGACATGATTGTGGCCATGGCATCCACAGCTTTGTTCTCCACCCTTGGAATTTGATCAAATTTGATGTTGACAAAAAAATGCTTTAGATCATCTATTTTTTGCTTGTAAGGCATCAAATTTTCATCCTTGGTCTGATACTCGTCATTTACTTGATAAATGACTAGTTGAGAGTCTCCATATACTTAAAGGTCTATGATTCTCTGTTCAATTGCTATCTTGACCCCAATGATCAATGCTTCATATTCTACTCTAGATCCTCATTGTGTGTATGATCCATCAAAATATAATATCCATTGTTGTGGCATCACTGTCAGAATGTCCGCATCTGGAAACTCCATTGTCATGGGTCGATCATCTGGTAAAGGAGCCTTCGCTAATTTTTTGGCAATTTCTTGGCCCTTGATGGATTTTCTATCCACATATTGAATATCAAATTCACTTAATAGCATGACCCACTTGGCTAGTCTACCTGTTAAGGTAGCTTTACTAAGTAAATATTTTAAGGGGTCGATCTTTACTATTAACCTGATTGTATGGGTCATCATATAATGTCTCAGCTGTTGAGTAGCAAACACCATCGCTAAGCAATATTTCTCTATGAAAGTATAGTTTATTTCATAGTCATTTAATGTTCTGCTGATATAGTAGATGGTGGGTTCCTTTCCTTCATAATCCTCCTGTGCTAATAATGGTCCTAAAGATATATATGTTGCTGCAATGTACAATATCAAAGGTCTTCCTTTGGTTGGTGGCATGAGAATAGGTGGTGACATTAGATACTATTTTATTTGATCGAACGTTGTCTCACACCCCTCATCCCATTTGAAAATTACATTTTTATGTAACAAATGATTGAAAGGATGACTCTTGTCTGCCAGCTAGGAGATAAAACACCTGATCGATTGGAGCCTCCCCTATAGTGATCTCAGTTGACCTATATTTCTGGGAGGCAACATTTCCATTACTTCCTTGAATTTTTCTAGATCAACTTCAATTCCATTTTATGAGACAATGTACCCCAATAGTTTTGCTGATGTGACCCCAAAGACATACTTCTTGGGGTTTAACCTGACATTGAATTTCTCTAGCCGTGTGAAGATTTTTCTCAGGATATGTAGATGTCCTTCCCTTGTACAATATTTTTCCAGAATATCATCCATGTAATCCTCCATGAAGGTGTGCATCATATCATGAAAGATTGTTGTCATTTCTCTTTGATAGGTGGCTCCTATATTTTTCAGATCAAATGGCATGACATTCCAACAGAAGGTTCTACAGGGAAATTTAAATGCAGTCTTTACCTGATCTTTTGGAGCTATTTATATTTGATTATATCCAGAAAAACCATCCATGATTGACAACATGGCATGCCATGCCATCAAGTCCATAATAATGTCTATATTTGGTAATGGAAATCATCCTTTGGGCATGCTTTATTTAGGTCTCTAAAATCCATACATATCCTGATGCTATTGTCCAGCTTAGAAATAGGCACAATGTTTGATATCCACTAGGATTAGTTGATAGACCTTATGAATCCAACATCTATCTATTTCTTTAACTTAGTCTTTACCATTAATGCGATATGAGGATTCATTTTTCTCAATTTTTGCTTCACAAGCTTGATTCCTGCAGGCAAAGACAAATGATTCATGAGTAGATTTGGATCCAAGCCTGGCATATTGGAAGATGACCAAGAAAAGCTGATGCTTCTTTCCCTAAAGAACTTGATGAATTATGGTCTCTCTTGATCTGTCATGGATTCTGCTAGATGTAGGATTTGTGCTTTCTCTTTAGTGTCGATGTTAATAGAATATATTGGTTCTACTAGAACTGATGACTGCTCATGATAATGTTTTGGAAGAGTGTCAAATCTCCCATCTTTCAGTGCCTCAGAGAGGTTTTCACCATTAGATACATTCTTTAATTTATCTATTTCCAGATCTAATGTTGCCATAGAATGGTTTTCACCATTAGATCTATTATCCCTATTTTTACTTTTGCAACTGGAAGATTTGATAGCCTCCTACCAATTTGCATTGTTATGAGTATTACAGATAGAACTTGTACCAGGTTCGTCATGACATAGGAAATTCACGATGGCATCATCATCTGCAAATATTGGTACAATTAGAGGTTCGACAGGTTCCCAATCAATAAGTTCTAGATGGATTAGTGGCATGAGGTCATTGGATTCATTTAGGTTGATGGATGTAAGGGTTTGGACAGCCATTTTGTCATAGTTGTTAATTGGAATATCGCAGTTAATGATGGTACCTTCTTCAAGATCATCTAGTTCACTTGATGTCTGTTCATCCCCACTTGAGTCATCGATATTTAGTGATCTCGATACAAATGGTCTAGATCCAGAGCTTTGTCACTCCTCACGTGTAGGGGCATATTGTTGTATTATATCAATTTGAATATTGGTGTAAGATACATTGGAACATAGATCCCACTCATATTCATTTGAATCCATTTCAGAGCTATCTCTAAGCTGAAGGATTCTTTCTACAACCTTCCTTGTCATCTCCTATTTTTCTTCTTCAAAGTATCCCATTCCCGTCTTCTCTTTTGATTGGAGAGTGAGAGGCTGAATAGGCTCAATTGTTCCTTCCTTTCTTAAACCAACAGGTCCTTGTCCCTCATAAGCTATTTTTTCTAGGATAGCTTTCCTTTGTCATATTTTTCTATATTGATATTGATGTTCTTGATACTGCTATTTGATGTCGATGGTTCTTCATCTCTGTATAACCAATCAAGGATTTATTTATTGTCTGATTCATCCTCTATGGTATCGGATCTTACAAACCTTTCTTCTAAAACTATGATAGGTAGTGATGTTTGATCTTTGATCATTGATGGTTGGCCATATGTCTTTGAAGATGGCATTAACAATGAAAGATTAAGTGATTATTCCATAGAATATTGCCCCACTCCCTTGTCTGTCAACTAGACCTGCTCTTGATATTTCTGTGATAAATAAGTTTGGGGATCTGAAATGTCTGTCACTTGAGTGTCAACAAGATTTGTATCTTTTTCTTTATCCTTCTTCTCTACCCATTTGGTGATGATATTTGGATGTTTTTCTTCATTTGATGACCTTGAACTAGAGGCTTCCTAATTGTGAGGCACAAAGGTATCTTGAGAGTTTCCAAGTGTGTCACAATGTCGAGGATTATTATAATCAGAAAATACAGTCACCTCCTATCCATTTACTAGGAACTTTAAGCATTGGTGATATGTGGAAGGTACTGCCTCCATTTCATGGATCTAGGGACGTCCTAAGAGTATATTGTAAGTCAAATTTTTTTCTAGTACTTGACATGCTATGTGTTTCATCATTGGTCCTACTTGGATGGGTAACACAATCAGTCCCTTTGAAGATCTCTCTTCCTCATCATATGATTTTATGGTCATTTTACTTCTAGCATCAATAGCCTCATGGAAATACCCTAGTGCACAGATTAACTTTAGAGTGCAAATGTTCAAACTAGCTCCCCCATCTATTAAGACTCTTTTGACATGATGATTATGGATCAAGACCTCGATATGGAGTGCGGTGTTATGGGGATGGTTGAGTGAGAAATCATCCTATTCAAAGAATGATAGATAGTGTGGGGTAGTCAAATTCCCCACCATATCTTGGAATTGGAAAACATCTAGATTTTTCGATACCGTAGTTGCAACTAGTGCTTGTTCTAGAATCTCCTTATGTGATGGAGATAGTTTGAGAAGTTCTTGTATTGATATCTTTGTTGGAATGTTTTGAAGCTGATTGACAATGTTGTAATGAGATGGAGGTGGATATGCATTCTTAGACCCAACTCCCTTTAACACTACCTTGGATTGCCCCCTTGTCATTACATTTGTTGGTTGATAGTCCTGTCATTCTTTGATTTTTATAACATTTATTTGATTTTCAAGGACTTGTATGCTTGGGAGTAAATCCAAAGGGGTAGTGTTGTTGGTATAACGTTCGTTTATGTTATGACCAGTGGTATGATCACTCTCTACTTTGGTAAGACAAAGGATTGTCTTATCATAGATATGATTGATATTTTTACCTTTGTTGTTCATAGAAGCTGATGTTCCTTTGTCATAGTTTGGTAAAGGGTCCTTGAAGGATGAATGATCATTATTGTTTTGGGGTCCCTCTATATGCACCTTATTATTTTCGATCAGATCTTGAAATGTGTGTTTTAATTCCATGCAATCATTAGTTTTATGGCCTTTATTATTGTGGAAGTTGCAGTAATCTGAGTCATTCCACCATGATGGTTGGACCTTTGGATCCCAAAATCTTGCTTCTCATGCAGTGATAAGACCACTGGTGACTAGTTCCTTCATTGTTGATTCCAATGTTTGGCCTAAAGGTGTGAACCTAGGCCAGTTTAATGGTTTTTGGTATGATTGTGATTTTGTGATTTCGTTGTTCTGAATGATATTTGAATTGATGATTTGATTAGTGTTTTGATTTGTTTTCAAAGTAGATGCTATCAAGTTGAAAATGGTTTGGCATTTTGTAAATCACTTGTCATTTCGTTTATATTCGTATTTCAGTTCTTTTACAAAAAAATTGCTTTATCACTATTGGGGTACTACTTTGAGGAGTTTGTGTTATTTATTTTGTCATTTAAATGTTTAATAACCCCTCTTTTGACTAGCTCTTCTTCAATCTTGACACAATTTTCTATCAGCTTTTCAAACATAGGAAGATATTGCAATTCAAGTCTGTAACTCATCTCCTCCATCAAGTTATCAATAAACAACTCCATTTTCTCTTCTTCAGAAATGGATCGAGGATATCTAGCAAACAATTGTTGCCATCTTTGTAGAAAGGACAAGAATGTCTCCCCTTTCTTTTGTTTCAGATTATGTAGATCCTTTATCGTAACATCATGTTGGATGTTAAAAGAATACTAGGAGATGAACCTATTGACAAATTCCTCAAAAGTCCTAATACTTGGATGTAATTTTGAAAACCATTCCATACATGCACCTCCCAAGCTTCTTGGGAATAATCTCATTAGGTAAGTTTCCTCTTGGGAAAAACCTAGGCTTATGGTTTTAAATTCCCAGATATGATCGATTGGATCTATCCATCCATTGTACTTGTCGTACTTGGGAAATTCACAGTGTCTAGGAAAAGGTATCATATTGACTATTGAGTCAAAAGGATAAGGACATATGTTCTGTACTACATACCTTTTGGTACTCCCTTTTGTCATATCTTGCATCTATTGTTGTAAGATTTGCATTTGGGATGTTAAAGCAACAACTGGATCTATTGCTTGTATGGGTTGCGGTATTTCAGTCTCACTTGTTCCAGGTGCTTCTTTTAGATGATTTACATGAAAGCCCTTAGGAAGTTTAGCACCCGATTCAGCCAACATCAAGAGATATTTCTCCATGTCTTGTTCTAAAATCTTTTCCATAAATTTATGGAATTTGGGATCCTGTTGGGCTGTTTGAATATCCTTTGGAGTTATCTCATTCTTATGATTTTGTTCCAAACTGTTCTAGGGATTTTCTTCTGCCATTGTATGTGATGTTTCAAGTTCTTGTTCTAAGAGTCTCTATTTTTGCAACCTAGTGAAGATTGGCATACAATTTTTTGTTCTTTCTTCTAAAATTTTGATCTTCTATGTTGGAAAATGTCAAGTGAATTTTTATCAAAGTCGAATAAGATGACTGATCTTATTGATAAGACTAGGTTAAAAAATTGGATTACTATACCTTGTTTCATCATAAAGGTTGATAATATCCTGATGATGGAACTTTAGTGTAGTAATCAATTGTGTATTTGATTTGATACTTCTGATTTGCAAGATCCGCGTTTTAGTTGATAAGATTGGAAACTTGTATGAACCTATCTGATTTTGGTTTCTAGATAGTGATTCTTATAAAAAGATACTCGTGTTCTGATGAAAACTATGGATAAATGACAAACAAACTGACTGGTATGATTTGGAACTCTCTATTTTAAAAATGCTAAAATAGGTGATGGAACACTATTTCACTGAAGCGCTAGAACAGATTTCAAAAGCATTGAAATAGACGATGGAAGTGCTATCTTTATAGAAGTGCTAAAACAATGCTCGAAAGTGCTATAGAAAGTGATGGAAGTGCTATATTTACAAAAGCACTAAAAAAGTGCCTGAAAGTGCTGAAAAAGATGATGAAAGCGCTATTTGATGGAAGCACTAGAACAATGACTATAAGCGCTAAAATAGTGCTCAGAAGTGCTATTTTATGAAAGCGCTAAAATAGTGACCTGAAGCACTCAAATAGGTTTCCAGAGTGCTAGAAACAAGACTTTTAAGACTCTATTATAAAACTTGATTTGGCCTTGTGGCATATTCTATCATGGGTTGTGGAAAATATGACTAATGTATGCATTGACTATGGTTGTGATATTATGTGAGAGCTCTCCTTTGGATGAAAGCTCGTGAATAAAGTGGTTCTACAGCGTAATCAAGATTATGACCCCTAGCAAAGTCATGATATCTATCGATGAAGGTTCTACGTTGTAAAAATATTTTTCGATTCTGATATAGAAAATGCCTTCTTCTTAAATTATCCCGATAACTGAGAGGGTTCTTGGGTTTGGTGATTTTGATTGTTCATTTGACAAACATGGTGGACTTCCACTTTCTAATCATGAATTTATTGACCTGATTTGACTTGTCATTTTTTAGATGATCTTTTAATCTGATTTTAATGATTTTGTAAAAACACGGCAAGCAATTGTGGAATAATTATTTTAAACTGAATAGATCGTGTATGTTCAAGAACCATGAATGGTCCTTATTGATTTTCACTAGATGCTTTGAAAAATGTACACAGATTAGATGGACTCACACTTAAGGTCAAATAGGTCATCGTTATACTGAACAACCCACATCTTGAAATTGCGTTGACGCACACAACCATGTCACCCCTTAGAGGGTGCCCATGTTTTTGTCGTTTCCAGGTGCATACTTAGAGTTGGATTTCTCATCCTCTAAGAAAATAGTCCTTGGAAATTATATGGTGAGTGTCTTGGGGGTAGATTCTACCCTCCCCTTGCACCGTGAGTATGACAATGTTTGGTTACTGACTCGGTGAGATACTATTCTATGGTTTGTAGATAGGGCTTTCGTGTGGTGTGGCAATTGATAAACTCCCTCAGGAGACCTCCCAATCTATAGATCAAAGATTTTGGGGATGGTTATCTTGCTCACTACCATCAAGTTGGACTTTCATCAACAACTTTCATTTTGATTATAGTGGGTTGGAATCCTTGGCTTTAGGCATTCCCACTTAGGTCATTCCCGTAGGGTGAGTACTTTTTCCCACTATGATAGGCCTTCTAAGGGATTTAATAAAGTGTAAATTGCATGAAATAAGGATGAATCTAGCGTTTTGATCACCTAGTTAAGGGGAGAGCATAAGCCTAATCAACAAACAAGCACAAAAGATAAGTTGTTTTGTTTTAAGCCTAAAAATAGACAAATTTTCTAATCTATGTGAAGATTTTGCTTCACAAAAATCATGATGTTCTTTTTAACTGATACTCCAAAAGTGTGATTGCTACCCTAGGATTGATAAATTTTAGAACAACAATGGCTACTCTAGGATTGATAAATTTTTAAAACCAGAAGTGGCTACCCTAGGATTGATAAATTTTAGTCTAACTGTATCAAAATTAAATTATGGTCAAGATCATGTCGAATGCAGATTGAATTTGAAAAAATGCTAAAATAGTTTACGAAAGTGTTGTAGTTTTTACCTGATGTGCTAAAATTGAAATCGCTGCAATAGAGCACAAAAGCACAAGAGTTTTCCATGGAAGCACTAAATCAACTTTTCTCGAAATGGGTAATCGATGCGCCGAAATAGGTCATGGAAGCGCTAGAGTTGAAAGTGCTAATTTTTTTTATGGATGCACTATAGTATCATGGAAGCACCGAAACAGAACATGAAAGCACCATATTTTGCCATGGATTCGCTATAGTTTTTGATGAAAGTGCTGAAACAGAACACGCCTAAAACCTACACGACACTTTTCAAAAAAATTGATAAAAATATGGGGTTAAGGCCCCATGGTGGGTACCAAATTGTAAGTGTGAATAAGAAAAAATGAAATACAACACTTCTTAATGAAACATTGCATCAAAGGTTAAGCTAATAATCAACTAAAAGCATCTCATTGTCTCCTATCTTTAAATATTTATTAAGCTATGTACTCTCAGATTTAAATAACACTATAATTGTTAAAATGACAATCTAAAGAATGCAATAATATTGATGCAAATGATGTGAAGCTAATATGATAATGCTAAATGAAAAAAGAAACTAGTATAGCATGAATTGACATGTAAACTGATAAATGCAGCTACAGGTGGCAGCCATGATTGTGAAAGCTTGAATGTTGGATGTTGGATGCTTGGATGCTTGATGAATTCCTGCAGAGTAAACTTGATAACCTGGGATCCTTTTCTTGTTTCAATGAAGCTTTATTTATAGATTTACTAGCTGTAGAAATGCACAAGGATGGCAAAGAGAGGCTTGGATTCAATCTGGAGGATTGAATTGTGAGAGATGGAGGAGATTGAGATAATTTTGGAGATTGTCTCTACCAATAAAAACACCAGGCAAGAGAAGAGGGAAGATTGATGGAGGAGGATTGAGAGAAGAATTTGTAATTTGTCTCCAATTATTCCCGTGAAGTTTCAATCAATTAATTTTGACATAAATTAGACATAGGATCTCTAATTTGATTTTGAGGAAATATAGAGGAATATTCCTTATGCATTTATTTAAATATTTTTGATTTATTTAAATTACCAAAAGAGGGATAAATAATTTAATAAAACAAACTACCTAATTTGTTTATTAATTTAAACCGAAGAATAATGGAAATTAATCAATAAAGTGTTTAATCTTTATTTAATTAATTAAAGATTGATGTGATAGAATAAAATAGGGAAATGATAATTAAATCAAACAAAGTTTATAATTTTGTTTATTTAATTAAGTTGAGATAATAGACCAAATTAGAAGAATTTAAATGTGAATGTGAACGTGAACTATATAAATAAATATTTCTATTTATTCAACAGTAGAGGAATTTAGAATAATTAATCAAATAATTCATATTTAATTAATCGGATTCTCCAGACCATTTTTAGGTGTATACACTTGTTCTTATAAGTGTAATTTATTGAGGGCCTCCAAAATTGGAGGTGGACTTGCATTGAAAGTCCTATGATTTAGAGGTAAGTTAACCTTGTCCATGAGATATTTTTTTGGATATTTATATTGTAGATGCAAAATATGATTTGGATGGAATTATAATTGTGAATATAGGATGGACAATATCTTTAGGTTTTTCTAAGACCCTCATTTTAGTGGGTGTATATAATTTCTTACCCGTTTTGGGTAATGGAACCTTTCATTTTTCTATAATAGAGCTGCATCTATCATTTAACTATAAATATTACTCCATTTTTATTTATTTTTAATACATACATACATACATATAATGACTCGCATATGAAAAAATATATCGATTTAACTATTCAAATTTCAGCTAAACTAAATAGATTTAATAAACCATATTTTATTCATCATTTAAAATGTTATTGTAGGCCAAACAATCTAGATCACTACAAATAAAGAGAAACATTGTATTTTTTTTTAATAATTTAAATAAAAATCATTATAATCCATTGGAGTGAAATACACCCATAGATTATAGATTTGTCATGGTTGGCTCTCATTCCCTCATTATGAAATTAGAGAGGTGACTAGGTTGATTCCATCTCATTTTATTTTGAAATCAAAATTCAAAAAAAGAGAACTTAATTTTGTTAATTAATCTATATAAATTTTTCAGTTATTTTCAAAATTATTTCA
Organism: Sequoiadendron giganteum; assembly: GCA_007115665.2. NCBI lineage: Eukaryota > Viridiplantae > Streptophyta > Pinopsida > Cupressales > Cupressaceae > Sequoiadendron > Sequoiadendron giganteum. Next base: position 99,950,512 of record CM021101.1, read on the forward strand.
TCTTGGAATCTGCAAGTGGTTTTTAAAAAGAGATACACATAAAACTAAACACTCATATATATATATATAGAGAGAGAGATAAAAATATATACAAGTTATATATTGATTTTTGATGCATCACTAGGGGAAAATAAATATGTCACCTATAAAATAAGTAGATTTACATGGATTCCATGCCAATGAAACCCTAATTGAAAAGAATAATAGAAATTAGGATATTTGTGCGTGGGTTATAGCCTCATGACAACTCAAATTTGACGACCACCTCTACCTGTGACACAAAAAATTGTAACATTTTGATTATTTAAATACCTTTCATTTCACATTTTATAGAACATGTGAATTGTCAAAAAAACAACAAATTTATTACAAAAAATCTTCTATATTAAACATTATTATTGACTTTATGAATCATAAATATTTAATAGTAGCTTTGTTTTTTTTTTAAAGACATATTATTAAAGTAGCTAAACAAAAATTAATATATTAGTATATTTTATAAAATAATTATGTTAGAAACTTTAAATTTTTTAGAAACTATGCATGCACTAAATTTTTTAAATAGTAAAATTAAAGTGCACAAAATAAAAAATTATATATACAAAAATAGAATTTATATATTTTTGAAAAAGTAAGCAGCATTTATAAGGTGTTGTACCCTTCACAGTGAGCCACAAGGGCCAAAAAGGATCAAGTCCAAAAAACTAACAGCAAGTCAAAAAGAACAAAAACAAAACAATAACAACACAATGATCCTAGATAGGCAGCATCAACATTAAACATAGGCCCGGGCAGCAACTAACTGGCATTGTCCTAGTTTTTGAACAGGAGGTCCACAACATCATCCCCGACCCAGTCTTGATTCTCCTAGGCATTATTGCCCTCCAAATCATCTTTGATCATCGTGGATAGGGTGCTAGTCACGAAATTGCCCAACTTCATCATGAAGCAGGTCAGGCCTTTGAATATTTTATCAAGCGTGTCCATCTTTTTTTCCATACCATGAAGTTCCTCACCATCATCCATGGTTCTTGGGGCCTCGCCAAGCTCAATGACGAAAGGGTACGAAGAGTGAGAGGTCAAAGTCTCTTTCAGGATTTTGATGTTGTCCGGGGTAGAAAGGGGCCCTTTCACATTTTCTTCATCATCCTCTTCCTTATAATCCTTGCTATTAGTCTACTCCTCCTCCGAGTCCTCAATAATTTGTCTCTTCCTATTATTTTTCATGAATCTCCCTGACCTTTAGATGGTAGTCTCCCCTCTAGTCATGATCGTGGTCCCCATGACTGTATTACCTTTAGAATCTTTCCCAACAATATTCTTCCCTTTACCCTCTTTCACCATCAGCTTTGATAGACCTTTTTTATCATTTTTTCCTTTTCTCATTGTGGTGGCTTTGTAAGAAGACTTAGCCGAGGTGGCCTTGAGATCACATAGGCTGGCTGCAACATTAGTATGCACATTACCCACACCACCCTTAAAGTTTTTAGCAGCCTATTTCCTTTTGGGGTTTTTAGTAGTACACAGGTGGGGTTTCCTAAAAGGGATTTTAGATTTAGTAGGGGAGATATTACCGATAGCCAAGGGTTCAATATCTTCAATACGAATAGCAGAAATGGCTCTAGGATGACATAAGACCAAATGAAAATGGTAGAGTCTCAAGATAAGACCCTGATGGATAGGTAGAGGTGGAATGTCATTCGAGTTAAGACTGTGCATTTCTTTGTATTTTTAAACTAAATTCTCCAAGTCCATGAGCAAAAAGAAAGGAAACCTAAGTAGGATTTTATGTCTTCAATGATTCATAAGGGGGAAATGATAGAAAAAGTAGGTTTTAAACCTACCTTCAAGTGTGACATACTTCATAAGAGCTAAACACACCCGGTCCCAAGGTTGCAGAAGGGATTCACATTCAAAGCTCAACTAGTTGTAGACATGCTCCTCATTCCCCATGAAAAAAGCTTTTAAATTGTCATTGTTCAGAGTCTGAGTATGCTTAGGATATTTCTTCCTAGTGCATTTCATTTCGGTAGCTTGCGCAATCACCTCTTCGCTAACTCAAAGGAAATTCCACCCAAAGTAACCCTTCGGTCCTTTCAAGAATTAGAAAATTGGCTAGACAGGTTAGGGTTGTGGCCCACCAGAATCTCAATGAGAGGAGCAAGGCCAACTTGAGCGTAGATATGCCAGACCAAAGGATTCTTACGAAACTCTTCACAATTATCAAGCTTAGTTTGAATGCGGTCACCACCCATGATGTTCACCTACATAGAAAACCAAAGAGCTTGCAATAACAAAAGGTTAGAAACACTAGTAGAGCTATAGGCTTCCTTCCCATTGTGGGTAATAAGGTAAAGATTACAATGTTGGATAATCATGCTAGTGTGAAGATCACACACGTGAAAGGAAAGATCACCAAAAGAAAACATAACAATGTCATTAAACTGTATCTTAAGGTGATTGCGGCAAGCTAACCGAGAATTGGTGGGCATGCAGGGTTTCCTGGACGTAATATAAATGTACAAAAAACAAGGCATGGTGGTCGGATGGCAAGATTTAGAAATGTTAATGTAAGCATGTTTAGAAGGTGGCTTTCCCTCATTATGAAACGTCATATCAATATTCATAACTGCAAAATTATGAAGGTCATTATGGAATAAAACAAAAACAAAGATAAGATATTGCATAATACGGCCTCTAAAAATCATAAATGTCTCATACTTTCCTACACCCTTCGTAGACATGCCTTCATTAACCACATGATTAACCTTTAATTTTGAAATCCACCACTTGTGGGCCACCTCAGCATTAGAACTCCTCAACCAGGCCCAAAGAACAACCAAGTGGATCCCCCAAGCGACACCCATAAATAGAATATTTAAATTCATCATAATAAATGGGTGTTTTGTTCTTTCAAGATGAGATCTTGAATCCTTCACGGTAAATTCCCCATATTCCTCAAACATTTAGAGTGACCCCAATAAGTACCACAATTAGCCAAAACATCCACCACTTGGTTACCTTCCCTAAAAATATTTGTCATGTTTTTGCTCTTAGCTTGGATAAAAGGAACCTAGTATCCAATAGAATATCCTTCATACTCCACCCAATTAGTCTACCCAAATTAATAGTATCAGTGATGGACTTAGAGTCGCCTTCAATTTGGACGTTCACAATCCCTAGAGAGATAGCAATTTGGAGGCCCTTGAGCAGCGCAAGAGCTTCTTCCACGAATATTGGAAACAAATACCTCCCGCAAATCCAGCAACCAGAACCCCCCTAGGCCTCTAATCACTCCTCCAATGCTAACCTTGCCTGGGTTGCCATTAGCAACCACATCAAAAATTGAGTTTGAACCAGCCTCTGTCCGAAGGCTCCCATTTGGTATTTTTCTTGGATAGGGATTTAGAATTATCAAATGAGCTAGCATCTAAATCGTGGTGTGAAGCCTTGTCCATTATTATTTCATAATCAATAGGTCCCATCTCCAGAGGTTTTCCATTGAAGAGAGAAATGTTTTCCTCAATAAGCCAGACACTGAGACCAAAAACTTCCACAGGATTCCTTTCCTTTCACAGACACCAACCAATAATAGGAGAGACCTGGTTCCAAATTTATCCAGGAAAGGGGTGAATATAGGGACCACACCAGCCCAAGATGAAGGATATGATATCCTTACACAAGACCCAAGAAACACCTAGTTTATCAAGGGGTGATCCCACAAAGCTGGTTTACAATTTCTGAGAGGAACTGATTTTTGCTGAAATCAAATATTTTTAGAAAATATAATGATTTAAGCCTTAAAAATTTCCATTTTAAGGATTCCAATTGAAGAGGGTCTGATCAAACCACCTTAGATCAAATCCCCTTGGATAGAACCTTGCTAGTTTTAAACCATACCTATAAATGAGTCTCCTTTACACCTATCAAAATGCTGATTAAAAATCACTTTTGATTTACCTTTTGGGGAATCAAATGAATTCGTTTAAAATTTATTTCAAATGATTATGGTAGTCCTCAAAATGAGCTATCCAACGAATATAATTTTAATATGTTTTGGTTTTATTATGTATTTATTTTTTTAGTTTTATTAAACATAGGTTTTTCATTGAAAATGAAGGTCTCTGTTCTGCACATGTGGAAAAATAGCAAATTGTCAAAATAAAATTTTAAAAAATATTTTTGTGCTGGGTATTGATGTCCTTGGTTTATTAAAAAAAAAAATTGAATTTCGATACATACATAAAAATTTATGTTGTATACAGTCCGCCTATGTCTGAATTGCAATTGGTTTGACTTTGTAAGTTGATTAAGGAAAAAATATTCAATCAAAAACCATGAGACCAAATGAAAGTGATAGATATCATAGTTACAAATCTGAATTCAAAAAAATTAGAATTTTATCCTTCATACAAAAAAATTTATGCTGTATATGGTGAGAGTCACTTTTTTAAAATGTTGTTTTCTGAAAATAATAGTTTTCATGGGAGATGGAAAAAGAAGTGCAATTTGATTCCAAAAATATTGAAAAAAATATTTTTAGAATCTACAGACAAAATTTGACAAGACTCTATTTTGCATCATCTTCAAATTCCTCACGGTTTAGCCACTATAGGTGCCCGAATGTGAAGATTTAGTTAAAAATAATAATTTTAGTGTCCAGTTTGGCCAAAAATTGTAAACCACTATTATGGGATGACCCCAAGTTTATCAGCAATGTAACTAGGTATCTTAAAAATAAAGAGGAAGTAAATTGGTATTCCTAGAAGAGCAACATTGAGTAGTTGGAGCTTACCAACATGGCTTAGGATGGAGCCTTTCCACCTAGAAAGTTTTCATTGAATCCTTTCAAGCATCAAATTCCAAAATTCAGGCGTGACCTCCTTAACTGTGAGAGGGAGCCCAAGGTGAACTAAGGGAACATTCCCACTTAAACAGCCTAGAACCGTAGTCACCCTAGCTTGCAAGTTAGGTGTGTTGTTGAAGAAATAAATCATTCTTTTATTGTAGTTGATGCTTTGACCAGAGCAGGCAACATAATTTTTTAGGCAGGTTTTCCATTTGCTAGCCTCCACCACTGAGGCATTCCCAAAGAGGAAAGTGTCATCCACAAATTTTTGCAACACAACCAGGTCTAGGGAGGAAGTCGCTCTAATACCCCTAATAGAGCCCTCCGAAAACAGACCAGTAAAGTTACTGCTCAACACATCAACTATCATGATAAAAAGATAGGGAGATAGGGGTCACCTTGCCTGATCCCTCTACCAGTAGAGAAAAACCCAAAGGGGGTCTCATTGACTAGAATAGAATACTTGACAATATTTACACACTCCATTAAGAGTTTAACAATCGAATGTTTGAAAGAAAACTTGGCCAAAACCTTAGGGATGAAGTCTCATAGAATATATATGTTTTTGAAAAAGTAAGCAGCATTTATAGGGTGTTGTACCCTTCACAATGAGCCACAAGGGCCAAATAGGATAAAGTCCAAAAAATAACAAGAAGTCAAAAAGTGCAAAAAAAACACAATAACAACACAATGATCTTGAACGGGTAGCATAGACATAAAACACAGGCCCAAGGAGCAACTAACTGGCATTGTCCCAGTTTTTGAATAGGAGGTCCACAACATCATCCCCGACCCAGTCTTGATTCTCTTGGGCATTATTTCCCTCCAACTTCTCTTTGATCACCATGGATAGGTTGCTAGTCACGAAATGGCCCAAATTCATTATGAAGTGGGTCAGGCCTTTGAATCTTTTATCAAGTGTGTCCATCTTTTTTTCCATAGCATGAAGCTCCTCACCATCATCCATGGTTCTTGGGGCCTTGCCAAGCTCAGTGACCAGAGGGTGCGAAGAGTGAGAGGCTAAAGTCTCTTTCAAGATTTTGATGCTATCCAGGGTAGAAAGGGGCCATTCCAAATTTTCTTCCTCATCCTCCTCGGTCCCCTCTTCCTTATAATCCTTGCTATCCATCCACTCCTCATCGGAGTCCTCAATAATTTGTCTCATCCTTTTGTTTTTCACCAATCTCCTCATCCTTCAAATGGTAGCCTCCCCTCCAATCATGATCATGGTCCCCATGACCATATCACATTTAGAATATTTTCCAACAATATTCTTGCCTTTACCCTCTTTCACCATCGACTTCAATAGACCTTTTTTATCATCTTTACCTTTTTTCATTGTGGTGGCCTTGAGATCATATAGGCTGGCCGCGACACTAGTATGTGAATTACGCACACCGCCCTTAAATATTTTAGCAACCTATTTGGTTTGGCGGTTTTCAGCAGTACCCAAATGGGGTTTCCTAAAAGGGGTTTTAGATTCAGCAAGGGAGATATTAGCGACAACCAAGGGTTCAATATCTTCAATACGAATAGCGGAAATGGCTCTAGTAGGACATAAGACCAACTGAAAATGGTAGAGTCTCAAGATAAGGCCCTGATGGAGAGGTAGAGGTGCAATGTCATTCGGGTTAAGACTGGCCATTTCTTTGCATTTTTTGACCAAATTCTTTAGGTCCATGAGCAGAAAGAAAGGAAAACTAAGCAGGATTTTATGTCTCAGATGAGTTAGAAGGGGAAAATGATAGAAAAATTAGGTTTTAAACCTACCTTCAAGCATGAAATACTTCATAAGGGCTAAACACACCTAGTCCTAGGGCTGCAAAAGGGCTTTAGATTCAAAGCTTGATTGGTTGCAGACCGACTCCTCGTTCCCCATGAAAAATATTTTAAATTGTCATTGTTCGGAGTCTGAGTATGCTTAGGATATTTCTTCCCAACATAACCCTTTAGTTCTTCCATGAATTAGAAAATTGGCCAGATAGGTTAGAGTCATGGCCCACTAGAATCTCAATGAGAGGAGCAAGGCCACCATCAGTGTAGATATGCCAAACCAAAGGATTCTTACAGAACTCTCCGCAATTATCAGGCTCAGTTCGAATGTGGTCACCACCCATGATGTTCACCTACATAGGAAACTAGAGAGCTTGCAATAATAAAAGGTTAGAAACATCGACAGAGCAATAGGCTTCCTTCCCATTGTTGGATAATCATGCCAATGTGCAAATAACACACGCAAAAGGAAAGATCACCAAACGAAAGCATAACAATGTCATTAAAGTGTATCTTAAGGTGATTGCAATATGGTAAGCTAGAATTTGTGGGTGTGCAGGGTTTATTGGCCATGATGCAAATGCACAAAAAGCTAGGCATGGTGGCTGCATGGCCAGATTTAGAAATGTTATTGTAAGCATGTTTAGAAGCCAACACTAAACTAGCAGGATCGAAGGTGCTATAAGGTGGCTTTCCCTCATTATGAAACATCGTATCAATATTCATAACCATAGACTTATTAAGGTCATGATGGAATAAAATAATCCCAAAGATAAGATATCGCATAATATAGCCTCTCAAAATCAGAAATGTCTCATACTTTCCTAAATCCTTCATAGAGATGCCTTCATTAACCACATGATTAACCTTTAAGTTTGAAATCTACCACTTGTAGGCCACCTCTACATTAGAACTCATCCACCAGGCCCAAAGAACAACCAAGTGGACCCCCCAAGCGAGACCCATCAAACAAAGATTTGAAATCATCATAATAAATGGGTGTTTTGTTCTTTCAAGATGAGATCTTGAATCCTTGACAATAAATTCCCTATATTCCTCCAATATTTAGAGTGACCCCAATAAGTGCCATAATTAGCAAAAGCATCCGCCACTTGGTTACCTTCCCTAAAAATATTTGTCACTTTTTTTGCTCTTAGCTTGGATAAAAGGAACCTACTACCCAATAGAATATCCTTCATACTCCACCCAATTAGTCTACCTAGATTAATAGCATTAGTGATGGACTTAGAGTCCCCTTCAATGTGGAGGTTCACAATCCCTAGAGAGGTAGCAATTTGGAGGCCCTTGAGCAATGCACAAGCTTTCGCCACTCTAGAAGATTGGAAACCAATACCTCCAGTAAATATAGTAACCACAACCCCCCCTGGGCCTCTAATCACTCCTCCAATGCTAACCTTGCTTGGGTTGCCCTTAGCAGCCCCATCAAAATTGAGTTTGAACCAGCCTCTTTTTGGAGGCTCCCATTTGGTATTTTTCCTAGCTAGGGATTTAGAATTATCAAACAAGCTAGCATCTAAATCCTAGTGCAAAGCCTTGGAAATTCTTATTTCATAATCAATAGGTCCCATCTTCGAGGGTTTGCCATTGAAGAGAGAATTTTTTTCCTTAATAAGCCATACACTAAGACCAAAAACTTCCATAGGATTCCTTTCAATATTCCTGAAGACCCTATTATTCCTTTCCTTCCATAGACACCAACCAATAATAGGATGGACCTGATTCAAAATTTCTTCAAGAAAGGGCTGAATATAGGAACCACACGATCCCAAGATGAAAGATATGATATCCTTACAAGAGCCAACAAACACCTAGTTGATCAAACGCCAACCTCTAGACTTCAGCAGCAAACAAATAGTGTGACAATAAATGATTAACACTTTCCTCACTACATTTACACAATAGGAAGCTGTTGGGCATATAAAATCCCCGTTTCCTCAAATTATCCTGAGTGAGGATCCTATTATGGCATGCGGTCCTCTAAAAAAAAAAAAAATTAGGGATCATATGGTAGTTCCATATCCTCTTGCAAGGGTCCACCACAGTACCTTGGTTTGTTAGTAAATTATACACCGACCTAACAAATAGATCCCCCTGTTTGTCAAGGGTCCAAAAAACCTCATCTCACCTATCATCGGAGGGAAGCCTAGTAAGAGAGAGTAAGCCCTGGAGAGACCTAGCCAGGCAACATAGGTCTTGTGATAGAGTACAATAGAGACATAGATCCTTCCATACACTAGCCACAAGAGGTCCAAAAACATAATCACAGATATGGAGCCCAAAGTATCTCTAGACCATCCTCTTTGGATTCCTAAAATCAGAACATTCCAGGGTGATATCAATTACCCACGGGTCTTCCGAGAATTTAATCTGAGTTCCATTACCCATTTTCCATTTAATCCTATTCTTTAACAAGCTCTGTGTGTTGCATATGCTCCACCAGGCCAGGGAACCCTAGAGGTGAACCTCTGAGAGGTAGTTGACCAAAGGCATGTTCTGAAGATATTTGGAATTCATAATTTTGTACCAATCCTTAGTATTCTTTATTAGATCCCAAGGCCACCATAAGTTTTTAGTTGGCAAACCTTTTCCCATTTGACCAAAGAAAATTTATTTTTATCCTCAGTCCTAGACGAGAGGAAGTTCCTTTAGATTCTTTCAAGTTTATCAACAATGTACCTAGGTATCTTAAAAATAAAGAGGATTTAAATTGGTATTCTTTGAAGAGCAATAGTGAGTAGTTGGATCTTACCAACATGGCTTAGGATGGAGCCTTTCCACCCAACAAGTTTTCATTGAATCCTTTCAAGCACCGAATTCCAAAAGTCAAGCATGACCTCCTTAACTGTGAGAGGGAGCCCAAGGTGAACTGAGGGAAGAGTCCCACTTAAACAACCCAAAACCGCAGTCACCCTGGCTTGCAAGTTAGGTGTGTTGTTGAAGAAATAAATCATTCTTTTATTGTAGTTGGTTCTTTGACTAGAGCAGGCAACATAATTGTTTAGGCAGGTTTTCCATTTCCTAGCCTATACCACTAAGGCTTTCCCAAAGAGTAAAGTGTCATCCATAAATTTTTGCAACACAACCGGGTCCAGGGGGGAAGTCGCTCTAATACCCCTAATAGAGCCCTCCGACAATAGACCAGTAAAGTTCATGTTCAACACATCAACTATCGTGATAAAAAGATAGGGATATAGGGGGTCACCTTACCTAATCCCTCTACCAGCAGAGAAAAACCCAAAGGGGGTCCCATTGACCATAACAGAATACTTGATAGTATTTACAGACTCCATTAAGAGTTTAACAACCGAATGGTTGAAACAAAACTTGTCCAGAACCTTAGGGATGAAGTCCCATATAACTTTATCCTAAGCTTTAGAAATGTCTAATTTGAGTGTCATCCCCACATAATTACATCTGTCCATAGAATGGAGAAGCTCATGAGTGGTCAGAGTAGCATCAAGAATATGGCACCTAGGGACAAAAAATTTTAGGGTTAGACTAATGAGTTTATCAAGAAGGGGCTTGATACGGTTCATGATGATCTTGAATAGGATTTTGTAAAAGGTGTTGCACACACTAATAGGCCAAAAATCAGTCATGGATTGAGCATCACCAATCTTAGGAATTAGAGAAATAAAGGTGTGGTTTAATTGTTTGAGGATTTTATGAGTTTTAAAGAAATCATGGATAGCTAGGACAAGGTCCCCACCCACAATTTCCCAGAATATTTGAAAGAAAGCAAGGGGAAAACCATCAAGGGTCGGGCCTTTGAAAGCCCCATACTAAAGGTAGCCAACCAAACCTCTTTTGGAAAAACAACACTGAGAATTCCCAAATTATCTTCCTGAGAGATGATGGTTGGATGGTGGTTAAGAAAAAGGTTGTCTAAAGTCATGTTAGATGCCTTAGTTGGGGCCAAGTAAGGCTCCTGAAAGTAATTTGCAACTAGAAGGCCGATCTGGGCAGGAGCTGATATCACTGCACTAGAAGTATCAACCAGTTTAGAAATTTGGTTCATTTTCCTCTGCTTGATGGAAGACACATGAAAGAATGAGGTGTTCCTGTCACACTCTTTCAGCCATTGGACTCTAGATTCCTATTTCTAAAAGATTTCCTCATTTTTGAGGATTTGTTCCCATTCCTTCCTAGTTTCCAATATAATTTATATGTTAGCAATGCATAGAATATTATTTTAAGAATGATTATATTACGTCATATAATTATTTTAAAATGTAAAATTGTATTAAATTTTTTTTGATTGATTCTTCAAATTTAGAGTTGTAGTCAAAATTTAATTTAATATTTAACTAGAATAAGTTACTATAAATTAATTTAATAATTTCATATGTTCAATTACAAATATCATAAATACATTATACATCCATCATTTTGAAATTATTTTGTTTGAATTAATTAATTTTACTTTACAAATTGATTTTATTTATAATGGATGTATAATGTATTTATGATATTTGTAATTGAACATAAGAAATTGATAAATTAATTTATAGTAACTTATTCTAGTTCATATACATTTTAAATTAAATTATCTAAAAAAAAATTTAAATATCACTTTCAAACCTAGCAACAAATAATTACATAAAATTAAAATTAATTTAATTTTTCTATCCATTTATCTAAAAACATATTTAAATGTCAATTTCAGCAACAAATAATTACATAAAATTAAAATTATTTCAACTCTTAAATTCATCTATCTAAAATCAAATTTAAACATCAATTTAAAACCTAACCACAAATAATTATATAAAATTAAAAATAATTTAGTACTTAAATTTTTAAATATCAATTTCAAATCTAACTAGAAATAATTATATAAAATTAAAAATAAATTTAATCCTAGAACATGAAATATTTTTTTATTATTAAAGCAAGTATTAATAATATTATATTTTGTTTAAATGTTATTTTAATATGGTTGAATATTCCATATTGACATATACATAAAGAGAATTTGACATTTATCTGTTTAATCAATGAATTATTTTCCCATAATCCATGCTCTTATACCATCTCTATCTCTCTCACACTAGTTCTTTTACTTCTAATTATTTGTTTGTTTTCATTTATACTCCTCACATAGAAGTTTAGCAACTTCATTTAACATGTACTCGAAAACTAAATAGTTGCAAGCTTTGTAAATAGAAATAGTCATCACAAATAAGAAAATGCTCACTAAAACACACAAATTTTGTATCTTGAATTTTTTTTTAAAAATTGTTATGTTATTACTCATAGATATATATAGTAGTAAAATAATGTAAAATTAGAAAAGAGTAATAATTAGTATAAATTTAAAAATCATAAAAGTTTCTAAATTCATATTAAAAATAATCAAAATCTTAAAATTATTGTTAAAAATATATTAAGAAATTAGAAAGAATTGAATTTTATATTTGAAAAGATTTTAAACCAATTTATATTTTTATAATATTTTTTTTAATATTTTTTTACGATTTAATAAAATTTAAAGTTATAATATATGATCTATAATAAAAAAAACAAAGATCGAAAAAATGATCAAATAGACCATCAAATTGAAGCTTGCCTCGTGAGATCTATATAAGAAATTAATCGAACAAATTTATCTCTCGGATCTTCAAAATTAATAATTAAATAAATAAATATATCTGATGGATCGGCGCACAGCGTGTTATGAGCTGGTACATTCTAAAATTATAGTAAAAATTCCTTAATCATTCACAGTCATACCATTTAAATTCCCTCAAACCTCTTCCATGCTCACTTGGCTTCAACTTCTTCAACCTTCCTCCATCGTCATTTGCCTTAATTTTCTTCAAGCATCATTTCTCTCCATTTCGGTAAAATTTATTGTGAATTTTGGTTTTGTAGGTTGAAGATATTAGGGTTTCACGCTTCCCGCTGCTCAATGTTTTATAGAATGGAGAAGACTGCAAAACATTCCGTTGCAATGAAACAAAAAAGGTTAGAGCTCGAAGAAAATTAAGCCGATGACGTCGGAGGCGGCTCGAATTCTGTCAAATATTCCGTTTTAATCGAAGAGGTCAGAGCTGCAAGAAATTTAAGCTCATCCCTCATTTTAAAACCACGGGCCTTCACGCACGAGGAAATAAGTCTTGCTCGAGGAAGGCTGAGAAGTAAGGCTCTATGCTGAAGGACAAAGTTCACGAATTTGAGGCCTCCACGCATTTACTAGGTATCATATATTTCGTGGATATTTACTTCTTGAAATGTTTTAGAATATTCCAATTCGCCTGCTATTCTCTTTGACAACTGTGTTATGAGGTACATTTTCCTTCTCTTTCAGCCGTGTTCTCTTTCCATTCAGTGTTTAAAGATATGTTAAGTCCATTCCATTTCGCGTACTCTAAAGTATTAGACGGTTAGTATTTTTTTCTAAATGAATTCGAGTTGTGAAATAGGTTTGAAATTTGATGGTTTATTTGGTCTTCTTTTAATTTTAGATTGTAAATGACAATTTATTAGATCGTATAATTTGACTTGCTATATTCTTCGTTGACAACTGTGTGTTATCATGTATATTTTCCTTCTCTTTTCAGCAGTGTTCTCTTTCCATTCAGTGTTTAAAGATATGATACGCCCATTTCATGTACTCTAAAGTATTAGACGGTTAGTAATCTTTTCTAAATGAATTTGAGCTGTGAAATAGGATTGAAATTTGATGGTATGTTTGGTCGTTTTTTCTATTTTAGATCGTATATGACAATCTATTAGATCTATAATTTGACTTGTTATATTTTTATATATCTTAAATATGACACTTTAAATTATTATTAAAAGCAGAAATGTATTATACGTGAATATAATATATTATTTTGATTTATAATATTAATATATATTATTTTATAATGTTTATCAGAAAAAGATAAATTAATTTTTAGTTTTTTCAAAAATTGAATATTTTCTAATATGAATTTAAAAACTTAATTGTAATGGTAAATTTAAAATTTTGAATTTTTACTAATAGCTATTATTATTTTATGTTACTATATATAATTTATAAAAATTATTATAAAAATATATATTAATTTATTTATTTTCAAAATATGATATAATTAAAAAGCTTAATCGAAATAGTAGATTGAAGTTCTTTACAATTATTGCTAATAATTTTTCAAGATATTGCATTTATAAAAGAGTTGAAATAAAAATAAATAAAAGTCATAAATTAAACAATTTTTGACAATTTATATTTTAATTAAAATGTTAAATGAAACACATTTAAATGATCAAACTATCATAAAATTTCAATATGACACATAGAGGTGACCATCAATTCCTCTGGGAAAACATTTTCTAAATTGAAATTGATAGTTTTCTATTTTCTTTTTCTAATTTATCTCTAGTCCACAGATTATATATAGTGTCTCAAACAAATCCCGCATCTGTTTGAGCTCCCCAAATTGCCATTAGATGTTGTTTAATAGTAAAAGATTCCAAAATATTAGGTGAAAGCTTCCAAAATCTCATGTAAAAGCCAAATGAATATTGATTTTTCAATTAGATGAGAACATTATATTTGCATTTGCAAATTTTTTTTTGAATTTGATGGTAACTTTCCTTTTTCATTAAAGCTTCCAAAATCTCATGTAAAAGCCAATTAAATATTGATTTTTCAATTAGATGAGAACATTATATTTCCATTTGCAATGCTTTTTGTCAATTTGATGGCAACTTTCCTTTTTCATTTGATCCAAAATATTAGGTGAAATTTTTCAACTAGATGAGAACATTATATTTCCATTTGCAATGTTTTTTTTGTCAATTTGACAACTTTTATTTTCATTTGCTCCAAAATATTAGGTGAAATTTTTCAAATAGATGAGAACATTATATTTCCATTTGCAATGTTTTTTTCAATTTGATGGAAACTTTCCTTTTTCATTTGCATTGTTTTATATTTTAAATTTGCATGCAAGTATTTTAAAATTAGATAACACCCAATTAAAAAATCTTGATTTTTCTAAAGTTCATTTCCTTCCATTTTTTAGGATTTATTATTAGTACTTCTTCAATAGTAAGATTGTCAGCTTAGTTTTTTTAATTACTTATTAATAAATGAGTTTCCAACCAATTAAAAACTAGAATTTTATTTTCTTCAAATATAATTTAATTATGGAAGTGAACATATTAAATAATTAACATTAAAAATTGTAAAAAATATTTCCTTGGTCAAGAAGTTTGAGGTGTTATTCATAAACTATTTTAAAAATATTTTTTAGAATGATTTTTGAGTTTTTTTTTCTTTATAAAATCATTTCCTTACATCTTTCTAAAATAAATAAACATTACTTATTTTTACATTTTTTACGAATGATTTTTTAATGTATGTAATTGTAATTTTTTTATTAAATAAAATCTCACAAAAATCAATTGACTATTTTATAGAATTTGGATTCACACTATTAAAATAATAATAATAAAATAAAAGTTTAAATTAAATCTTAAAATTTTTCACATTGCCACTTTTTTATTTTCCAAATTTTATTAACTTCAAAACATACATAAAAACAAATAACAATTAATTTAAAATAACTAAAATTATTATGATAATTGATTAAATTATAATTCTAATATTTTTATTATTAATTATTATAATTTGAAAAACAATATAATTGTGATTAAGATTAGAATTAAGAATAAAGTGAAAAATATGAGTAAAACTATTCAAAATTTAAAATAAATTGAAAAATAAATATTAGCAATAAAAATCATTAAATATGAATAATAGACATAATGTTCTAAAATTTCATTCATCTAATATCTTTATTCCAAATCTTATTCTCAATATTAATTCATAGAATTTTTTTAATATCATTCTACAGTTATTTATTGTTAGGGTTATTAGAATCATAATTGATATCCATTAATAAAACTTACATCTATTTATTCAAATCTAGAAAAGAATAATTACAATACTATAAAGGAAAGTACTAGTTATACTTGTTAATTATTTAATCCAATCACATGTAATTAAAATTTGCATATATTACATCCATACACATTCATGCATAAACACATAATCTCTAATATATTAACATAAATATAATTCCTTGAATCTATTTTAGATGCAAGTACAATGAAGTGAAGTCTTTTCACTTTCTAATGAGTTTGATAAATCTGTTTAAAAAAACGGTAAAAAAGAGGAGAAGATGAGAAGTGAATGTTTGCTATTATAAGTCAAACGGTTTTAGCTTGGTATTAGCTTTTGAGAAATTTGTATAGGCAAGGATGTTTATATCTTTGTAGACTCTTTACAAAATGCTAGAACTAAGCTAGTCATTATGTTATAAAACTCGCTTTAGTGGGGTTTCCCACATATATTTTTGTGAGTTTTATCTTTCTAGCAATGGGGTCATAAATCCAATTCTCTTGGACTCCACCTAATCTATATCATTACATTATAAAACTCCCTTGAGTGGGGTGCTTCACATTAATTTTTGTGAGTTTTCTATTTTTTCAACCACTTGAAGATCGATTACAACACAATATAAAATGGTCTTAATTTAATAAAAAATATGAATCTATTTGTAAGTTTATGGTTGTTTAAAATTAAATTAGTAACAATTTGTTTTCATTATGTTAAGTTGAATTTTCTAAAGGGTTCAATTTTTTTTATAAAAGATTAGAAAATAATAGAAACACAAAGTATAGTAGTTCTTGATGATTTATTAATTAGATTTAGCATGTGGAATTATCTATGTCTTTATTTATGCACAATATCAATACATTCCTAAATTTATTTGACTTGAATTAGTTTGAAAATAAATATATTAGAATATTTTTATAATATTTATGTTTTTTAATGTTTTTACACATTTCTTTTACAAAATCTATTGTTCATAAATATTTAGTAATTTATCTTTAAATAATTTAGTTTATTAAAATAAATGTGTGATGTTTATATAGAAAAATATATAAAATATGAAATAAATATATGTTTCAAAATTAAATCTATTTCAACTATTCATATTGTTCTTTCCTTTTTTATCCTAGAAAAATTGTTCTCAATATTAAAAAAAAAATTCTTCTAATTAACAAAAATATATACAATATATGTTTCAATTTTATTCCCTTCATTATATTTATTAAATTATTATTTTTATACATGAGGAAATTTCTATTAATATTTAAAGTTCCAGTACAAAAATCTACATAGCAGGAGATATGGAGAAGAAATACCCAAATATTTCATGACACCAGGCTACCAAAAACCTCAAAAAAGCCAGTTTTCAACCAGAGCTAGGTTTGTTACCTCTCCTTTAAACTACATGCATAAGTGGTGCATCTATCTGGAAATTATTTCAAGATACATTCTTGTTACAAGAGTAATGTTGAAGGTTACCTCTTAGGGAGAGTATGTAGTAGTGTTTTTGTTGGTGTATTTAGGTTGAGCACTTTTTTTCATATGGGGAGTCTGCACAAAAAAGAAAGTGATGCAGAGGGTCCTCTCCTCCATTCAAAAACTCAAATTGAAAAACAAATTGCAGACAAAGCATTGCCTTCATTCATCATTAAACAAATAACACTTGCAAATTTCATTTATTGCAATAAAAATTACAATGGCTAGCATTTCATGGCCTCATTCTTCTCAATTGCCACTCTGATCCTTCTTTCTATTCTCTCTGACAAACAACAAATCTTATCTCATACTTCATTCTGTTTTACCTTTATCAGCTTGTTCTTACTTGGTGCCCCATTTTCTTTTGTCTTAAATCTACATTTTAATGAACATAAGGTATCTTGCAACTGCCTATGCCTTGTTTCAATGCAACCTTTCTATCTTACCCACACGAGCTCCCCTACGTAGACACCTTTCCCTCCCCTTTCTTGAATTTGATGCCTTGCCTTTTATCATGGCAGATACTCTATTTTGGTTTCCAACTACCTTTTGATTTCTCACTTCTCCCTATTTTTAATTCACCCGATCTTTGAAGTTCCAATGTTCTCTTTCTTTGAAAGATGAAAATACAATAACTTCCAATTCAAAATGCCATATTGCACTAGTATTTACCAGATGCATAATAAATCGGGAAAAAAGTCTTTCAGCAGGCTTTAAGACTTCTTTGCTAACACAACCTCTAAACAAAATAGTATTCAATTTTTTTTGTATTCACTCTTCAACATATCCTTCACACTCGATGTTGGAAACATGTACCTCAATCTTCTGACCTAAACCTCCTGAAAGAGAAAAATTGGTGAGACACCTAGGATGTCTCTCTGACAGGTAGTTTATCTCTAAAGGCTCCAAGTGGTCAAATCGGTGAGACATGTGGCCGATCTTGCTAATGGAAGCTATCGGTGTGACCTAAACTAATAGTGTGAGTTTTCCTAACTAAAAAGGATGCTAGGAGTTTGGTTGAGAAGTTCCATTAGGGAGCGTCTTACCGATCTTAGTGGCATCGAGGTAACATTGGCCTTTAGTTGGACATGAGAATGGTATACCGACTTTGGTGGTCTTGCCGATGGCTATTGAATGTCGGTGTGACTCTTGCCTATCTGAGGAAAGGTCATTCAACTTGGGTCATGAGGGAGACATGGAAGTTCGATGAGACATTTTGAACTTCTTCTGAAGCAATGACTCCTAACGATGAGGTGTTTCGAACTACATTTGAACTAAAGGTCATCGAGATGACTTGGGACCTTGATGAAACATTTTGGACTAGCTTTGATGCTTGTTGTCTTGCCGATAAGGTTGATTAGTTGACATTGGGGAGACTCTTGCTGATCTGAGTGAAAGTCGTCAGTGTGACCTGAACTATCGGTTCCAGTGTTCTAATTCTCATCGATGATAGAAGTCTGTCTGAACAATTCCAATGAGGAGACTCTTGCTGATCTGATGATCATGGTCATGATGGTTCTTTTGGGCATTGGGAAGACATGGGATATATTTGTGACTTTCCAATCTTTCATCAATAGTGTTGATCATGTCGGTGGACTTGAAGGTGGACCATGGTTGAATGAATGTTGACTTGGTTGACCTACTGAGTTGTACGATGGACATTGGAGGATTGTACTAAGTTGGTGGTGATCATTCCCCAAGTGGTAAGATTGATAGTTTCTCTACAAAGGAAACTGAACCGATCTGTTTGTACATAGATTGAATCGACCTTAGCTATTGGATATATATTGTAATGTGTTGTAATAGTGATGGATTCTAAAAATTTGGACAATGTGTATTATTCATTGTATGTTGCATATGCATTGTAACAGTGAGTCATAACAAACTATAATCAGGATTTGATTTGTACACGGTTGATCAGGGAAATATTTTTTATATGAAATTGGCATATGAAAGTGATGTTTGAATCTTTGTATATAATTCATTTACTGTAATACAAATAGGCTTTACTTGGTGTGGTGGGTTTTTCTCCCATAAGGTTTTTCCCATTTTAAATACTGGTGTCCAATTCTGTGTATGGTTTAATTATCTATTTTGTTTCTAGTAATGTGTAATTTTAATGAACTGTAATTGTTTCTAAACTTGTAGTCTAGACTATTCCTCTTAAAATTAGCATTAGGAAGGTGTTTTTGCACCTTTTTTTTCCTTACAAGTGGTATAAGAACCTAGACAGTTGTGTTATCCTGGTGATTAGGGTTGGTTTTTTGTGTCAATTTTAAAGTGGGAGTCTTGTAGAAGTCTGGTAATTGAAATTACAGATTAAAATGGGAAGTACATCTGGAAGGGTAGAAATCAAAAATTTCAATGCTAGCAATTTTGATTTATGGAAACTTAAAATGGAAAATATGTTAGTGGATCATGATCTTTGGGTTGCTTGTCTAGAGTAAAACCTTTTGACATGAAGCAAGAAGAATGGGATCTAGAAGATCAAAAAACAAAGGGGCTAATAAGGCTCTATTTAGCAGACTCTATCCTTCTAAATGTTCATGAAGAGAAGACTCCAACCTCTTTGTGGAAGAAACTTGGTGATATTTATCAAGGCAAGTCCTTAGTGAATAAGATATTCCTGAGAAAGAATTTGTACTCTTTGAAAATGGAGGAAGGAGTGTCAGTGGCTGGTCATCTAAATAAGTTCAATATGATCCTTGCTCAGTTAGCATTTGTTGGTGTAATGATTGATGATGAAGATCACTGTATGTTTTTTTTATGTTTTTTGTCTAACTCTTGGGATCATTTAGTAATGCCAATAGGGAGTATGACAACAACTTTCAACATGGAAATTTTGGATTCTTCTTTATTATCAAAAGAGATGAAAAGGAAGTCTTATGAGATGGAAAAGGAAGCTCTTGATGTTTGTGGTGGATCAAAAGAAAAAGGCAAGAAGAAGAAGGATAAGAAATCCAAGTCAAAATCAGAAGGGAGATCAAAGTCTCCTGGAAAGAAGTCCAAGGTGAAGTGTTAGAACTATGGGAAGCCTGGTCATGTCCGAAATGATTGTAGAGAAGAGAAAAAAAGAAGAACAACAACTCTTTAGACAATGGTTCTTCTCAGAGCGATGCAGATGCTTTCATTGGAGCCTTGGCAACTCAGGCATCAGATGATGTTTGGCTTATTGATTTTAAAGCATCGTTCCACATGACATCTCATAGAGACTAGTTCACAAAGTATAAAAAATATGATGGTGGAAAGGTGTATTTGGCAACCGATTCGTCTCTAGAAATACTTGGCCATGGAAGAGTCATAATTGAATTCCCCAACGAAAGAATCAAAGGAATTTATGGTGTAATGCATATACCAAGTCTGGCTCAGAATTTACTTTCTGTAAGCAAGCTAAATGATGTTGGAGTGCAAGTCTCGTTCTCAAGAAATGGCTGGAAAATGAATAGAGGCTCCATAGTGCTCGCAAGGGGTGCTCAAATTTGTACTATGTACAAGCTAGAAGCAACTGCTATTCAATGTAACAATGTCTCTGAAAAGTCACAAAAAGTTGTTCATGAAGAGGAGGAAAATATTCTGCTAAGTACAAAATCTTTGGACGTTAAACTTCCAGTAGAGAAGACTATGGTCTGGAATCAAAGGCTTGATCACTTTTGTGAGAAAGGTTTAAAATCCTTGAAAAATAAAAACCCAGTTGAGGGGCTTGATGATTGTAACCTAAAATTTGAATTCGGTGCACATTTTATATATGGAAAACATTATCGTGTTTATTTTTACTCTAGTCCTCATAAATGTTTTGGTGTTCTGGATTACATTCACTCTAATTTTTTTGGTCCAGTAAATGTTTATTCGTTGTCGAAGTCAAAATACTATGTATCTTTCCTTGATGATCATTCGAGAAGGGCATTTGTATATTTTTTGAAAAGTAAATCATAAGTGTTCAGTTAGTTTAAAGAGTTTAAGAACTTGGTTGAAAATTAGACTGGAAGAAAAATTAAATACTTGAGGAAAAATAATGGTGGTGAATTTTGTTCTACAAATTTTGAAAGGTATTGTAAAGACCATGGAATTAAAAGGCATAAAACAACACCTTACACTCTGCAACAAAATGGAGTTGTTGAAAGGTTGAACATGATGTTGATGGAGAAGGCAAGAAGTATGTTGAACAATGTTGGTCCAGTGCATAATTTTTGGGTTGAGGTTGTGGCTACAACATGTTACCTATTGAATCAATCTCCTTCATCAACACTTGTTGATGAAATGCCTTTGGAAGTGGGATCTGGTCATAAGCCCTCTCTGAGACATGTTCATGTATTTGGCTATGAACAATATGTATATGTGTCGAATGAGAAGGGATCTAAATTGGAAAACAAAATTGTTAAGTGTATCTTCATTAGCTACGACATTGGTGTGAAAGGATACAAGCTTTGGAATCCTCTGACTGAAAAGGTTGTGCACAAAAATAGTGTCATTTTTTGTGAATTGAAACCTTCTTCAGTGGATCTATAGTTAGGGATGAAAGAAGTCAAGGAGAAAAATGATGTTGAAATTCATCTAACACTAGAAAAAGAAGAATAACAAATTGGCAGTGTACTTGAATCTAAGGAGAGATTGAGTAGCTCTGAGAGTTCTGAAGAAGAACCACAACCTCAGCCTGAGCCTGTGAGGAGGTCTGTACATGACAAGAAGCAACCTAAACTGCAAAATTTGAAGTTTTTTGAGAAATATGACAAAGGAATGGATCTTCTATCACTTTCTAGGGTTTTCACCTAGAAGGAAGAGAGATTTCCCTTGTCATTCATGAAGGGACCCATAAAATCTGTGATTCTTTAGAGAGAGAGAGGGATTGAAACCCTAAAGGAGTGAGATGTGCAAATGAGATGAAATGTATTATGAGCACTTAACTAATTAACCTAAACTAATAGCATTTATGTTTACCTAAACTAGTAGCATTTGTCGCTAGAAAACACATGGTGTAATGCAGTAGAAATGAAAGTGATAAGAGTAAACTAACCTAACAGAACAAAAAAGTGCACCTAGAAACTAAAGAGGGCTGAAACAAGGATTGTAGAGGTCACTGGAATTCTAGAAAATAAGGGTTTTGAGCTAATTGGGACACTTACGCCAATAGGGGTGACATAGTCCCTTTCTGGAAAATCTACTCCGAAAGCCATTTTGGTCAACTAGGTTCCCAAATCTCAAACTTTTTGTACCAGAAAGGCTTTTGGTGACTAGGTCACCATTATGGGTGACCTAGTTCCTTTCTTCTTTTTTGGTAAACGCAAAGTGGACTTGGGTGCCTTGGATTTGTACTCTTCGATGAGAATCCTGTTTGAAACCTGTAAAATGACCTGTAAAACATAATATATTTGTGTTTCTAATGTGGGGTTTACCTTGGTCAAACCCCTAGTTTTATTCAAACTTGAAATGAAATGGAAACTTGCAAAACCCTATCCCTAAGTGTGTATAGAGCTATGAAAACTAGAAACCAAGGAAAACCCTATTGTATTGTGCTAGAATAAGATGTATGTAATAGGATTAGAAATTATGTAAAACCCTAAAGCCCTAGAGATATTACACCATTACAAATAAAATTAGTGAGGAATGAAAATGGTATGCAAACCTCAAATCTACAAATGGGTTGAAGGTAGAAGATGGAGGCACTTTAAAACTAGTCTCTAGGGATGATTTGGTGGCTAGTTGCACCTCTTCAACCTACATTTCTCCATGAATATCCATAGGCATCTATCTCCAACCTTGTTAAAATCTGATCTTGAATATGAAGTGGGCTCCAAGACCTGCAAAAACCCCTACCTTTGCTATCCAAAATCTTAAAATTTGTTGTGTGAGGGATGAATCTTCTTGACGAAGATGTTTTTCCACTTGATTCTTGGAGTTGAGAGTGAAAAATGAGCTAGAAGTAGAGTCTACAAAATGACCTAAAAACAAGTATATATAAGAAACCATGACCTAAGTTTTGAGAATTTTGACCTAAGAAGCCAACACCCATCGAGGATTTTAGGTTAATTATTGATTTTTCCGCTTAAAACTTGAAAAATCTACAAAAGGGACTAGGTCACCCACCTGAGCAACCTAGTCCCACTAAGGGATTTTAAGTGGGAAATAATATTTTTAAATGGTTTTTATGTGTATTTTTTGGATTGAATGATCCCTTAGGTGTATCAGACCTCTAATTAAAAAAATTACAATATTAGGGGCCTATAAATGTTGTTTTAGGGTGAAATTTGGTGAAACAGGACCTAAAGTAGGACCAAAATGGGCACAAAATTGTCGTTTTCTTCAAAGGTATGCAATTTTTGTTGACACATTTAGTCCCCACTTTAGCATCCATATGATTCTACGTGCATATGTAAGCTAAAGGACTCTAAATCAGACAATGCACCTATATTTCTATAAGAGAATACTTATTTAAAGAGTGAGAGAATGGAGCCCCCAACGTAGCTTATTTATAAAACCACAATGTTAGGAGCCAAATATTGCAACAAAAATTCATTATAAATCTTAAAAATCCTCTTATCTAATTCCTTGTGATGATATTTGAGGGTAGATGTATGCCCCCCTTTGATTCTGCTTGCTTTATGAAGGTGGAATCAAAGTAGCCATCTAACCACATCGAATAAGGGCACACATATAGAATGGAATTTAAAAGTACCATGCCTCATAACAATAGGTGGGTGATGATGTAGGGCATTGAAACATGATTTTGACACAAAAAATGGCATCAAAAATGGAGTTCACTAGCACCCAAAATGTTGGCTTGAATGAAAAAGCACACTAGAGGTTTTTAATATAAAGAAGACGGTACACATGTGCTTATGTGTAAAAGTGAGTTAGTTAAAAGGAAAATGAAAAAGGATTAACACATACTATTTGCATTTACCTTTTGTAGTGTTAGAGAGTGATGAGGAGATAGCGATAGGATGCCGAGGACAAGAGATTTCATGCCCGTGAGGTTGTATGTGTTGCACGATTAGGTGGAGAGCGACAACTACCAATGAGAGGTGAGTTGATTCTGAAGCCTGTTATTTTGTGAATTTTCAATTATAGTATGAATTTAATGCTTATATAGAGTAGATTAGGATCTTGGAAAAAAAGTTTTCAAAGTGCCCCTTTTTTCACAAAGTGTCCCTTTTGTTTGCAAAGTGTCCCTTTTGTTCACAAAGTGTCCCTTTTCTTCGCAAAGTGTCTCGTTTCTTTGCAAAGTGTCCCATTTTTTTGTGAAATATCTCAAAAGGGTTCTAAAGTGTCTAGAGCCTTAGAAAAATCACACTAGAACAACATTAGCACATTTTCTTGATGAATTAGAGTAAAATTGAAGAGAATAGATTATTTAGATAACATATTATGAGAATTTGTACATGTGCCAACATGGTCTTGATAGTATTTAGGTAGGAGACAGCTATGTTTTCTCATAGATGTAGTGCCAACACTATCACCAATAGGGACGGAGCACTTACAGGCAATGGGGATCTATTGGGCCTATTTGATGCCACCGATGAGATATCATGATGTCATGTTGATGGTGCTCTGTGATAGGTGGAATGCAGATACTTGCACATTTCACCTACCCACAAGGGAGATGAATATTACACTAGAGGATGTCCATCACATTCTCCAATTCTCTACCCAGGGGGAGCATATTCGACTACTGAGGGGATGAACTTTTTGAGAGCAGTGGGAAAACATGTAATACTATCTTAGGGGTCACGTACATAATGAAAGAGTAGCAGGCCAGATTGAGTTGGCAATATTATTGTATTCACGAGCACCCTCGATGAGGTGCATCATGATGCACACAGTGGCACTTGTCCTATTGCCAGATAGGTGTGCAACACATCTGGAGGGTGGATTAGTACACTTGGTACAATGCATGGTAGAGCATCGGACAATATATGCCTGGGGCCGATGCATTCTAGCACATGTATATTATGATCTTGGTTGATTTGTGTTCCGATAGTTGGAAAACATGGTACACTATATGCTTTTATAAGTATGCTGCCTAGAGAATATCACATGTACCTGACCAATGGGCTTCCTGTATCTGATAGAAATGGGCTATCCATGAGCATTTGGGTACCCGCTATGACGATTATGGTAGTATGACGATCTTCACTTTTGGAGAGTGAGATTCGAGCAATTAGATGGAGAGGATATCCTATGGACAACATACTAGATTTTCCTCTAGTGGCCATATTATACCAGACAACTCGGGAGATTACAGATGACCAAATTCCTAGTAAGGATGACATGATCACATAGTGCAGCCATTCTACTATGATCAGGTGATGAGGCAATTTAGAAAGGTACAGATACCGCCCCAACCACAATCATCATTCAAGAGGTTTGTTCAGAGTGCATGATGACTAGGATACATAGCACACTTCACACTAGATGATTTCATCGAGAGTGACTCAGACTACTCAAATAAGGACCAACCACCAGTTGATGATGCATATGATTGTGGGGCCACATGGGAGTATGAGGAGTGGTGGATAGCCTCTTGATGAGGACTAGTAATTCTGATGGATGAGATGATGGGAGAGGCTCAACCTATGAAAAATGAGGGGGAGAAGAGGGAGATAGAGGATAGGGCCGAGCAGACATGGTACAGGGCTGCAGATATTATTACAAAAATTATTGATGAGGATTATGATGAGGATGTAGATGCAAATTATGATAGTCAGGAGGGGGAGGATGAGGATGAGGAGGAGGAGGAGGAGGAGGAGGGGGGGAGAGGAGAGGAGCCGCCTCTAAGTGAGGATGATGATATTGAGATCGACAATCAACATGAGTAGGGAGAGAGATTGCCCATTCACAAGACTAGATCTCAAAAAACAACAACAATAGGGACTAACACCCATAGCCGAGGAGAGGCCTGTACATCCTCGATGCCCCAAGCACAAGATGAGTTGGACCTTCCACCTTCTACAAGAGATATTGGTGAGAACATGTGATTTTTATAGATGTATTTTATTTATGATTTATTGCATATATGTATATGTTGATATCATGATGTATTACTGATTATAATTTTATTTCATTTTTTAGGGCCTGTGAAGGGTTGGTGAGAGTTCCTACATTAGGGCTGAATTTACCTTTTTTGGTGTAATCAGCAGTGGCATTGTGTTGGTTTTCATATAAAACCAAATCACCCTTGGTAAAGGTTTGAGGTATGACACTTACATTGTGTTTGTGTTGTAAATGCTTTGCGTAAGCCTGAAGATGCTTGAGAGCATTAATGCATCGCTCATCAAGAATTTCAAGTTGGTGCAAACGTTGTTCCGCATAAGTTTTATTATCGACCAGACTTTGAAGGGAAATCCGCAATGTGGGGATTTCTAATTCTAAAGGGAGGATAGCTTCAGTACCATAAAGAAGGTTAAAAGGAGTATTTCCTATGGATGAACACACACTCATGCGATATGCCCAAAGCGCATAGTGCAACTGTGTATGCCAATCCTTTTGAGTTTGATTGACATTCTTCGGAAGGATTTGCTCCAAGATCTTATTAGTACTTTCAGCTTGACCATTAGACTAAGGGTATAAGGTGTGGAGAATCGATGTTGGATATGGAAATTCTCAAGGAATTTTCACCTCATTGTTCTTAAAGGGAGTACCATTATTTGAGACTAACGCGGAGGGGAGACCAAAGGGAGCGATAATGTGTTCTAATAAGAAACAACATATCACCTCAGTCATTGTGGAATGAAGAGCAATAGCTTCGACCCATTTGGTAAAATAATCGATGGCAGTGATAATGAACGTATGTCTAGTGGAAGAGGGCAGGGAGATTTTTCCAACAAGTTCAAAATCCCAAACAAATAAATGCCATATACAAATTTGGGAACGAAGCTCTGAAGTAGGAGCATGGATCAAATGACTATGTTTCTAGAATTGAGGACATCGTTGAACATACTCATAACAATATTTTTTTGTGTTTTTTCAATAATATCCTATATGCAAAATATTTTTCACTAAGTTCTTGCCCCCAAAATGTCCTCCACAAGTACCAGCATGGGTTTGTTCAAGGGTGAGATGGTTTTTAGAATCTTTGAGACATTGCAGAAGGATTCCATAAAAGGATCATTGGTATAGGGTTTCCGCAAGGATGATATATCTAGTGGCTAACCTTTTGAAGCCTTGACGAGTATTTTTGGTGGTGGGTTCACAAATGGTGCCATCTTTTAAATAGTTGTAAATGGCATCTTACCATTCACATGGGTTATCAGAAAAGGTAGGACAAATATCTAGGGGTTGATCGTTGATGGAGGGTTTCATGATGGGATGAATGGTGAAGGCTATCTGCTCAGAAGAGTTATTAGGAGAGACAAGAGAGGCTACACTAGCCATCACATCCGCATGGCGATTATCTTTTCGAGGGATGTTATCAATGGTAAAGGATTCAAATTGGTCTAATAGATTAAGAACCAACTCCTTATATTGTGAGAGTTTATCATGTTTAGTTTGATAGAGACCATTAATTTGATTAATGATTAATTGTGAGTCACCATAGATCTTAATATTTTTAACCCTTAAGGCAAGAGAAGCACGTAACTCAATGAGTAGAGCTTCAAACTCAGATGTATTATGTGTACCTAGGAAATTGAGATGATAGGATAAGGGAATAGGCTTACTCTTAGGTGGAATTAAAATAACTCCAGCATGAGAGCCTGTTCGACACTTGGATCCATCAAAGTACAACTCCCATGTAGGAATGTCTATAGTAAACACACTGTCATTAGAGAAAGAGTCATTAGTGGGTAATGCTAGTAGTGAAGGAGCATCAGCTAAATGGTCGGTTAAGGCTGGACCTTTGATTTCTTTCTGAGAAATGAACTTAAGGTTGAACTCGATTAACAACATGACCCTAATAGATCTGTTTTAGTAAAGAGATAGCATAAAGGGTCAAACTTTTTCATTACATGTACATCAATATTTAGTAAGTAATGTCCCAACTTACTATTAGTGAATACAAGAGCAAGAAATTGTTTTTCAATGGTAGATTAATGAGTCTCGTAATCAAGGAGTGTTTGACTAATGTAATAGAGGGGATTTTCTTTACAGTTGGAATCCTTTTGAGCCAACAATGCTACGAGGGCATGAGTAGAAGCAATGATATAAAGGATGAATGGTTGATTGGCTATAACAGACTATAAAACAGGGGGAGTTGTGAGATACTCTTTCAAATTGTCAAAGGATTGTTTACAATCACCATTCCAATCGAAGTGAACATCCTTTTTAAGGAGATGTGTAAAGGGTAGTGTGTGATCGACTAAGCAAGCGAAAAAATAATGAATGGCTTGTATTCATCCTTGTAAAGTACGTAATTGGGAAATGTTACGAGGGGGTGCCATACTGATGATAGCATCAATTTTCTTTGTATCCACCTTGATGCCTCTGTGAGATATGATAAAGCCTAAAATTTTACCACTATCGACCCCAAAGACACACTTTTTAGGGTTTAGAAGCATGTTATATTTGTGCATAGGATCAAATATTTGGTGGAGGATAGGCACGTTATCATGATGGGTTAAAGATTTAGTAAGAATATTATCGACATAGTCTTCCAAGATTATGTGAATGTAATCATGGAAGATTAAGGTCATTGCTCATTGATAGGTAGCGCCACCATTATTTAAACCAAAAGGCATCATAACCCAACAAAATGTGCCCCAAGCGGATGTAAAATTCATCTTGTATTGGTCTTGCAGGTTAATAAAGATTTCGTTGTATCTAAAAAATCCATCCATGAAGGATAAAAAAACATGCCCAGTGGTGAAATCCATGATCATACTTATGTTAGGAAGGGGACAGTCATATTTTAAAGAGGCCTTATTCAGGCCTCTAAAAATCCATACATATCCTAACACAATTATTGAGTTTTTCTATGACAACAATATTTGAAATCCAAGGAGAATAATCTATTGAGTGCATAAAACCTACATTGAGGAGTTTTTAAAGTTCTCCTTTAACATGTAAGGCTATCCTGGGATTCATTTTTTGAATCTTCCGGCGAGCAGGTTTAGCATTTTTGACAAGGACAATGTTATGGGTAACTATTTAGGGATCGATGCCTAGCATGTCATAATATTTCCAAGAAATTAGTTCAGGAAAAGTGTGAAGCAAGGTGGAAATATCCTCTTGTTCTTCATCATCTAGGGAGTGCATTAGATTTGGGAGCATTAGGATCATATGACTCCAAGTGGGGATGGGGTTCGTTAATAGCACCCACGGTGAACACAGAACTTGACATAGCACAAGAAGCAAGCCTCTTGGAGTGAGAAGGAATATTTGAAGCACCTAAGAGGTGTTTTAAGTCATCCTTGTCATGAATATAAGTGAAAAGTGGAGCATCCACATCAATAAATTCAAGGTGTTTAAGCATGAGGGTGGTTCTTTATGTGCATGATATAGTGTTGATGTTGAGGGAGGGTCTTTGATTAGCTTTTGTGGCTTTAGAAAAGGAAAACCTGAGGATGGTTTTAGTTCCTTGCGTATTTGGTTCAATGGGGACATAGATACCTTTTTCGTGCTTGCCAGATCCTTGTCCTTTGTAGCCCAATTGTTTGAGGAGGTCATAGCCACATCGATAAATTTTGTCCATTTCTTGTGGGTAAGGGGGTTGTTGATAATCTATCTCATCAATTTTTTTTGTATATGTCGCATTGTCTTAAAAAAGAAATGAGATAGAGCTAGGTGAAGGGTGTTCTTCTTGGTGGATGGAGATGACAAGGGATTGATCATTTAGAGAATCTTATTTGTGTGTTATATTACACTCACCCATGAAGGAAGGAGTAACTTCTAAAGAGCCCCAATCATCAACAAGTAAGTTAAACTTGGATTGATTGTCAGGTGAGTCTTTCATTGAAGGGGCAATGTTAGAGGTAGGAATGAGGGTATGAAGAGGACTTGATGTGCCTTTCTCAAGTTGTAAACAAATTTTAGGTTCGAGGTCAATGTCAATGTGATAGACTTTATCATTATAGACATATTTCATTTTGTGATGAAGGGTCGAGGGTACCACTTGCATCTCGTGAATCCATGGTCATCCCAAGAGGAGATTGTAGGAAAGATCATAGGGCATAACAAGGATAAGATTCTGCAGCATAACCATTCCAACGGTAATCGGTAAGGTGATAACACCAAGGGGTTGTTTGGTAACATTATCGAATCCTCTAATGGATAAGGAATCAGATTGAATTTTTGATCAGTCGATATGTAACCTATCAAGAAGCTTCACACTGCACACATTTAGGGTCGAGCCATTATCAACCAAGGTTCTTTTGATACCCATCCACTCATACTAGGCGATAATCATAAAGGCATCATTTTGTTGGTGGATCTCTAAATGTGGTAGCTCATGTTGATAGAAAGTGATATCCACATTAGTTGTTTTCATGTCAATTAGGAGAGCGGCCACATCATTAGTGTTCATACCAAAAGGAACCACTATTTTTTATAAGGCTATTTCAAGTATGGAGTGATAATCAGGGGAATTTTGAAGGAGATCCCAAAGGGATATTTTTGGGGGAGTTTTTCAAGTTATTCGACCAAATCATACTCCCAGAGTTGTGAGTTGAAGCAAGGAGTTGTGGGTAAGATAGGTTTGGGAAATGGTAAGGAAGTGGAGGTGGATAGTTGTTGAGAATATGGGTTATTATGAGTATAATGAGCATGGGAAATGGTATCATACTTAGGATGGAAGAAGGTAAACTCAGGTTGGATGACATTGGCATCTTTGGTGTTAGGTGGGGTATCAGAAAAATCCATACTGGATGAAGTAGGGGAGATGAATTCTTGGAGGACATCATCTAACATGCCCATATCATCGTGACTAAAAGGTTTGGAAGGCAAGGGAGGGGAAGGATTAACTACATCATCACAAATCTTAGTGAATGAAGTGAGTGAGAGGAAGCTTTGAAGAGCTTCGTCCAACTAATCAAAATCATCAAAACTAAAGGATTTTGATGATATAGTATTCCTATGGTGAATAAGTGTGTGCATTGTATCATGTGAGTTGTTTATGTTTTCAGGTGTATGTTTTACTGAATCTATTTTGAAAGAAGTAGGAACTAAAGAGGAAATGGAAACATGTAATTATTTAATACTACTTTAAAATGCCATTTTAAGCTAATCAAATACATATAATAGAGAAAATCAAAATTGACACCTGGGTATGTGCAGGATCATCATGGAAAAAACAAGTCCTTAAGTGGCAATAAAAAGATAGAAAATCAAAGTTAGACAACTTGACGTAAAAATTTGAATAAGTTATCTATATTATTTCAAAAAATGTAAAAATAGAATCTCTAGGAAATTGAATTTAGTTTCTAAACTACTAGACCTTTATTTAAAAAAATAAAATCTATTTGGTGAAAATTTGATATTTCAATGCAGTAGTATATAAATTTTAGGGTAAAAATAAGAAGTAGGTGTCTGTCTGACCACCCTAAGCACAATAAAATGATAATATTTTTTTATAATATTTTAGATATAAGTAGAGGACTCGTGTCCTAATGTGATGCATATTTTTTTATATTTTTTTTCCAAGTAAATAATTAATTATGATTTTTTTATTACAACTTAAAAAATATATAAAAAATTGTTTGTCTAACCACCTTAACTTGGTAAAAGATTTATGAAATTCAATTTTATTTTTTTTAATCCTAAAATATGCGAAGCATAGAATGTGAGGCATGTTTTGGATTCAAAATATGTGATACCATTTGAAAGTTATAGATTTTTTTCAAACACTTTATTTGTAATTCTAATAGAAAATGAATAATAATTATTTATTAAATTCAAATTAAAGCATAATTTATATTGGTGGAAAGCTGAGAATATCCTCTAAAAACCCTTTTTGTTTCATCACTAATGCACAATGAAAAACCCTAGGATGCTTTGTTACATAATGCAACATTCAATGCAATATAAAGTAAAGAGCTCATAATAGGCAAATGCAATAGAAATCAAAAGTATGCAAGGTGTTAAAATGTAGGTTCACCAAAATGAACCACAAAATTTGAAGGTTTTTGAGAGAGATGACAAAGGAACAGATCTTCTATCACTTTCTAGGGTTTTCACCTAGAAGGAAGAGAGATTTCCCTTTTCATTCATGAAGGGAGTCTTAAAATCTTGCGATTCTTTAGAGAGAGAGGGATTGAAACCCAAAGGGAGTGGGATGTGAAAATGAGTTGAAATGTATTATGAGAAGTTAAATACCTAACCTAAACTAATAGCATTTGTGTTTCTGCAAAACACATGATGTAATGCAATAGAAATGAAAGTGATAAGAGTAAACTAACCTAACAGAATAGAAAAGTGCACCTAGAAATTGACAAGGGCTGAAGTATAGATTGTAGAGGTCATTGGAGTTATTGAAAATCAAGGTTTTGAGTTGACTAGGACGCTTATGCCAACATGGGCAACCCAATCCCTTTCTGGAAAATCTGCTACGAAAGCCATTCTGGTAAAGTGGTTCCCCGAATCTCAAAAAAATTGTACTAAAAAGCCCTGTTGAGACAAGGTCACCATTATGGGAAACCTAGTTCCTTTCTACTTTTCTGGTAAAATCAAAGTGGACTTGGGTGCCTTGCATCTGTATTATGCTCTTCCATGGGAATCTTGTCTGAAACCTGTAAAATGACTTGCGAATCAAAATATATTTGTGTTTCTAATGTGGGGTTTTCCTTGGTCAAAGCCCTAGTTGTATTCAAACTTGAAATGAAATGGAAACTTGCAAAACCCTAACCCTAAGTGTGTCTAGAGCTAAGAAAACCATAAACCAAGCAAAGCCTTATTCTATTATGCTAGAATAAGATGTATGTAAAATGATTTGAAATGATGTAAAACCCTAAAGCCCTAGAGATCTTACACCATTACAAATGAAAGTAGTAAGGAATTAAAATCATATGAAAACCTCAAATATGCAAAGGGGTTGAAGGTAGAATATGGAGGTACTCTAAAACCAATCTTTAGGAATGATCTGGTGGCTAGTTTCACCTCTTCAACCTAGATTTCTCCATGAATCTCCATAGGCATCTATCTCCAACCTTGTTAAAATGTTATCTTGAATACGAAGTGAGCTCCAAAACCTACAAAAATCCATAACTTTTCTTTTGAAAAGCTTCAACTTTGTTGTATGAGGGATGAATCTTCTTGAGGAAGACATTTTTCCACTTGATTTTTAGAGTTGAGATTGAAAAATGAGCTAGAGGTAGAGTTTGCAAAATGACAAAAAAATAAGTATATATAAGAAACCATGAACTAATTGTCGGGAAGTTAGACCTAAGAAGCTAACACCCATCAAAGATTTTAGGTTAATTATTGATTTTTCCACTTAAAACTTGAAAAATCCACAAAAGGGAATTTTAAGTGGGAATTGATATTTTTAAATGGTTTTGATGTGTTTTTTCAGGGATTGAATGATCCCTTGGGTGTATCAGACCTCTAAGTCCAAAATTTACAACTTTAGGGGCCTATAAATGTTGTTTTAGGGTGAAATTTGGTGAAACAGGACCTAAAGTAGGACCAAAATGGGTATGAAATTGTCCTTTTCTTCAAAGGTATGCAATTTTTGGTGACACACAACCTAATAGGTATGGATTCTCTATATTAGATTCTACATGTTGCTATGCTTTAATTACTAGCACTGATGAGCCTAGGACTGTAAAAGAGGAAATTGGAATGACTAACTCAAAATATTGGTTGGAAGCCATGAAAGAAGAAATGGCATCATTGCAGAACAATGAAACTTGGAGTTCGGTGCCCTTGCCTAAAGGAAAGAATTTTGTTGGCTGTAAATGGATATTTAAAAAGAAAATTGATATGGATGGCAGTGTTGAAACATAAAAAGCAAGGTTGGTTGTTGAACCACCACAAACATAAACACACAAGAAGGGAAAGAGGATTCCCCAATGGGCTTCTAGGGTTTTTAACCCTAGAAGCCATGTTTTGAGTAAATGTATTCTCTTTCACCTAGTGGTTTTGGTGTATTTGGGTGTTCATTCAAAGATAGGGTTTTAGGGGCTTAATGTGTGTGTGTGTGTGTGATTATGCCCTAAATTTTGTAAAATTAATGAATCTAATTAACTATGAAACATGAAGCAAATGTAAATCTAAACTATATACAATGTAAAGAAAATAACCTAAATGCTTGCAAACAAAAAGGAAACAGGAAAGATGGAAACTTGTGCACCTAGAAATGGGAACTTGCAGATGAAAGGCCTCGAAATCCTCGGGAAAATGTCTAAAATCTTCACATGAACATTCCCACCAAGCTAGGTGACCTAGTCCTGTTGTCGGGAAATTTTTCAAAGATAGGTTTCTACAAAATGGGTGCTCAAAATTGTGAAAATACTCAAAACAAAAGGTCAGAGGGGCTAGGTCGCCATTATGGGAGACCTAGTCCTCTTCTGGGTTTTCAAAAATCTAGAAAAGGAGATTGGATTCCTCGGTATGCACTTTGGATTCCAATAGATATCTTGTTCAGACTCTACTAAAAAATGGGCAGGAAGAGGCATACAAGCTTGAGCTAGGGTTTGGTTGACCTAGATGTTTTTGATGATTTTATGGCACTTTCCTAACACCTTTCTTCTTCACAAACCTACATACAAAAACCTACAAATCACACATGCAAAGAAGAGACAAGGGTTAGGGTTAGAGATTAAAGGTTTGCCTTGCTCAAACCCCTTTTGAGTAATCAAACCAAATGAAGATAAAAATGAAGAAAATAAGCATAGAACAATGGAGTAATGGAGTTTACCTTGTCTTTGATGATTGATCTTGTGTTTTTGCAACAATCAAACCTTAAATGCTTCAGCAATGGTATCTTGTTCACTTGGAAGATGAAACCCTAGTTGGTTTGAGGAGAAGGAGAGAAGAGAGATTGAGAGGAGAGGTGGAAAATGAGGGTACCTTATGATAAATTAGGGTTTTGGAGGTTATTTATACAAGGTATGCCTTAACTTACCCGAAATAACATCATACTAATTGACCTTAGGGGTTTAGAGACCTAAATCCTAAGAGAAATTAAATTAAAATGTTATTTTAAACCGCATGGGACTAGGTCACCCAAGGTAGCGACCTAGTCCACCTAGGCATTTTTAAGTGTTTTTCGATAATTATTATGTGATTATTTGTGTTTGTCAGGATTGTCTTCTGAAAAGTCACCAAGATAGGATTTTTATGAGGATTAAGTGGTCATTAAGGGTTGATTAAGTGATGAAAAGCCTAGGACAGCATGAAAATGTCTTACAACACTTTACAACACTTCTACACAAGGTTTGGAAATGGGTGAAAATAGGCTGAAAATAGTCCAAAGTCCATAGGAAAAGGTCCAAATGAGCGAAAACTGTTAAGGTATACACTTTTTGGCAACCCATTTAGCCCCCACTTTAATGAGAGGATGATCTTGCTTCAGAATCACACTAATGTAGCCTAATGGAGATGGTGAGGAATGACAGAGAAGAAGAATGGGAAAGATGAAGGAGGTGGTCAAGCCCGCAAGGATTTGAGATCCCAAGTCAGCTTGACATCAATGCAAAAGACATTCAAGGGTGAATGCATTGCAACAAGATGAGATACATTATCATGCAGTGACAAATTTTAGTGTGAAGAGAATGCGAAGAGTGAAAAATATTTGCTCACTCTAGGGCCACAAAAGATTTGGTCATCCACGGGGTGAGTTATCCCAAAAGGTGAGTAACATACACAGAGTTGGTATGTACTCACAAAGGTGGCTATGAGAAAAGTTGTGCCGCTTATTGGTCTTCCTTCTTAACCACACCAAAGTTATAGATCATGATAACTTTGATACGGTGCCACAAAATAAAGTGATGATTGATGTGATTTTATTCAAAGAGAATTTTCTTTTGTTCATGCAATGTCTCATCTTAAGTAAAATTATACATAAGGCTACCAAGAGAGGCAAAGTGAAAGTGTACTCATCTTGTATGGAAAGGAGGAAAAATGAAGGTGTCTCAATCCTGAACAACATTTTGTGTAATGTTTTCAAGAGAAGGAATCACAAGAAAATTAAGATCGCACAATGAAATGGGATTGGTGATGTATTCCACCACTTTAAAGGAATTGTGAATCATTGTACTATGAAAAATTTCTTTAAAGTAGAAGAGGAGGAAGAGGACATGAGAGCTTATTCAAAAATCCCTGTGTCGAGTCCTATGTTTCTAAAGAGTTGTGTCATGAAGAGGAGGGAAGTATGTGACATGTGATTCAAACTTAATAAAATTCATCCACATCTCAAGCTTTCTCTGATATGTTCATGAAAGGTTAATGAGAAGTTGTAAGAGACAATGACAAGTGACATACAAGGGGAGAAAGGATAACTAATCTCTTGCCTCTAGTGAGTGTAGGACAAGAGTGAGCTGAAAGGGATGAAAGGGATGAAAGGGAGGGTGAATTTGTATCAATTAGAGGAGTGAGGTTCCCCCACATGAGGGAGAGTACCAAGCTCGTTAAGATGTCAGATTGTGTTGCACAAGGCCTTACACTAGTTAGTGTGATGACCATGAACATGGTGGAAGGCACAAGAGGAATGTTTGTTGAAACATTTCTTTCGAGTGTGAGGAGGAAAGGAGATCAAGTAGGCTTGGAGGAGTCTCAACAAAGTTCCCTCTTAATCAAGGGTAGAAGGGGATCCTTCGGTTTTCAATATGGAGGGATCTTGCTTAGTAGAGGATGTCATATCTACACAAGGCTCTATAGATTATGAGATATTATATACTCTCTTCAAGGAGTGTGTAACATCTGACTCAAGAGGAGGTTGTGGGATGACATTTGTTGTAAGGAAAGAGTTCTTTTTTGGTGTCAAAGGATCACTTTGGAAGGTGGGGTGAGAAGGGTGAGGGGAAGGTTTGACTATTTCGATGAATGGAAAGAATCAAAGACCATGATGTGTTGATGGCATCTTTGTCTCTATAAGGTTGCCGATTCCTTGTGTGTTAGCACCAAAACCTTTTCCACTATAGCCAAGTTGCTTCATGATCTCATAACCTTTTTCGTAGATCGTTTGTAGCTTCTTTGGATCGGGTGAGGGGTCATTGTTTGCATTGGTGGCTAAAGGAGTTCAGGTGGATTCTATAGAAGGATCAAACGAGTCTTATATTAACAAGACTACATGTCCCTTTAGATATTCTTTCGTTTTGGTATTGGTTGCTCCTTTGAGAGGAGGGGTGAATTTTGGGTATGTGCAGGATCATCATGGAAAAAATAGGCCCTTAAGTGGCAATAAAATTCGGAAAATCAGAGTTAGGCAACTTGACATAAAAATTTGAATAAGTTATCTATATTATTTCAAAAATATGTAAAAATAGAATCTATATAAAATTGAATGTACAGTTT
The DNA here is from genome assembly GCA_007115665.2 of Sequoiadendron giganteum. Classification (NCBI taxonomy): domain Eukaryota; kingdom Viridiplantae; phylum Streptophyta; class Pinopsida; order Cupressales; family Cupressaceae; genus Sequoiadendron; species Sequoiadendron giganteum. The sequence continues at coordinate 99,987,900 of CM021101.1, forward strand.
CTAAACTACTAGGTTTATTTTTAAAAAAATCCATTTGGTGAAATTTTGAAATTTCAATGTAGTAGTACTTAAATTTGAGAGAAAAAGTAAGAAGTAGGTGTCTGTCTGACCACCCTAACCATAATAAAATGATAATATTTTTTTATAATATTTTATATATAATTAGGAGACTCATGTCCTGATGTGATGCATATTTTTTTGTAATTTGTTTCCAAGTAAATAATTAACTATGATTTTTTTATTAAATTTTTAAAAAGATATAAAAACTCGTATGTCTAACCACCTTAACTTGGTCAAAACTTCATGAAATTAAAATATTGTTATTTTAATCCTATAGTATGTGAAGCATAGAATGTGACACATATTTCGGATTCAAAAAATGTGATACTGTTTGAAAGTTATAGATGTTTTTCAATCAGCCTATCCATCAGGACTTTAGTTGTAATTCAAATAGAAAATGAATAATAATTGTTTATTAAATTCAAAGTAAAGAATAATTTATATTGGTGGAAATATATGAATATCCTTTCAAAACCCTTTTCATTTCATAAATTTTGGGTAAAACAAAATTCGTCAACCACGTGGGTCATCATATCACTTAGATATTGCCATTTTTTGGCCCATCATGATCTTGCACATACCTAAGGAATCCAAAACATCATCGAATGACTTGGGTTGCATGGGTTCCACTGGCTTGGTGGGTGTAGAAGTGGTGAAGGGTGTGGATTTTTTTTTCCCAAGGTGTAAGACACTGTAAGGTTCAGGAATAGTATCAAGTGTGTGAACTTTGTTGCTATAGATGTACTTCATTTTTTGATGAAGTGTAGAAGGCACACCATTCGTTGCATGAATCCATGGCCTACCCAAAATGAGGTTAGATGAAACATAATTTGGAATAACATGGATTGATTTATTTAATGTGGCCACTCCAGCTATCAGAGGCAAAGTGATCACACCAAGAGGCTTTTATCTTATACTATGAAATCCAGTGAGGGACATGGAGGAAGGTTTGATGGTTGATCTATCAATATGGAGCATATCCAAGAGATTGAAACTACACATTGACAACGAATCCATTATCAACAAGGGCTCTCCTGATCCCTATGATTTTTTATTGAGATATGATCATCAAGGATTCAACTTTGTTTTGCACTTCCAAAGGAGGAAGCTCACTCTGGTGGAAAATAATGTCAGCGTTCAATCCTTAGATAATAGCCACAATGTCATTGGTTTGTGCATTTAAAGGGATAGTAATTTGTTGTAAGGCATCCTACATCAGGGTGTGATAGTGAGGGGAGGTTTGGATAAGGTCCCATAAAGATATTTTTGTGGGAGTATTCCTTAGTTGGTCATCAAAGTCATACTCCCTAAGGAAGCAATTGAAGAAAGGGGAAATCAGAAGAATAGGAGGGCATGAAGGTAAAAGTGTTGAGGTTGATGGTTGAGAATGGAAATTATTGTGGGTGTAATGTGAATGCACAATAATATTATGACTCAATTTCTCTAACACATTAGGCTTAGGTGGGGAGAGAATGAATTTAGGTTTAGGAGGTGGGGAAAGGATGAGTTGAGGTTGAATAATAGTATCATGTCGTTGGGGAGGAGAGTCAATGTTATCCTCGGTTTGCATCATGAGATCCACCCTAGAAGGAGAGTGTTTAGGAGAACTACAAGCCTCGTGTTCTTGACATTCAAGGCTTGGTTCTTCTAAAGTGAATTCATCACTAATAGAGGAATGATCATGGATGGGATAGGGAGGAGAGGGATGGTTAAGAGGGGAGTCTATATGATTTTAAAAATGTCTCATTTTCTTGTTCCATACAATCTACCCTAGTAGGAGAGCATGGAAGAGGTTCATCACATGCTTCATCACAAGAGTGAGATGTATCAAGAGAAGATCCACCATGATTTTCAAATAGATTACCCCAAAGGGGAGGAGCATGAGGGAAGGGGGGGTCAATAGTCTCATGACCCTTGGGAAAGGTATCTTCTAACAATAAACTATCCTTTTTCCATCAAGAAGAGATATTCAAAGAGGGGAAAGATTAATCATTATAGTTAAAGAGACTAGGTAAGGTACTATTTAAGAATGTGTTTATAATTTCATGTTCTTGTGTTAAACTATCTTCCCAAAGCGGATGAGGAGAAGAACAAGCAAGACCATCATGATGCTCTATGATTGTCCCTTCCTTTAATAAGATACCTTAATCACTAGAAGGAGAGGTATCAACAGAGGAACAATTATGATCATCATAATTATCTATGTTTGTATTTACTTCTAACACATCATCCTCACAAAGAGGAGATATTGTGGGTTGTTTATGTTTAGGATAATTATAAACATTTTTATTTGCTAGATTTGCATAACTAGGGAATGTATTGAAAGAATTGTTAACATGTTTAAAGAGTTTATAAAAAATATAAAGAAAAAAGGAATATATTAATATGTTTAAAGAATTTACACTACAAGAGAAAGGAAATTCAATTTTAAGATTGCAAAAGAAGGCAATTTTCTGATTACACTATCAATGATTTGGAAATGAAACTTGGTAAATAAAAAATTGAAAATTTACAATGCACAAAATGAGATAATTTATGCTAATTCTAATAAAATACATGTAAAATAAACACAACCTATTGATACAGGTATGTAATGGCACCAAATAGAAGCTAGAAAATAGGGTTTTCAACTCTATAAAGGGCAGTTTCAAAAGCCTGAAGGGACTAGTGATTTTTTTAATAATTTCCAAGACTTTTGGGCTAATACAGGTGGTTTCTATATAGGGTAATGCAGGCTTAATAGAAAAATGCAAAATGCAACTTGAATGCACTTCTCACTAATGCAAAATTTGAAACCCTAGGATGCACTTTCACTAATGCAATATGCAATGCAAGCTAATCCTAGGAAAATGATGGACTCTAAACAAGAAAGGAAGGATGTAAGGATGTTAGGTTCACCAAAATGAACCACCAAAACAAAGACACAAAAAGGGAAAGAGGATTCCCCAATGAGCTCCTAGGTTTTTTCACCCTAGAAGCTAAATTTTGAGTGAATGGACTCTCTTTCACATCGGGTTCACCAAAATGAACCACCAAAAACATAAACACACAAAAAGGGAAAGAGGATTCCCTAATGAACTTCTAGGTTTTTCACCCTAGAAGCTAACTTTTGAGTGAATGGACTCTCTTTCACCTAGTGGTTTTGGTGTTTTTGGGTTTTCATTCAAAGATAGCCCTGGTTTAGGGGATTAATGTGAGTGTGTGTGATTATACCCTAGATTCTATAAAAGGAATGAATCTAATTAACTATGAAACATGAAGAAAATGTAAATCTAAACTATATACAATGCAAAGAAAATAACCTAAATGCTTGCAAACAAAAAGGAAACATGAATGATGGAAAATTTCTAATGAAAGGCCCTAGAATCCTCTAGAAAATGTTTGAAATCTTCACAAGGACATTCCCGCTAAGCTGGGTGACCTAGTCCTCTTGTCGAGAAACTTTGCCAGAATAGGTTTCTGCCAAATGTGTGCTCAAAAATGTGAAAATCCTTGAAACACAAGGTCAGAGGGATTAGGTCACCATTATCGGTGACCTAGTCCTCTTCTAGGTTTTTGGGAATCTGAAAGAGGAAATTGGAGTTCTCGGTCTACACTCTAGATTCCAATAGATATCTTGTTTAGATTTTCTGAAAATGGGAAAAAAGAGGCCTCCAAGCTTGAACTAGGGTTTGGTTGACTTGGATGTTTTTGGTGAGTTGATGGAACCTTCCTAACACCTTTCTTCTTCACAAACCTGCATATAAAAACCTATAAATCACACATGCAAATAAGAGACAAGGATTAGGGTTAGAGATTAGGGGTTTTCCTTGGTCAAAACCCTTTTGAGTAATCAAACCAAATGAAGATATAAATGAAGTAAAGAAGCATAGAACAATGGAGTGATGGATTTTACCTTGCCTTTGATGATTGATTTTTTATTGTTGCAACAATCAACCCTAGCTGGCTTGAGGAGGAGAGAAGAGAGATTGAGAGGAGAGGTGGAAAATGAGGGTACCTTATGAGAAATTAGGGTTTTGGAGGTTATTTATATAATTTATGCCCTAACTTACCAAAAATAACGTAATATTGATTGACCTTAGGTTTTGAGAGACCTAAATCCTGAGAGGAATTAACTTAAAATGTTATTTTAAGCGACATGGGACTAGGTCACCCAAGGTGTCAACCTAGTCCACCTGGGCATTTTTCAGTGTTCTTCAATAATTATTATGTGATTATTTGTGTTTGTCAGGATTGTCTTCTGAAAAATTGCCAAGATAGGATTTGTATGAGGATTAAGGGGTCATTAAGGGTTGATTAAGTGGTGAAAAGCCTAGGAGAGCATGAAAATATCTTACAACACTTTACAACACTTCTGCACAAGGTTTGGAAATGGGTGAAAATAGGCTAAAAATGGTCCAAAGTCCATAGGTAGAGGTCCAAATGAGTGAAAATTGTCATGGTACACAGTTTTTGGTGACACAGTTGCAAAGGGATATTCCCAGGTAGAGGGAATTGATTATGGAGAAATATTTTCTCCTATAGCCAAGATGACTTCTATCAAATTTTATTTTTGTCACTTGCAGTAGCATATGACATGGAGATTGACCAAATGGATGTGAAGAAAAATTTTCTTCATAGTGATCTTGAAGAAGAAATCTATATGTCCCAATCTAAGAATTTTGTGGAAAAAGGTAAAGAAAATCTGGTTTGCAAGTTAAAGAAATCTCTATATGGTTTGAAACAGTCACCTAGAATGTTGCACCAAAAATTTGACACATTTGTTTTGTCATTGGGATTTTTAAGATCAAAATAAGATCATTGTGTGTACTTAAAAACTAAAAATGATCTTAATCTTATTATTGCCCTCTATGTTAATGATATTTTTTTCATAGGGAATAGTAAGTTTATGATTTCTGATCTAAAATCTCAGTTGTCTGCAAAGTTAAAAATGAAGGATCTTTGTGCAACACATATATTCCAGGGATAGAAAAAAGAGAAAGCTTTGGCTTATCTAGAGTAAGTATATTAACACTATTCTGGAGAGATTTGGTATGAATAATTGGAAGCAGCTAGTTGTTTTAGTTTTGCAGGGAATGAAGCTATTCGTTGAAGATTTCCCAAAATATCCGACTAAGATGGAGGAAATGACCAGAGTGCCTTATGCAAGTCGAGTTGGTAGTTTAATGTATGTAGTGGTCTATACAGGGCCAAACATTTCCTAAATAGTGGGAGTACTTAGTCAGTTTATGGAAAATCTATGAAGGTCACATTGGGATGCTATGAAGAGAGTATTTAGATATTTAAAAGGTACATCATAGTACACTTTGTGCTGTCATGAAAACTCGGTTAGTTCACAAAGATCACTTTGCCTTCATGGTTATGTGGGTTCTGATTGGGTAGGGGAAATTCATAGTAGAAGGACTACCAATGGATATATTTTCATGTTAAATGGTGGTGCAACTAGCTGGATGAGAAAGTGACAGGTTGTAGTTTCTCTATCCACTATTGAAGTAGAGTACATGGCAACAATTGACGCCTACAAATAAGTTGTTTGGATTAGACATTTATTTTATGATATTGGGTTCCATGCAAGGAAAATTACAATTTGTTGTGATAGTTAGAGTGTTATATGTTTGGTGAAAAATCCAACTTTCCATGCTAGAACGAAACATATTGATGTGCAGTATCACTTTGTATGAGATATGGTGGAGGATGGAAAGGTCTATTTAGAAAAAGTGGATACTTTAGGAAATGATGCAGATGCACTAAAAAAATTAGTGAGCACAGATATGTATAGATGGTGTGATAGTTCGATGGGCCTTGAAGCCCATGAATCTCAGTAGTTCCTGAATGCTCTAGAGGTGTTAGAAGATCTTTGTCAAGTGGCAGTTTGTTGGAAACATGTGCCTCAATCTTCTGACCTGAACCTCTTGAAAGAGTAAAATCCATGAGACACCTTGGATGTCTTTTCGACAAGCAGTTTATCTCTAAAGGCTCGAAGAGGTTGGATTTGTGAGACATGTGGTTGATCTTTTCGACGGAAGTTGTTGGTGTCACTTAAACTATCGGTGTGAGTTTTTCTAGCTCAGAATGATGCTAGGAGTCTGGTCGAGAAGTTCCTTTAGGGAGAGTCTTATCGATCTTAGTGGTATCGGGGTAACATTGGCCTTCGATTGGACCTAAGAATGTTATACTAACTTTGGTGATATTTTCGATGGCTATTAAACATCGGTGTGAATCTTTTCAATCCGAAGAGAGGTCATTCAACTTGGGTCATTGGGGAAACATGGAAGTTTGATGACACATTTTGAACTTCTTCTGAAGCATGTTGTTTTTCCTATGAGTCTATTCTAGTTGAACATCAATGTGACTCTTGTCAATGAGGTGTTTCAAACTGCATTTGAACTAAAGGTCATCAGGATGACTTGGGATCTTGATGAAACATTTCGCACTAGCTCTGATGCTTGTTGTCTTATCGATAAGGCTGATTGGTTGACATCGAGGAGACTCTTGCCGATCCAAGTGAAATATGTCAATGTGACCCGAACTATCAGTGCAATTTTTCTAATTCTCATCGACAATAGAAGTCTAGCCGAACAGCTCCATTGGGTAGACTCTTGTTGATCCTATGCTCATGTTCATGATGGTTCTTTTGGGACATTAGGGAGACATGGGATATCGATGTGACTTTCTAGTATTTCATCAATAGTGTTGGTCATGTCGATGGACTCAAAGGTGGATCATGGTTGAATGAGAACTGACTTGGTTGACCTATTGAGTTGTATGATGGACATTGGAGGACTATCTTGAGTTGGTGCTTACTATTCCATGATTGGTAAGATCGAAAGTTACTCTACAGAGGAAATTGAACCAAACTTTTTGTATAGAGATCAAATCGACCATGGTTGTTGGATATATATTACAATGTGTTGTAACCATGATAAGTTCTGAATATTTGGATGGTGTGTATTATTCATTATATGTTGCATAAGCATTGTAACAGTAAGTCATAACAAAATGTAATTAGGATTTCATTTGTATAAGGTTGATCAGGGAAATGTTGTTGCTGTGAAATTGACATTTGAAAGTGAAGTTTGAATCTTTTTATGTAATTCATTTACTATAATACAAAGAAGCTTCACCTGGTGTGGTGGGTTTTTCTCCTGTAAGGTTTTTCCAACGTTAAATATTGGTGTCCAATTTTGTGTATGCTTTAATTGTCTAATATGTTTCTAGTAATGTGCAATTTTTATGAACTGTAATTGTTTTTGAAATTGTAGTCTGCACTATTCCACTTAGAATTAGCATTAGGAAGGAATTTCCGCACATTTTATTTCCTTACACTTGATGCAGCCCTTACTCATAGTACACACTCCATACCCCCAAATTGGTTTTCATTGTATTTGGTTTTCTACATTTAAATGACTATCCATATCTATTTAAACTCATCCCCTCAATGTGTTGTGACTGACACAAATATTAATGTCTGAGTATTATTTTAATGCACCTCATCTTAACTACATTTGCAAAAATTTATTTGGCCAAACGATGCAAATTTTGTTTCATGCCCCTCTATTGTCCATCATTCCATTAGTAGGGTAGTTGCTACTACAACATCTAACAAAATTCTCATTGGTAGTGATAAAGATTGTGAGCATGGGCTCACAATGATGGATTTGAGTGATGGAATCACTCTTCCAAGTTGAAATCAACCTACAGTGAACTCCTTCATTGTCCAAGTGCTATAAATCAATCCTTCTTCTACCTTTTCCAACATCATGCCATAACACACACCACTTCTCTCCAACTACAGAACATCTTCCTCTTCTTCCCCCTCATGGACTCATGTCAACTAAAGTCCAACCTCCTCCACCAAATAAGTTTTTCACTTCTCTCCTCTCTCATGGGTTCAAGCCCACCTCTAACCTTTAACCTCCACCAAAACCTTATGAAATCCTCCAAAAATTCTACTAACAAATACATAGTGTCTACAAAATTATCTCTCTCTTTATTCCTCTCATCTTCTATTACCACATCTGAAAACGAAATAACTTTAGAAATCTGATTTACCACATCTTCACTTGTGGCTACAACACAAAACTTCATTGCAACATCTTCCACCTGTCCATTAGCTACAACTTCTCACTCTTCTCTCTTTGCTACACCAATGAGCTTCATTAACCATTTTTCCTCAATTGACATTAGTTGCATGAAAAAGTCTAGTTCACCTTCACCATTGGCTATGACCTCTTCATTCCTCACCTATATCTTTTCTTCTTCTCTCTTCATGCCTTCTTCATGGCATGTCTCGGTTGCTACTTCGATAGGGGCTACATCTTCCTCTTTTCATCTCAAGCTACTATGTTCACTCTTCTTCTCATTCCTCTTTTCGCTATCCTCTTTCAAGAGAACCTTCTTCTTTTCACTACTCTTCACCATTTTCCTCTCACTTTCAAACACTCTTTTCCACTTTTCCACAAACCATCATTTCCAATGCTTCACACAATTCATCCTCCAAATCATCCCAATACTGCTTTGATAATCATATCCACATGGACCCCTTCACGACCCAACCCATTTTTTCTACTATAATCTCACCTCTCTCAATTTTTCATCAATTCTCAAGTTTCCTTCATGGCTTCAAGCTCTCACTCTAAGTGCCAGTATTCCTCACACACCTACAACAACTCTCACAATATTCTTTACTACCACTTCACACACTTTACTCTCTGTGCAAACTTCCTCCTCATCGATATTTTTTTGACACCACACCCACAGGTCCTAGTAGATCCTATCCACTCTCAAGACTACTTGCTTTGATACCAATTGATCTAGAGGATTCTCTCATATGTTCACCAACTCCAATTGCAAAAAAAACTTGCAAACAAAAAATTGCCTTGATTCATCATTAAACAAATAACACTTGCAAATTTTATTTATTAAAATATAAATTACAATGGTTGGCCTTTCATGGCCTCACACTTCTCAAATTTCCACTTTTCTCCTTCTCCTTCCATTCTCTCAGGTAGACAATAATTCTTCTCTCATACTTTCTTCTCCTTTGCCTTTATCAACTTGTTCTTACTTGGCACCCAATTTACTTTTGTCTTAAATCTACATTTTAATGTGTGAACGCTAAGGGCCTTCAACCTATTAAAACACAGAAAAAAAGCAAGCATTTAGTCCTCAAATAGATTTAAACCAAATAATTCCCTATGAAATTCATCCAAGAACAAGAATAAGAAAACAAACATAAAATATCAAATGAATTCTAATGCTCAAACTAGAATCCAATAGGCGAATTCGTGCTTCTTTGATGTGGAAAGAAGCCCTTTCCCAATTCCTTGATAAACTTGATGATGATAATTGATTCAAAATGTGTAATTGGATGCTAAATGATGATATAAACTAGGTTAAAATGATGAAATTGATATAGAACTTATACTAAGAACAATTAAACTATGAGATAAAATGCCTAATGATCAAAATGCCTAAACTTTTGGATCCAAAATCAATGGCGAATCTCTTTATTTATAGGAAAAGAGGATGGAGAAATGAGAAATAGGGAGAATGTGGGATTAAACTTGACCCAATGACATTGTGCCACTTTTCAAGATGCTAATCGAAGGAGGTGGAGGACATTTTCGTTAATGTGCATGATAAATGCTATTAGATTCAAATTTGAAATTTGAAAGTTGGCTTATTGGAGGTAGATGAAGGATGAATTAAATGCCACTTGGCTCAATAAAAAGGACATGTAAGAGCCATAAATGCCATGTTGGAGGACAAAATTCCTTTAGGAGGGAGAATTCAAATAAGTGGAATATTCCAAGAATATGTCATATTTGAATGAAAATAGGAGGAATTAATAAATTAGATATTTTAATTTATATGAGAAACTTGCAAAAGCTAGAAGATTAAATGGCTTAGAGTTAGGAGCTAATTAATCTAAGATTAATTAACTTGGAGGAGATTATTTTGATTGGTACATTTGATTTAAATACTTAGATTTATTTAAATCAAAATGAGAGGAATTTGAGATATTACATTTAATTGAATAAAGGTTGATTTATTTAACTAAAAGGGATGATGTTAGATTTAATAAAATAAGGGTGATTTATTTAATCAAAAGAAGAAGTATGATTTAATTAAATAACATGAACTATTTAATTTAAAAGAGGAACACTAGGATTAAATAAAATTTATTTATTTAATCAAAGAGGACATATTAGAGTTAATTAAATAAAATGATTTATTTAATTAAAAGAGGATAATGATTTAATCAAATAAGATGATTTAATTAATTAAAAGAGGAATTATGATGAATTAATTAAATAAGGATTATTTAATTAATTTGTTAGTAAGAAGTGATTCGGGAAGAAATGATGTTAGTAAATAGGGATCAGATGCACAATATTAATTAGAATATTTTTCCGTGTCTACATTTTTCCCCTCTTTGAAGCAATGTACCTATTGTGTTGGTTCAAAGAATAACCTTTCTAAGATAAAAATTAAAAAACAAATCTGATTTTTTCGAATGCCCCACTGGTGCCCTAGTGAGAAGGATTACACTGGTATATTGCCCCCTTGAGAGATCGAGCTGAAATGTTAATTTTCTGATCAAGATCATGATAAAATGCAAGAGGAGTGGTTCTACTAATCAGAGGAAAAAGATAATTCTTTAGAAAGATCACATATTTGATGTAGACAATTTTGATTATGTATAGACAGTCATTAGCCATGGGTAGCCTCATGTATATTTTGAGATATCACACAAATTTTGGATAGAAATTATAGTAAAGATAGAAGACTAAGAAGAAAAGAATGATGACAAGAGGATCCAAAAAGTCCATGATCTATGAGACTTTATTAGAGAAGATGAAGATGTTTTTCCTATCAGGAATTGAGATTTTAAAAGGCCTTACTTACCTTATGTTTGATAACACACATAGATATGATGCATCAAGGTATAGACAACCAAGATGGCATGGTAACTTGTGTAATGGACTTTGACTTGACAAATAGATAGGATTATTATTGTTCACACCTAACATACAAAAACCTCACTAGGATGTACTTGAAATTTTTTAAACATCTCGGACCAAAACATGGAAAGGCATAACCTTCCAATGTAATAGTCAACAAGCTATTTGAAACACCCTCCATACATACCTAACAAAGCAAGTATTTGCCAAGGTTATATTAAAAGAACATCCAACAAGAACAACAAACGAAAGACAATGATCAATGCCCCATTCCTTTCTCTCAAAATCATTTTGATTAGACATTGAGAGATCATTGGAATGTGCGCAACAAGATAAATAAAAGAAATGATCAAGTGAACAAACAAGCCAATGTCTTTCATATCTCTAGCCAAGGGGATGCGTTTTATTTAGGATAAGAATCCAAAGTGATTTCCAAAGATAATGTCGATTGTTAGGAGAATGGATCCTAGGACATGTTAGTGGATGGTGACATGTTGATAGGTTGTTTGAGAGGTTGTTTATATAAGGTCGATTGACATGTTTGCAAATGATCGAGAGTTTGATTTTGTATTTAAAAGTTTGTTGTTTCAATTTTTATTTTGTGTTTGAGTTTTGTTTTGTTGATTGTTGTGGTTGTTTCTTATTGTTTTTTCAAATGATGAAGGTGACGATTGATTTATTATGGATGAGATTATTGCGGGTGAAAGCCAAATGGGACAGATGGATTTTTTTTCAAATATTTGGATTTTTTTGATATTTTTGAAAATTTATGAAGTTGTTTTTGGGTTTTCAAGATGTTTTACAAATGTTTTGATTTTCAAAGATTCCAATGATTTTGTGTTTTATGAGATTTTATGAATGTTTTTGGATTTTGTGTCTTGAGGGCCGATCAAGGATTAGCCTTGCCTATGTTTAAGCTCAGAGACGACGTAGTTCGCATACCATTTTTTTTGACTTTTTTTGACTTTTTTGACCTATTTTGGGATTTTCATATGTTTTGGATTTTTTTTGGATTTTGATATGCTTTGAATTTTTTTGGGATTTTGCATGAATTTGACGATTTGCATATGGATATGATATTAGTGCTTTGTCTTGATATTTTGTTGAAAACCCAACTAGGGTTGATTGATTGAATTGATGGATTGATGATGATAACATTGTTGAGGATACACAACAATACAAGGATAGTGTTAAGAAACATGAGGATTGGGAAGGATATCCCAAGATAGTGATGGATTGGTTGGATTTGATTTGGAACAAAATAATTTTGATGATTTGTTGTGATGCTGAAATTTAAATTAGATGTTACTGATATTAATTGTTTGGATTGATGTTTGATGAAAGATAAGGCTTGATAAGGAACATCTTCTCGACAAAATATGCCATGGGCTAGTGATTTGTATTTTTTCTTACGAGTGTTTTGACCAATTTGATTTATATTTTCCAATGTTTTGATCACTACATAAGTTACAATATATAGATCAATATTTATTCCTGAAGAAAGATGCAAATATTTTCCCCCAATGTCTAGCAAATTTTGAAAGTCCATGGGTGGATTATTGGATAGGTGGATGGATGGATGGATATGGTAAGCATGTAAAATATGCCAAGGATTATCTTGTGATAAGATAAGGTTTTCAAAATAGAGGATGCTCATTTTGATAATGATTCAAGGCTTAGATAACATCGAGTAGGATAGGATCAATGAAAATGACCCATGTCAAGATGTTTACCATAAGCAAGTCTAAAGTGAGCACCAAAATTTGTCAAGATCAAGATAATTTGAAGATGGATGCAGATAGATGAAGATGGATGGGATAAATGATTCATGGATGAATGGATTTATTATGGATAAGATGGATGGAATGCTAGCTTTATTACAGATGGGATAAGATGCTTTCTCCTGAAATGGTGCACATAGATGCTCAATTCTACACATGATGCATGTTTGCTAGGTTTTCATCATGGTACCTGTCTCATGCGTCACCGAAGTGGTTTTCAATAAAGGATGATTTTTGTCTTTACTATTTTCAATCCTTTTTTTGATTTTTTTCTTTTTTTAGATTTTTATATTTTTATATTTTTTTGGATTTTTTGCTAAAAGATTTTAAGCTCATGCTGAGCCACCTAGTACTAATAGCATTGATGATTTTGTCATAATGTTCCACTAATATCCTTCTTGAATAATTTTCTTTGCCAAGATACGTGCACTTGAAAGAAACTTTCGAGATTCTTGATCTTCTTTCTTGATATCAGAGTTAACCATGTCTTTCTACGCACATCACAATAAAGTGGCTTTTGAATCCTTATGATGAAGGGTTGTTTCCAATACATGGAGGTGTGGATTGTGGAGTGTGTTTAGGAATAAAAGATGGATTGGCTGATAGATTGGATCCTTTGACTCTCCAAACTTGGGAAGATGAGCAATGATGGGTGGATATGAAAATGTGCATGGAATTAGGACCAACTGCTTGATATACTTTGTACTTCACTTAGGAAGCCTACTTTTTCCTTCATGGAAATTTGCGATGGATACTTTTCCCTTTTTTATTTTTCCCCATAGTTTCTTTGACTAATGGAGTTTGATAGGGATGATCTTTCTTTTTCTTCTTTGGTATCCACTTGCATTTGATTTGTCCTTCATGCTTTGCTACTTATTTTTCTTTGATGATGTTCTTCATTCTTTGATTCAAAGCTTTCTTTTGATGTTGGTCCCAATTCGTGAATGGAGTGATGGGTGGATGAAGATCCATGGCATGGCTAGTTGTATTATTGGCATTGGTTTCATCATAAGGATTCTTCGTGCTCCCTATGTTGATATTTACTTGAGATGAAGTTGCCCCCAGTTTTATAGAGGTGTTAGTGATATGTTTAGATACCCTAATTTTCAAATAACCAAGACCTTGATACTTAGGATTGGCAATAATTTGCACTGGTTCTAGGATACCATGTTCATGTAGGCCTAATCCTTTGCCTTGATAATTCATATGTTCAAAAAAATTATTTGCAATAGGATATGATTTACCTTTGAGACAAGGTGCTAACCCTTATCTTCTCTCTTGTGGATCTTCAAAGGTGACAACTTCTTCATTGATAAGATAGCTTTCCCTAAAAAGGTAAGTGATTCAAGTTTATAAGTGATAGGATCCTCCATCTGTGGTATAACTTCCTAATTGATATCTTTGGCTTATTCTTGTGAAGTATCAAATTTTAATGCTTCTCCCAGAGGTGAACATGATGATTCACTGTCCACGTAAAAGTATTTGTCATGATTCATTTTTTATATTCCTTCATAGGATTTTTATGATTCACAACTTCTGTAGAAGCCTTCTTCATGACCCATTTATGATACGTCTCTAGATTTTCAATATCTTGATCTTGTGTATAAATGTTAAGAGTTGGAGACTCTTGTTCCTTGGTAATGATATCAAGAGTATGAGACTCTTGTTTTGAATGAAGATCATCTGCATGTCTGTCCAAAGAAAGTATCTCACAGGTAGATGAAGGGGTATGTGCTATATGGATATGATCATCATTTGTGACATCTTGTATAGATAGGAGAGTTCCCATTGGATCATATTGTTGACATGGGTTAGTTTCAAAGGATGGATTTCTTATAAAGGGTTCTTGGATATCTAAATTAGGCATGGGAAGTGGCTCAACATCCTCTTGATCTTTGAGTGGACCTAGATCAAATGTTGAGTTGAGGATTTCTTCGATATCTGCAGCCATGAGGTCAAAGGATGTCAATATGTCTTGGAAAGGACCATTGCTAGACTTTGGTGAAAGATGTTGATCATGCTTTGGGGTAAAATCTTGAGATATTTCCTCTAACTCATTAGGTGATATAGAGACACTTTCAACATGATCATTGGTGGAAGGATCACCAATTATAAGATCAAATAATTTTAAAACTTCTTTGAATAGATCATTGTTGGATATTGTTTAGGGGTATTTATCATGATCAAAAAGTGACTCTTGATGTATGTTGAGTTGATCTTTGGATGAGGTAGAAAAATCTTCAAGGTGCTCATTGATGGATAGATCTTGATCATCATTTTCAAAAATTGTGGAGGAGAGATTGTTACTACTATCACTAGTAGTTGAATCTTGATCATTGTTGCCAATAGTTATTATTTTTTGATCAGTAAGTTCTAGGGTGATATTTTTAAGTTGAATACAATTTGATTCTGTGTGTCCCTTTATTTTTGAAAATCACAAAGGTGCTTCTCATTATACCATGGTGGTTTAACTTGGGGTTCTTGCTAATTCTCATATATCAGTATTTTAATGATATTTTCTTGTATCAACTATTGAATGACCAATTCGATTGGTTTTTGAAGTGGTATGTATTTTTGTTTCTTATCTTGTGATATTTGTACTTTAATTGACCTTGTGGCGATTGCTTCGGGAGATGTGGTGATTGATCTTTGAGATGTGGTGATTGATTTTTGAGATGTGGAGGTTGGGTTTGTTGTTGATGTTGTTGATATTGATATCCAACTTCTTGACATTGGAGATATTGTTCTTCATGTGGCTGGGGACAAAACCCAATGATTTATGACATGGCTCATCCAATGGAAGAGTGTATTGATTTTGGGGTTGATATGTCTCTTGGTGCAATGGATCAACTATTTTGGTAAGTGTAGTAATTTGATCTCGCAAAATTTGATATTGATTTTGATCTTGAAACCCTTGATATAGTTGATTTGGTTTTTGTTCAAGAAAATTTGGAATTCATCCTTGTGGTATTTGTATGGGATCATGGACAAATTGATTTTGGACAATATTCTAATTTGGGATGAGGTTTAGATTTGGCATCATAGGTTGAAATTGAATTTTTTTGTGGTTGGGAATCGTGTTGCCTTGATTTAGGTAACTTTGATTTTGCATGGTTTTACCTTGAATTGGTTCAACACATGGAGTTGTTAAGATATTGTTTGGACTTTGAACAAAATTTGTATGATTTGAAAACATATCTATCCTAAATTTTACCAACTGTGGATTTGAAATGTTCATGTTTAGTAAAATTTTACTTGGTATAGTCACATTTGGCATGTATGGATTTTGTGGGATAATGTTGCTTGGAATAAGACTCATGCATTTCTTGTTTGGTTGATAGATTTGTAGGTTTTGACTTTGATTTAAATCTACCATAGGGAAATGTGGTCCAAAATTCATATTGCGCATACTCACATTTGTTGTACCATTGAGGTTTGTAGGAGATAATGATCCCATGTATGGATTTTATAAATGTGATTTTTTATTATCAACCAACATTGTAAGGGTTTGATAGTTTGGTTGATTTAGACCACTGATGATGTATGAATCAAGTTTATATTCCATTTTTTTCTTGTGTTTTGACCTTGTTGCAAAAGTGAACCTCTAAGGTGTTTAGGACCAATGATGAGATGAAAGGTGAAAGGGTGAGTGATATGGGTGTTTGAACTTTTAAGAACCTTGGAGGGATACTAGACTTTAGGACT
This sequence comes from Sequoiadendron giganteum, assembly GCA_007115665.2. NCBI lineage: Eukaryota > Viridiplantae > Streptophyta > Pinopsida > Cupressales > Cupressaceae > Sequoiadendron > Sequoiadendron giganteum. The sequence continues at coordinate 100,004,413 of CM021101.1, forward strand.
TTTTGATTTTGGATTTTGGATTTGATTTGGTTTGATTTAGAGAATGGAATTATAAACCCCAAGATGTTGCATGTTATCTTGGAATATTTTTGTCCACAAGTTGATAATTTAACTAAGTGTATGAGAAAGGATTCATCCACACACACTTACCCAAACAAGGCGATTTTGATGTTGATTTGAAGGATTTTTCCAATGGTTCAAAAGTTGTTTGTTAGATGGGATTTGGTTGATGTTTTATATGGATGAAATGATTGGTTTTTATCCTAAATGAACCTAAGAAGGAATTTGTTTACTAGAGAAAGATATTGAAGAACATGCTTTTCCCTAAGAGTATTTCAAACCAAAAGACCAATGTTTGCATGGAAAACCATATGACCAAAAGATACCAAGAAAATGTGTGGGGTTCAATTAATTTTATCTTGATTAATGATTTGATTTTACCACATCCAATGTCTTGTTTAGTTTTCAAATTGACACTGTATGTATTAATTTATTTTCATCCCACAAGTTCCATTATGTGGAAATCAAGGAAATCAAGGCAATAGTTCCCTAATGTTTACTTTAGTAAGAGAAAATTGTGATATAGATCCAAATACTTAGAAGACTCTAAGGATGAAATCCCTAGGGACAAGCAGTAGCACTTGGATTTTTTAATAGTATTTTCTCCTCCTAAAGGGTTTGAAATTTTGATGGTTTGTTGAATGTTTTCTTTCCAATATTTTAGATCCAAGTAAAGTGTTTTGATTCCAAAATGATGCACAATCCTAAGATAGAAAGAGACAATATTTTTTGATTTCCCACTTAGATAAATCCAACTCTGCCTACTGTTAGCTGATGATTAGATTCTTGACCACACTCAGTCCTCTCAATGCAACACACTTCTTGGGTCAGCCAAGCATTAGTACCCATGAAACTCCCATGGCATACTTCTCATCTCTACTAAGAGCCATGAAAATGTGGGACAACTTTAGAATGACTATTCTTGGACCAAAAAATAGATAGGGATTTTGGCTTCTATAGAAATTGGCTCGTAATAAAGGAACTCATTCAGAATTGCACACAAGAGGCAAGATTAAATCACTTTTTAAGAGTATCACTTTATTTTCCATAGGAGCTCCTGTAATGATAAGATTTCCTCAACATTCAAATTTATATACTAGTTGGGAGTAGCTTGGCATTTAGCTCGTTATCAGTTTGAGTACTTTTTCCCACCAAGGTAGGCTCTCTAAAGGATAAACAAAAGAAAGCAAGCACATCCATAGCTCAATCAATATTTGTTGAGAAACAAAAAGAGAACACTCACGATATACTCGACTCACACTAGCAAGATTTTGTTCAATTTTAAGAATCTAAATTGAAGTGTGGAGATAATCACTTATATAACTTAATATCACAAAAGCTTATTTTGATTCTCAAGATCATCGTGAGGTGTGAGAGAAGTGAATATGTTTTTTCTAAATGATATTACTTTGGATAAGGGATTATAAAATATAAAAGGCACATGTTCATTTTAATCCTTCAAAAGAAAGAATATGAGTTCTTTTTAAGCAACAAATTTGAAGTAGAGATTCGTTTGTTTAATTGTTAAGTTAAAAAAAAAATCTAGTAAATTTCCAATATTTATTTTTAATCCCTTTGATTTTTCTTTTTAAAACCCAAACAAAAATTATAAAGAGTCCTAAAAACATGAAGATAATAATGTCCTTAAAATGGGATTATAATTGCTCCCCAAGTATTTAGAAACACTTGTTACAATCATATGATAATTCCATAGAAATTCTTCTCTTGATTTCCTCCTTCTTTGCCACCAAAAACCTATAATCAATGCTCAAAATGTTAGATGAGATCAAGAAACAAGAATATATTAGGGTTAGATAAATGATTAAGCATAGAAACCCTAAAACTTAGACCAAGTTTCATTGTGATATGACATTAGGTGAAAATTTGAAAATTTTAACTCTATCAAAGATGAAAACACCTACACCATTAGATAGCTTATGAAATTATACCACATTTCAAAAAAAAGAAGCTTGAAAAAAGACCTTTGTATGACCAAGATACTGCCATTTTAAGATTAACTATAAAAAAAGCAGAGAGCATATGCGCTAAAATAGTTGCCAGATGCACTAAAATAGTTGCTAGATGTGCTAAAATAGTTATCAAATGCACTAAAATAGTTGTTGGATTTATGAAGCTAATTGTTAGATCTACTAACACAGTTGTCAAATGTGCTAAACAGTTTTCAAATGCACTAAAACAGTTGCTAGATGCATTAAAAAAGTTGCCAAATACGCTAAAACAGAGGTCAAATGCACCAAAACAAAGGTTGAATGCATTGAAACAAAGGTTGAATGTGTCGAAACATAGGTCGAATTCACCGAAACAGGGGTCAAATGCACCGAAATGGAGAGTGGATGCACTATATCGGACTTCACGGATGAACCTATTGATGAAACCTACAAACAAATGTTTAAAACAGGGCTCAGCCCCATGGTGGGCGCCAAAATGTGAACACTCAAGGCCTTCAACCTATTGAAGCATGGAAAAACAAGCAAGCATTTTGTCCTCAAACAAATTTAAACCAAAGAATTCCCTATTAAATTCATCCAAGCACAAGAATAGGAAAACAAACATAAAATATCAAATGAAAGCTAATGAAATCTTATTCTAATGCTCAAACTAGCATCCCATAGGGGAATCGGTGCATTTTGATGTGGAAAGAAGCCCTTTCCCAATTCCTTGATAAGCTTGATGATGATAATTGATTCAAAATGTGTAGTTGGATGCTAAATGATGATAGAAATTATATTAAAATGATGAAATTGATATATAACTTATACGTTAAGAACAATTAAACTATGAGATAAAATGCCTAATGATAAAAATGCCTAAACTTCTTGATCCAAAATCAATAGAGAAGATCTCTATTTATAGGAAAGAAGGATGGGTAAATGCAAACTAATGAGAATGTGGGATTAAACTTGACCCAATGGCATTGTGCTACTTTTCAAGATGCTAATGGAAGGAGGTGGAGCACACTTTGGTCAACGTGCATGATAAATGCTATTAGATTCAAATTTGAAATTTGAAAGCTGGCTTATTGAAAGGACATGAAGGATGAATTAAATGCCACTTAGCGTAAAAAAAGGACATGTAAGAGCCATAAATGCCATGTTGGAGGAAAAAATTCCTTTAGGAGGGAGAATTAAAATAAGAGGAATATTCCAAGAATATGCCATATTTGAATGAAAATAGGAGGAATTAATAAATCCAATAAATTCATTTATATGTGGAACTTGCAAAAGCTATAAGATTTGTTGGATTAGAGTTAGGAGCTAGTTAATATAAGATTAATTAACTTAGAGGAGATTATTTTGATTATGACATTTGATTTAAATACTTAGATTTATTTAAATCAAAATGAGAGCAATTTGATATATTAGATTTAATTAAATAAAGTTTGATTTATTTAATTAATAGGGATGATGTTACATTTAATCAAATAAGCGTGATTTATTTTTATCAAAAGAAGAAATATGATTTAATTAAATAACATGAATTATTTAATATAAAAGAGGAACATTAGGATTAAATAAAATTTATTTATTTAATCAAAGAGGACATATTAGAGTTAATTAAATGTGGACATGAAAAACTAAAAATGGTTAGAAATGCTAAAATACATACATTCTATTAGCATGATCACATTTTAAAACCAAGCATACTTTCAATATCCTCATGAAATAATACCTCATGCTTCAAGATGCAAACACATGACAAGCTTAATTAAAGCACATAAAACAAATACATGAAGTAAACCTATTCCATGATGGATTGGTGCTATCCTTTGTGTAGAAGGCAGCCCTTTCCCAAACCTTGCTAAACCAAATGAGATGATAGACAATGAGATGCTTGGTGAACTCAAGTTGCCTATAATGATAGTGCTCAAATTGTAGATGGTCAAATGAGAGAAAATGCATTGAATTTATAGGAGAAGTTGAGAGAGGAGAAGCTAAGATTGAGAGATGTGGGACTAAATCCCATCCAATAGGAGAGAGCCACTTCCCACAATGGGATTGGCCCATGATTGTGCATGTGTTGGCTAATGTTCCCATTTCAAATTTGAAAATGGCAATAAATGAATATGGTTGAGGGTTTTTGGGGGGAATTGTGTTTGTCCAAAAAAGTCAAACATGAGAGTTAATGAGGGCATATTCCTTGGGAATATGCCCTTGTGAGGGAAAATAGGTGTTTTAATAAATAAATTTAAATGATTTATTATGCAAGTGGATGAATCTATAGGATTTAGGTGATTAGGATTAAACTAATCAGGATTTGATTAATCTAACAGGAGTTTAGGTGATATGACATTTGATTTTAATTTTTGTATTTATTTTAAATCAAATGAGAGGAAAATGCATATGAGTTACTTAATTAGATATTTGTGATTTGATTAAATAAGGAACTATAGGGGATAATTAAATAATTGAATTTATTTAATTTTGAGAGAAGTGAATTAATTAAATTGGTTTATATAATTAATAGATGAAATAATGCTAAATGAAGTATGATTAGATGCGTGCATATATTTTGCATGTCTACATTTTTCTCCTCTTTGAGGCAATGTAATTGTTGCATTGGTTCAAAGAATGATGCTACTGACACCAAAATTAAAAAAAAAAGACTGATTTTTCAGATGCCTTAGCGAAAAGAAGTATGTTAGTACATTTCCCCCTAAAGAGATCGAGCAAAAATATTGAGGTGGATCTCGTGACAAAGAGGTTCAAAATGAATGTATGGATGGTTAGACTATATGATCTATATGATAATGATGATGTAAATGAGATGTTTGGAAGATGCTTAGAATAACAAAACTATATTATCTTAAGCAACTTAGATGATTATGAAACGTATATGATATGGATGTGATGGATGATGTTGTTCTATGATGACATGAAATAATTATTAAAGATGCAAGATGGATGCAGGATGGATGCATTGTTAGCCTGAAAGAGGATGGAAGAATGAGAGGGATCAACCCTTAAATTCAAGAAGATGAAGAAGTCCAACATGTCCCCTAGTAATCAATACTTTATTGGATATGATGATGTACTGCTTATCGAAGGATGGGAAAAGAGCATAACCATCTTTATGTTTGATAACACACGTAGGTGTGATGCATCAAGGTATTAAGAAACAGGATGGTGTGGCACCTAGTGTGATGGAATTTGACTCATCAAATAGATAGGATTACTCTTGTTCACACTTGAAAAACATAACCTTATTCAGAATGTAGTTCAGATATTCTAGAAATCTCGGGCCAAAACATAAAAAAGGCAAGCCTTCTTGTGTGGTCAACAAGATACCTAAAATGTCCTTCCTATAAACAAAACAATGTATGCATGACGAAGTTATTTTACAAGAATATCCACCAAAAACTGCAGATAAAAAGACAATGATCATTGCCCCATTCCTTTCTTTGTAAACCTAATTTGTTTAGGCATCACGGAGAGGTCCTTGGAATGAGCACAAAATAAGATAATTCAAAAAAACCAAATAATGTAAACAAACAAGCTAATGTTCTTCATACCCCTAGCCAAGACTAACTATTGTGGGGTACCTGATGCTTATGTCCATCACAAGAAAGCTTCATCCTAGGACATGTTGTGATCAAGGTTTTGATGGGACTGATTTGGGTGATAAGCTATTGATATTCCGAGTTGACCAACTTGCTGACTCATTGATCTAGACTTTCAAGACTCTGACGATTAGAGTGTTCACTTTTTGAACCTGCTAAAATTGCTTCTGACTGACTTACCAAAGGGTGAAGGTGATGAATGACTTTATTATGAGTTAGATGATCATGGGTGAAAGCCAGATGATGGGTGCACCATTTTTTATTTTTTCAATATTTTGAGGCAATTTTTGGTATTTTTGAGATGTTTTACAAAAAAAATTGGTATTTTCATGATTTACGACGAGAGGACTAACTTAAAGACCTATCAAAGAGGTCTCGGGAGCTGATCCATAGATTAGCCTTTCTTATGTGATACATGCAGAGATGACGTAGTTCGATTAATGATGTAAATGATGAGATAGATGGGAAAACGGATTGCCATTGTGATGGATGCCTAAGGACTAACCTTAACTGTAAAATAAATGGGAAAAAAAAATTCCAATGCAACAGACGCCTAAGGACTGACCCTAACTATCTCGGGGGATGATCAAAGATCAACCTTGCCTACGTTCAAGCTCAGAGACGACGTAGTTTAGACAATGTGAAATACTGACAAGAATCAATGATCAATTTTTTGAAGATTTTCTGATATTTTGACATGTTTTTGGATTTTTGAATGATTTGGATGTTTTTGGATTTTCGATGAAGTTTTGAATGTTTTTGGTTTTCTAATGTTTTTGAGTTTTATGATGAATTTTTTGAATGCTTTTGAATTTTTGACATTTCAAGAAGATTTCAAGAATATACATGAATTTGATCCGATGCCAATATAGGAACATGCCCCCAGTGTGGTATGATAGACTACTTCGATAAAGGCAGGACAAACTAACCTTAGGAATATGCCAAGTAGTACTATGGTAGAATATGATATGGACACCAACTTAGGCTATGGTATGGATGCGAGCGGATGAGTGTATGGAGAATTAATGAAATGTGATGGAATGGATGAGTGAGTCACGTAGATCCTGGTGGATGGAGAGTGATTTATTTACACTTGATGCTTATTTGCCAGGTTTTCACCAAGGTACTTGTCCAAAGCGCCACCGAAGTCGTTCTCACTAGAGGACAATTTTTCTTCTTTTCTTTTTTCAATCCTTTTTCTGATTTTATTTTGGATTTTTTGCATTTTTTTATTTTTTTGTTGTCACCAAGATGCCTATTTGCCAGGTTTTCATCAAGGTAACTATTTTTTCAAGACATTTTTCTGATTTTTTTGTATGTTTTGGTTCTATACCTTGCAAGTTCTTAGGCATAAAAATTTTTGAGATGACAATTGTTCATGGGCTCCTACAGAGGCTCACCCTATAGTATTGACAACTGATATACCCCCGACGTATAACTTGCATTGATGACGAAAGGTCCTAGCCAGTTGGGTTCAAAATCTCCTTTGTTATCCGGGTTTGGTACATTCTTTTGGTTCTCTTTTTGCACAAGGTCACCGAATTGGAAGGTGTGTTGCCTGATCTTCTTGTTGTAGCTCCATTTCAGGTGATTCTGGTAGACCTGTAAATGATTTAGGGCATCTATGTGTCGTTCATCTATTAACTCCAGCTCATTCAGTCTTGTAACCCTGTATTCCTCATCTATGATGAGGTTTTGCAAAGATATTCTCAGGGCTAGGAGTTTGATCTCAATTGGGAGGATGGCTTCTGATCTGTAGACCAGGGAGAAGGGAGTGGTGCCTATTGGCATGCGGATGCTGGTGTGGTAGGCCCATAAGGCATGATTTAACTGCAGATGCTAGTCATGATTGGAGTCATTGACTATTTTCTTAAGGATCTTCAGGATAGTTTTGTTGGTAGCTTCTGCTTGGCCATTGCCTTCTGGGTAATATGGTGTGGAAAAGTGCTATTGGATTTTGAATTTTTCACACAATTCATGGACATCCTAATTCTGAAAAGGTGTCCTGTTATCAGAGATAATGGATTGGGGAACACCGTATCGGCAAATGAGGTAGTTCAGGATGAACTTGGATATCTACTTTCTAGTGATGTAAGTCATGGGAATTGCTTTGACCCACTTTGTGAAATATTCGGTGGTGGTGATAATGAACTTGTGACCATTGGATGAGGTAGGTGAGATTTTACCTATGAGATCGAGCCCCCATTGGGAAAAGGGTTGAGGTGGAACAATAAGATGTAATTCTTGAGCTGGTGCGTGAATGAGATCTCCATCATGTTGGCATTGTAGACACCTTCAAACAAAGTCATGTGCCTCTCTCTCTATTGTTGGCCAGTAGTACTCAATTCTCAACAAATTCTTAGCCAAGGTCATACCACTTGAATGGGAACCATAAGTGCCATTGTGTACCTCTGTTAAAGCAGTCAAGGCCTCCTCAGGTGTTAAGCAATGTAGCAGGGTTCCATCGATACTTCTATAGAAGAGGGTTTCTCCTAGGATGACAAATCATCAAGACCTCTTGACAAAGGTTCGCCTGAGGTTCAGGGTAATGTCAGCTGGGAGGATTCCTAATTGTAGGTAGGTGTAAATGTCACGGTACCAAAGATCACTGAGACCAACGAGTTCACACGCATATTCTGATTCTGGTACCTCGAAAGTGGGTACGAGAAGCTGCTCTACTAGAAATTCATGTTTTGAGACATTGCGAGGGATATCTAGCAAGGATCCAATTTTTGCCATTGCATCCGCTACTCTGTTGTTTTCCCTCAGTATTTGCTCAAAGTTGATGTCGATGAATGATTCCTTGAGGCTTTCTACCACCTTTTTGTATGGTGCAAACTTATCATATTTATTTTGGTATTCATCATTGACTTGGTTAATGATAAGTTGTGAGTATCCATAGACCTTTAATGCCATGATTCACCACTGTGCCACAATTTTGAGACCTAGGGTTAAAGCCTCATATTCTGCAATGTTGTTCATATAGGGGAATGCCAACTTGTAAGAGCTCAGTATAGAGTCCCCTTGGGGTGTGATGAAGAACACACCGTCTCTCGATCCATGTTGTGTGTGGGAATCGTCAAAGTATAGTTTCCAATGATTGGATGCACGGATATTGAAAAGGGACTTGTCTAGAAATTCTGATATGAGAGGGTTGTCTTCATATATTGGAGCCTCTACTAGCTAATCTGCAATGACTTTTCCCTTGATTTCTTTTCACTCTACATACTCAATATCATGCTCAAATAGTATCATAACCCATTTAGCCCTTCTTCCTGTAAGAATTGCTTTTGATAATAGATCTTTGAGGGGGTCTATCTTGGCAATCAACTTAATTTGATGAGCTAGCATGTAGTGTTTGAATTTCTAGGCTGCAAACACCACGGCCAGGCAAGCTTTTTCTATTGATGTGTATTTGAACTCATTCCTCACCATTGTTTTGCTGATATAGTAAATGGCCCGCTTGGTTCCCTTTTCATCATGTTGGGCTAAAAGGGCGGCCAGGGTTGTTGTCGTTGTTGAGATGTATAGAATAATTGGATTCCCTATGATCAGTGGCATCAACATAGGTGGTGTAAGTAGGTATTCCTTGATCTTTTTCAATGCTTGTTTGCACTTTTCATCCCAACTAAATGCTACTCCCTTGTGGAGTAGGTATGAATAGGAAATCTGCTTATTTGCTAGTTGTACTATGAATCTTCGAATGGACTAGAGTCTACCTTGAAATCCTCTGAGTTGCTTTAGTGTTCTTGGTGCTCCCATATCAAGGATTGATTTTACCTTTGTGAGATCCACTTTTATCCCTCTCATTGAAACTATGTATCCCAGTAGTTTTTCAGATTGCACCACAAAAACACATTTCTTTGGGTTGAACCCGACTTTGTATTTTTCCAATCGGTCAAAAATTGCACTTAGGGTCACTATGTGGTCTTGCCTCTTCTTTGATTTAGCCATTATGTCATCCACATAATCTTCAACTATTTTTTCGATCATGTCATGGCTCTTTGAAGTCTATGCACATGCGGATGCCCCCAATTGGTTTTGAGACTGGTATGAGGTTGGATACCCATTCTTGATAGTCACTTGGGTGTATGAATCCAACATCTAAGATTATTTGTAATTCTATCTTTATGAGAAAAGCTATCTGTGGGTGCATCTTTCTTAACTTTTGTCTAATTGGCTTTGCTCTGGGGTGAAAATCCAAATGATGAACTGTTACTTCAGGATCCAGACCTGGCATGTCAGCATAGGTCCATGCAAAGTTTTCCTTTCTTTCTCTTAAGAATGCAGCCAACAATTCTTGTTCTTCTATTTGAAGTATTTGAGCATAGAATGTGATTTGTGGTTCTATCTATGTTGCCAAGTTGACAGGATTACACTGATATGCTAGGACCATTGATTTCTCTTGATGTAGAGGAGTAGGGGGAGATTGAATCCTTCATCCTCCGGTGCCTCAGAGAGGTTTTCACCATTGGATGCGTCCTTTATTTTTACTAGTCTTTGGTTAGAGAGTGCCACACTATGGTTTTCACTCAATAACTTTGAGCTTCTTCTTGATATTTTTTTTTTGTGACTGAAGGAATCAATCGTCTCCCCATAATATTCTTGGGTGTCCAATTTGATGTCAAAACCTACCTTGTGATCCCCACACGGAACTGTATCCCTTAGGCCCATCAATTCTGAGAGAGCCTCATCATTTTCGAGTGAGTCTAGAATTGGTGGTCCATGTTGGTCGTGATCAATGAGTTGAGGGTGTCCTAAGGTGATCTGGTGGGTTTGTTGGCTTGGCTCAGTGGCTGAGGCACTAATCATATGTGACGTGGAATCCTCAAAAAGCATGGCTAGGCCTGCTACGATGTCATTGTCATCACTACTAGCACAAACATCCATGACGTCAAAGGTGAAGTTATCAAGAGGGATACCTGGGCATACAGGTGGTCTAGGAGTTGTTATTACCTAAGGAGAGGACCTGACTGCCCTACTGGGAGTACCCCTACCAAACACAGGTATACTCTATGGAGTATACCCAAGGCCAAGGTTCCGCATTCTTCTTTCTAAAATGGTGGGCTCTAGCCATCCATCACTATTTTTTCTGAGGCTTTCATTCCATTTATAGCCCATACCAAACATCATTTGTAGTCCTCTGCTAGTTTCATCCATGGGTAGGGTGGGGGTGGGCCTTTCATCTTTGAATAATTTGCTTGAGATGTCTCCCTCATCCAAATTTTCTCAACTGAGATCCCCCCAATGGCAGAATCCAGAAGGGTTTTCCCTAACAGTGTGGACAGGTGTTTCAGCTGGCTAAGGTTGTCCATGTGACCTAGGATATTGTGGTAACTCTCCTACAACAAATGCATTTCTTTTCATTCTATAGTCAGCGCATCCATTGTGTTGGATCATGTTTTTGATTTTGGATATGTCAGGGATGGCGGGTGTCTCTGTCGCGGAAGTGGAAGCAAGGTTGGATGGGTCTATGTATGACATGGACAGTCCTTCATCATTTTTTAGAACTTGGGGGATTTTATAAAACTTCACTTCCAAGTTTTTGTAGTAAGCGAATGGTTTAGGATCCCCATGTATAGCGACCTCCTTGTTCTAGTACAAGAATTTTACGCATTGATGATATGTTGAGGCTACTGCTTTCATTCCATGGATCCATGGATGACCAAGGAGGATGTTATATGGTAGGTTGAGGTCGAGGACCTAACAGGTAGTCTCCATGGTTGTTGGTCCCACTTGGATTGGGATTTTAATAGTGCTCTAAGACATTCTTTCTTGATCATCATACGGCCTTATTGTGATTCTCTTGTTCTTGTTAATGGAATCCTTGATGAATCCCAAGTTCCTTATAAGCTTGAGAGAGAAAATATTTAGGCCTGCACCTCCATCCACTAGGAATCTTTTAACTTTCTTTTTATGGACCAACACTTGAAGGTGGAATCCGCGGTTAGGAGATGGTTGTGGGGGAATATCTTGATCAGAGAATGTTTGGAGATTCTGGGTGATGATATTTCCAACCATAGCCTAAAAGTGATATGTTTCAAGGCTAGCAGAGACAGTGGAGGCTGCTAATGCTTCATCAAGAATTTTCCTATGGGTATTGGAAATTTTTAACAGCTCCATGATGGAAATCTGTGCTAGAGTTCTCTTCAGTTTGTCAATAAAATTGTAATCATAGGGAATGGATTTTGTATTTTAAATGGGGGTCTTAGATGGCTATGATGCCCCTATAATAGTAAGCTTTCTGCTGTGTGTGGTGAATCCACAATCAGCGTCGGCTCCTTTGACATTAATGACAGTGACCATTTCATCTACACATGCGACAATGTCTTCATAAAAAAGGTTTGCGCTAGCATAATTTTCTCTTTCTTTTGTTATTTCCCTAATTATTCCCTTGATTATGATTTGGCATTGGATTGGTGTATATCTTGAGGTCTTGATTACTGGCTGATTGTTCGACATTGATGATCTTGTCCTCAATGAGATCCTGGATGATGTTTTTCAACTTCATGCAATTGGCAGTTGTGTGTCCCTTTACTTTGTGAAAGTCACAAAGGAGGTTTTCATTATACCATGGTGGTTTCACCTGGGGTTCGCTATAATTATAATGGGTGGGGACCTTGATGATTTTCTCATCAACCAACTTTTTCATGATGGACTCGATTGACTCCCCAAGGGTTGTGAATTTTTTTTTTGGGGGGAACTTGTTTCACGGAGGTGGTCCTCCTTGATTATTGAGATTATTGATTTAGTTTTGGGGTGGTTGTTAGTTTACCACATTTTTTTGCACGTTATTTGGGTTGTTGTTCTGCGGTTGGCAATGTTGCATTTGATTTTTTTTCTTGGGGGCATTGATGAAAACTTTGGCATCCACTATGCCATCATTAGTGACATTTCGATTCTTCACCCATGTGTGAGGTTTATCATTGAAACTAGTGGGTGGGTGACTGTCCTAATGTTCGTGATAAGTAGGTGTGCCCCCTTGTGTAAAGAGAGCTCGTTCAATAGTGAGCATCATGGGGATCAATTGATCATACGTAGTGATGCATTTAATATTCAAATAGAATGCCAAGGTTTTGTTTGTATTGGTGATGATGGTACAGACTTGTTGCTCTTCTGGCATGGCGCACTTACTTCAATTATATTTTTCTCGCCATCGTTGGAGAAAAGTGTGGAATGATTCTCCCTTACTCTATTTGAGCACTGAGAGTTCTTCCAAACTCACATCCACAAAAATGTTGAATGCGTAATTTTGGAGGAAAGTATCTTTGATTTCTTGAAAGGTTTTGATTCCCGTAGGTAGACAAGAAAACCCTTCCATGGAATCTCCAACTAAGCTTTGAGGAAATAGCCACATTAGATATGTGTCATTATAGGCAACTTCCATGCAATGTACTTGGAATTCCCTGATATGATCTTTAGGGTTTCCTATCCCACAATATTTATCGAATTTGGGGATCTTGAATCCCTTGGGGAATGGTACCATTTCCAATCTTCTATCAAATGGATAGGGACACAAGTTGCTTAGTGTCCTGACTATCTTCCTAGATTGAAGATCTACCACTTGTTGTGAAAGCAATTTGATCTATGTTGTCACGTCACCTTGCGGATCGAGAGGTGGAGTGAATATGTTCTGAGGTGTGGGATTGATAGATGGGATGTTGATGTGATTTTATTGCAATCTTTGCTAAGCAAGTGACGCTTGTGCCTATTATTGAGACAACGCATATTGTTGGTCCTATTGCTACTGTTGTTGTGCCAACAACATTTTTTGTTGGTCATGTTGCTATTGTGCTAACAATGCTTGTTGTTGGTCTTACTATTATTGTATTTGGTAGTCTTGCAAGGATTGTTGATACTCTTCTTTTTGTACTTGCACTTATGCTTGATGAGCTTCAAATTGCGTTCATGCTTGAGTGTGTGCTTGTTGGATTGCTTGTGCCATTTGAGTAGCATGTGTAGCTTGCACAACTTGTGTGGATTGAGTGTGTTGAGCAGCTTGAGCTGGTTGACCAACTTGTTGTTTTCGTAATAAGGTTTGGGTTTGTGCAGCTTGTTGTGCCTATTGTGCAACTAATTGTGCTTGTGCTTGTTGAGCGACTAATTGTGTAGATTGCTGATTTTGAAGTGCTTTTTGCTGGGTAGCTTGTCGAGAAGCTTGCAACATCATGGTGAATGAATTTTTTGTGTTGTGGCTTTGCTCATAATGGTGGTGGATTTGGAAGAACGCAACTGTTGTGATGAGTGGAATAGTCATGTTAATGATCGAAGTTTGAGCTATGGATGGTGTGATCGAGGTGCTTGGTCTTTGTGAGACCATGCATTGAGGAATGATAGATGTGTTGATTGTTGCGGTTGCTTGGATGGTTTCCATCTATTGTTGTGATATAGATGACATAGCTGGTGGATTTGATGAGGTGCTCTGATTTGAATAGTTGATGGCGGGAAGAGGAGGAAAACCCAACCTGAGTGATGATGTGGATGGGAGTGGTAAGGGTGGAAATGGTGGGAAGACGGGTGGTGCAATCCTTGAGAGTGTTGATGAAGGATCCAAGATTCCCCCTACTCCAAACAAGTTCATCTTCTCCTTGTGTGATAGGGAGAGAAGTCTGTATGTCAGTAGGATAATCCAGCGTTGCGTGAAATGAGGATGAATTGGTATGATCATTAAATGTGAGAGGGACGTATGGGTGCAATGGATTCATCGAGATAGATTGTTTCGATGTGGACCCTGTGTTCAACCCTCGATTGTTCACAAGATGATGTTTTTGAAGTTCGTGAAACTTGACACTTCCCTTCTTGACAACCGGCAGGGTTGAAGTGATAGATGATATGACTTGGGGGATGTCTTGAGTGATATTTTAAAGTGGAAGCATAGATGTAGGTGAAGGCGTGATGCCGAGAGACCACTCCACAAGGGTGCTTACGTCAAAGTCAGAAGGGAGTTTAACCCCTTCTTTTGCTAACTCAAGCATGTATTGGGATGGGTACAACTTCAACATGGTACTGACAATTTGGTGACTCTCGGGATTTTGCACTATTTCTAGAATTCTTGCTTGTCATTCCATTATCAGTGATGTCCTCAATATGACCATCCTTCTAGCACCATTTTGTGGACATGAAAATCTACAACTGGTTAGAAATGCTAAAATACATACATTCTATTAGCATGATCACATTTTAAAACCAAGCATACTTTCAATATTCTCATGAAATAATACCTCATGATTCAAGATGCAAACACATGACAAGCTTAATTAAATCATATAAAACAAATAAATGAAGTAAACCTATTCCATGATGGATTGGTGCTATCCTTTGTGTAGAAGGCAGCCCTTTCCCAATCTTTGCTAAACCAAATGAGATGCTTGGTGAACTCAAGTTTACTATAATGATAGTGCTCAAATTGTAGATGATCAAATGAGAGAAAATGCATTGCATTTATAGGAGAAGTTGAGAGAGGAGAAGCTAAGATTGAGAGATGTGGGACTAAATCCCATCCAATAGGAGAGAGCCACTTGCCACAATGGGATTGGCCCATGATTGTGCAAGTGTTGGCTAATGTTCCCATTTCAAATTTGAAAATGGCAATAAATGAATATGGTTGAGGGTTTTTGGGGGGAATTGTGTTTGTCCAAAAAAGTCAAACATGAGAGTTAATGAGGGCATATTCCCTTGTGAGGGAAAATAGGTGTTTCAATAAATCAATTTAAATGATTTATTGTGCAAGTGGATGAATCTAGAGGATTTAGGTGATTAGGATTAAACTAATCAGGATTTGATTAATCTAACAGGAGTTTAGGTGATATGACATTTGATTTTAATTTTTGTATTTATTTTATATCAAATGAGAGGAAAATGCATATGAGTGATTCAATTAGATATATGTGATTTCATTAAATCAGGAACTATAGGGGATAATTAAATAATTGGATTTATTTAATTTTGAGAGAAGGGAATTAATTAGATTAGTTTATTTAATTAATAGATGAAATAATGTTGAATGAAGTATGATTAGATGCATGCGTATATTTTGCATGTCTACATTAAATAAAATGATTTATTTAATTAAAAGAGGATAATCAAATAAGATGATTTATTTAGTTAAAAGAGGAATTATGATGAATTAATTAAATAAGGATTATTTAATTAACTGGTTAGTACAAAGTGATTCAAGAAGAAATGATGTTAGTAAATCAAGATCAGATGCACAACATTAATAAGGATATATTCAGTGTCTACATAATGAATATGAGGTATCTTGTAGTTGCATATGCTCTATTTCACTGCACCCTTTCTATCTTGCCCACACAGGCTCCCCTACATAGTCACCTTTCCCCCACTTCTTGAATTTAATGTCTTTCCTTTTACCTTGGCTGATACTCTATTCTAGTTTCTAGCTGCCTTCTGGCTTTTCACTTCTCCCTATTTTTGATTCCCTTGATCTTTGAAGCTCCAATGTCTTTATTTGAAAAATAAAAAGACATATTAATAGCTTCCAATTCAAAATTCTATATTATGGTGGTATTTACCATATGTACAATAAATCGAGCAACAAGTCTTTGAGTTGGCTTTAAGACTTCTTTTCTAACATGACCTGTATAAAAATCCACATTCAATTTTGTTTGTATTCACTCTTCAGCATATCCTTATAAACCACATAAAACATATGAAAAGAAGGGAAAGAGGATTCCCTTTACTAGGCTCCTATGTTTTTTCACCCTAGAAGAACTTTACTATGTAGGAATGACATTCTTTCACCTTGGTGATATGTGTATTTTGGTAGTTGCATTCAAAGGGAGGGCTGATTGATGAAGGTTGTGATGTGTGTGTGTAGTATGGCTGAAAATAAAATGATAGTAATATAATGTATGAATTGCAAAAAAAGTAAATATAAACTAATGTAAACTAACCTAAGATGAATTAAATGTATGCAAAACAAAAGGTAAATGGGAGAGTTCAAATATTTTTCACCTCAAAATGAGATGTTGTGGATGAATGGCCCCAGAATGTTCTGGAAATTATCTGAAATCGGTAGAGGGACATTTATGCCAAGTTGGACGACCTAGTCCTCTTGTCGGGAGATTCTATCGAACCAAGTTTCAGAGAAATGGGTACGAAAAAATGTAAAAACCAAGAGAATTTTGGGGTTAGAGAATAGGGGTTTGCCTAAGTCAAACCCCTTTGATGGTAGCTAAACCTAAATGAAAAAAAAATCAAAGGAGAGATGATTGAATGATAAGCAATGTAAATTCTCACCAAATCCTTTGTTGTTGAGGTCTACAACATGCAAGAGCAGCCCCAATGGAGGTTTCTTGCGAAACCCTTATGCTTGATTGCTTGCTTGTGAAGTATTGAGTGCAAGAATACTTGTCAAAAGAGATAAAATAGATCTTGGGAGAGGTTGAATGAAGGTGAAAACCCTTATTTATACATGCAAAACCCTAATTTTCCCAAAATGCAACATGATAAGCCGATGCTAGGGTTTATGAGGAAAGATTCCCTTTAGATTTTGTTTTAATTTTAAATTTTATGCCAAAAGGGACTAGGTTGCCCAAGGTGGTGACCTAGTCCACTTGAGCAATTTCAAGTGGTGGTCAGGAAACAAATAATGTTTAATGAATTTTATCAGCTTTTCCTCTCAAAACACACTTAAGTAAGGACTAAAAGTACATTAAGGAGATAAAATTAACATAAGAAAAGGGTTCATTAATGGATGATAAGGCTAGGAAAGTGTGAAAATTCCTTACAACACTATACAACACCTTGACACAACGCTTGGGAAGGGGTAAGAGGGTTTTGTTTAGGTGATTTGTGTTGAGAGGTTCTTAGAAAAGTGAGGAAATGTGTTACAACATGTCACAACATCTTAGTAAAACACCATTAGGCTAGTTTTGAATTGCAAGCTTACAAGACTGAATTAAGGTAAAACAAGGCCAAAATCCAAGGGAAAGGCCAAAATGAGTGAAAAAGTGCCAAAGAATACACTTTTTGGCAACACATTTAGCCCCCACTTTAGTGAGAGTGTGAACTTGATTCAAACTCACACTAGAGTAGTCAAATTCTGTGTTTCGAGCGGGATCTAATGTAATCATGCTAGTAAGGTGAGATGACTATGATTGAGAGGGATGATGAAGCCCCCAGGATCAAGATCCCATGGAAAACCAATCATAAGAACAAAAGATCACAAAAGGAGTGATGTGAAAGGGTGGAGAAAACTGGGATCAAGCTTCAACTGTTCATCTAGCTAGTTGTTGACCAAATCTAGGTTGTTTGTCTGAAAAAGGATGTACTCACTCTAGGTCGATGAGACTTTCATTTGTCCTCCAACAGAGAATTCTAAAAGGTGGTGAGATACATACACACATTTTGTATGCACTCACATACAAAAAGGTGGCTATGGGGAAAGTTGTGCCATTAGTTGGGCTTGCCGCTCAACCATATCAAAGTTATACCTCCTGATAACTTTGATAAGGTGCCACAAGAACAAGGGTGTGGTTCGTGAGATAAGAAAATCCTTGGATGCTTAGAACTCATGAACAATTGCAAGATGGCACCACAGACATGCAAGTTGTGCTATGCAAAGTGGCCATGTATGCACAAATGCAAAATTGCAACAAAATGCAAATTGAAAAGTGGAAAAGTGAAAATGTTAAAAGAGTGTTCCAAGGAGTCTTATTTAGTTCATTTGAGGCCATTGAATTAGGGAAAATTATGTCTAATGTCTCCAAGAGAGGACCTATCAGAGGATAGAAGAATCACAACTTAGGGGATGCATTATGTCACATCAAGCCACTAAGAGGAATGTAATATGCTAAGATAAGTCACACTTATATGTAGGACACTATACCAAATGTTATCCACAAAGTGAGAAAACCCATCATGTGAATTGACAAAGCTGCACTAGGAATCAGGGATTAAACAAATACAAATGAAAAAATAAAATAGTGCAAATGTATGCCCCCACTTTAAAGGGATATCTAAATACCATTTTGTGAGAAATTGCTTTAAGGTAGAGAAAGAAAAAATGCAAAAAGAAAGAAAAGGACATGAGAGTTTGCTTGAAATTCCCTATGTCGAATGATAAGTGTCCAAGAGAGGCTACTTCATACAAAAGAATAAGAGAAAAGAAAGATGAAGGGGGTTTTCCCCAAAATGAAAAATACCAAACACATAAGGGATCTATGGATTTGGATTCATTATGTTTGTCGCTGCATTTTTTGTTTAGAGAGTGTGGAACTATCATCATTCCCCCAAATACATAGAATTGGAAGAAGGACACAAAGAGAGCAAAAAAAAAATGAAAGAAGAGTCAGTTTGGGTCAACATGGAAGAGACATAAGGTTTTTTGATGCTTTGCATCATCCCCAATAGGATAACAAAAGAAAAAGACAAATGAAAAGGTTCCTTGTTTTTGAGTCAACATGAAGGAGACATTGTGGTCTGAATGCCTTGCATCATCCCCAAATAGAATGCAAAAATGAAATAAGAGGTTCATTTGGGTCAACATGAAGGAGACATTGCGGTCTCAATGCCTTGTATCATACCTAAACAAAAGGGAAAAGGAGAAAAATAAAAAGGAAAAGGGGTCCATTTGGGTCAACATGAAGGAGACATTGTAGTCTCAATAACTTGCATCATCCCCAAATGAAATGCAAAAGGAGCAAAAGAAAAAAGAAAAGGGGTCCATTTGGAAGGAAAAAAGGAAAAATGAAAAGCGAAAAGAAGTGCACGACACATAGAAGAATGGAGATACATATAGAAGAATATCACAAAGACTAATAAAACATCAAACAAGATGAGCAATATACAACACATGAATGCAACAAGAAGAAAGAAAGACTAGTAAGGCACATGTGTATTACTCTACAAGAAACTCATCAGCCTCCCAATCTTGCTCGATATAATAATCGCGAGGGTGATTATTGAGAGGAACAAAGACAATTGTTGAACTATCCTCAAGATTAACACTCATCCTAGGGGAATTTTCATGAATACTCATGGAAGAAGAGAATAGTGAATTCAAGTTCTGGTGTACCTCTTCATCGATCTGAGCATTTTAATCATCATCATCATCATCTAAGTTGATGACAATGGTATGTCTAATGACAATGTCATTAGTGGCATGTAAAATTGGTGGTGCAGGATGGATGAGATCAGGTTGTGGGGGTGGAGGAGGATGGTCAACAGGAATGGCTTCGGGCAGAGGTGGGTTGTGATTTTCAATGTTTTCTTCCTCACGAGATTGGTGAGCATGGGCATGATGGTGATGCTGATGCTCCCTAGCTTCATTATTCCTTTTTTATTTTCTATCAAGGTGCATGGGGGAAGGAGTTGACTAGTCCACCATAGGGTTCTTTTCATCCTTGGGAGGAGGGACAAGAGAGACTATGGGTAGCTCATCCACTATCTCCTTAGCTTTGTAAACCTATTTAGTGCAGGGAGGGAGAATGAAAGTTCTATCATGATTAAGAGGTTTCAGGTGTGGGGTGACTAGGCATGTCAAAGTTAGGTGGCAACACAACCTCAACAAGGATAGGTGAGTGTAAAGTTGAAGGAGGTATGGTGCAAAGAGAGAGTTCAAAGATTTTTTGGGCTTTGAATTTTTTATATGCAATGAAAAATAAGTCTGATATAGGAGTGATGGGCTCCATGGACTCAGGCCAAAATGATTCCAAAGAAAAGTTACCTCTAGAGGATAAAGGACTAAAGCCACTATGGTATACAATGAATATGTCGGTGTCAATGGGAAAATTCACACACTTCTGGAGGACAGATGGGACCGCTTTTATTGAACGAAGCCACAGGTGGCCAATTCGCAAATAAAATTGGTCTGATTGTGGTATGATGGAGAAGGTAACGTCCAATGTATTCAAACCTATTTATAATGGGAGGGAAATCAATCCAATCTTCGAGAATGCGAAACCATTATGTGTTTTCACCCAAGTAGTAGGTAGATTATAAACATCTTGAGCAATATCATGTAACACTATAAATTCTTTTATGATCAAATTCTCACCATAGGCAGGATCTATGAGTATCCCATTAGTGGGCATATCATAGATTCTACTAGCTATGTAGACAAGACCATCAAGAATATTTCATAGTATATCTTATTGTGAAAAGGTGATCCTAAGAGGTCCTTTTTTTGATCCCTTACAATGGATAAGGTCAATTTCTCCTACCATTTCATTAATAGCTATGACATAGGTTACGATGGGAAAAGAAGCATAGTGTGTATCTAGTGAATCAACATTCATAACATCAGGTGATGAAGTTTTGTTGGCTTTGACAAATGAAACATTATGCTTGGGCATGGGGTTGGTGAATATTTGCAAGTTTTGGTTAGGGGGTGCCACAGACTTGTCTCTTTTATCATTGATGCCAAAAATAGATAGATGGCCTAAATCAATTAAGTCTTGCACAAGGTGCTTAAGGCACTTGCATTTTTTAGTATCATGTCCATTTTTTCGATGAAAGTAACAATAAGTAGCGAAATTATAAGATGGAGGTAATTATTTGTTGGGATTAGGTGTATGGACGAGAGGTAAAGAGATCATTTGTTGTTGGAGTAATTGATTCATGCTTTTATGAAGGGTGTCAGGCAAGGGTGTGAAGGTACGCTTAGGATCACCATAGTTCAAGGGCACTATAGATCTAACACTGACCACTTGGTTATTAGTAGTTGGAGAGGTTAGGGATGAAGGGTTAAATTGGAGAAACCCTTTATTTGGTTTATGGAATGGTTGAGGGTTGGATTGGGAAGAAGCATCAGACTTCTTGATTGTCATAGAAGTGGATCGTCAATCATGACTACTCATTGAGTTATAATAGTCACAAAGTGCTTGATAAAACTGTATAAAATAGGGAAACTTCATGAGGGTGAGTTTATCTTGGAGAGGTGTTAAGAAGTTTTCGATAAACATATTTTGCAGATGGGTGTCGGGAATCTTAACATCAATCAAGGAATAAAGAGCCTGATAATGAGAGATAAAATCAATTATCTTCTTGTTAGTGTCTTGTTTGCATCTCATGAGGTCAAACAAGGTTTTCTTGGGGGCCATATGGACTTTTAAGTGATTAATGAAGGCATCCACTAGTTTATTGAATGAACTAATGGAATTATTAGGAAAGGAGGAGAACCAGTCCAAGGCGGCATCTTTGAGAGTCCTTCAAAATAACTTAGCGAGCAACTTCTCATCAAGAGAAAAGTCACTACATAGGGTAGTATAGGCATTGACATGATTAGAAGGGTCACCCTTCCCTTCATACTTCTCAAATCTAGGGATCTCTATTGCTTGTGGCAAGGAGGTGTGTAGGATGTCAAGGGATAATAGGTTACTATGAACATAATGCGTAAGGGAACCATGTTGGCTTTGATGGATAGTGGATATTTTTTGTTGCATGGAGGTGACGGTGGTAAAACTTTGTGTAATAAGAGGGTCAATGTGAGTTCTATGAGGTGGAAGGGAGAGAGGTGAAGGGATGAAGGTGGTGGAAGGGGAAGTGGAAGGGATAGTAAGAGTAGGGAAAATGGAAGAGGTAAAGGGGTGGGATGCCACAAGGGAAGTAGGAACACTAGTAGGGATGTCAAGGAAAGGTACCACATTACTAACCTATTGGACAGTGGTCATCATGCTAGGAGAGGCATAAGTGGGAAGAGAAATAATGGTTGAGGGGGGAGGTGTAGAAGGTCCTCCTTGGCCAATCATAGGGGTGGGTGAGTGAGATACCTTAGGTGTAGAAGAGGCATGTTTTTCATAGATTTCTACCATCATCTTCATGACACATAAGCCATCATCACTGTCAAGTAAGTAGTGAAGGTTATCAATGCTAGGAATAGTAGTGTCAGATATGCGTTCAAGGCTTATTTCATATTGATAATATGCTAGATCAACATGAATATGAAAGATCTTATCATGTGGGAGGTCACTGTTATCATCGGTTATGTCTCCTAGCTACAAGGAATTGCTAAGGATAGTCTCTAAGCCTACCATTTCATCTTCAATACTAGGAGTTGAAGTCTGAGAGATCAAGAGATCTACAACAATAGTGTTGTTTTTAGATGCCATGATCATAGAAATTTATCTCACAACCATATCAGAAAGGGAAATACCAAATGCTCATAAAAGGTTCCCTACGGGTGGGGTGGAAGCTAAGGCAATGCAAGCAAAAGTGACAAAAGAGTGTGTAACTAAAATTCTGTAACAAAACACAAAAACAAAAAACCAGGGAACTGTAATGCAAAAAATGTTGGAAAATTGCTAGAAATTTCATAGTAAATAGTGCCAAAGGACTAGGTCACCCAATGTGGCAACTTAGTCCCAGTAGTGTTGTTTTCGAAAAAAATCAAAAAAATTATTTACTTTTAATGCTTTTTATGATTTGTTGATACAAACAAAGTCTAGAAATGCAAATATTTTAGTATTTTCTTTCTTAAAATGTAATTCAAAATGCAATTCTAGCATGAAATTTCACTAAAGCAATTTTTTCTACAAACCCTAGGATGCAAACAATGTAAAATTTTCAATGCAGTGCAAGCTATCTCGTAAGATGAAATGCAAAATCAGAATGTTAGCAAGTGGTCTACGGTCAGATTCACCAAAATGAACCACCAAAAATATATGAAAATAAGGGAAAGAGGATTCCCTTTACTAGGCTCCTAGTGTTTTCACCCTAGAAGAACAATGGTGTGTAGGAATGACACTCTTTCACCATGGTGATATGTGTATTTTGGTGGTTTCATTCAAAGGGAGGGTTGATTGATGAAGGTTGTGATGTGTGTATGTAGTGTGATTGAAAATTAAATGATAGTAATCTAATGTATGAATTGTAAACAAACTAAATGTAAACTTGCTAACCTAAGATGACTTAAATGTATGCAAAATAGAAGGTAAACAAGAGAATTTAGAGCTTGTGCACCTAGAAATGAAATGTTGCAGATGAATGACCCAAAATGTTCTAGAAATTGTCTCAAATAAAAAAAGGGACATTTACGCCAAGTTGGCCGACCTAGTCCTCCTATCGGGAAATTTTACCGGACTAGGTTTTGAGGAAAAGGTTACCCAAGAATGCAAAAACCATTTTTCAGGCATAGCACAGGGGCAAGGTCGCCAATAGTGGTGGCCTAGTCCTCTTGATGCTTTTTGAGGATTTAGGTTCTGATTTTGTGGGTCTCGATTAATACTTCTATTTTCTACATCAGTCCATGTTTGAAGCTCTTGAAAAATACCTGAAACTTGTCCTTTTTCTCCTAATAGGGTTTGGTGCTTTTGTGTGACTTGAGTGGAATTTTTGTACTTCACCAAATTTGAGTACAATACCTAAACCCAAAAATGAAAAAACCAAGAGAATGTTGGGGTTAGGGAATAGGGGTTTACCTAACTTAAACCCCTTTGATCGTAGCTAAACGCAAATGAGAAACAAATCACAGGAGATATTCTTGAATGATAAAAAACTTAAATTCTCACCAAATCCTTTGTTGTTGATGTCTTCAACATGCAAGAGCGGCTCCAATGGAGGTTTCTTGTGAAACCCTTGTGCTTGATTACTTGCTTCTGAAGTCTTGAGTGCAAGAGTACTTGTGAAGAGAGATAAAACATGAGCTTGGGAGAGGGAGAAATGAAGGTGAAAACCCTTATTTGTACTTGAAAAACCCTAATTTTCTTGAAAGGCAACATGATAGGCTAACCTTAGGGTTTAGGAGGTAAGATTCCCATTAGATTTTGTTTTATTTTTGAATTTTATGCCAAAAGGGACTAGGTCGCCCAAGGTGGCGACCTATTCCACTTGGGAAATTTAAAGTGGTGGTCAAAAATTAAATAATGTTTAATGAAGTTTATCAGCCTTGCCTCCTGAAACACACTTAATTCAGGACTAAAATTACATTAAGGGGACAAATTAACATAAGAAAAGGGTTAATTAATGGATGATAAGCCTAGGAAAGTTCAAAAATTCCCTACAATAGTTTACAACACCTTGACACAAGGCATGGAAAGGGGTAAGAGGGTGTTGTTTAGGTGAATTGTGTTGAAAGGGTCTTAGAAAAGTGTGGAAATGTGTTACAACACTTCACAACAACTTAGTAAAACATCGTTAGGCTATTGTTGAATTGCAAGCTTAGAAGACTAAATCAAGGTAAAACAATGCCAAAATCCAAGGGAAAAGGCCAAAATGAGTGAAAAATTGCCAAAGACTACACTTTTTGGTAACACACCTTCCAACTCAATGTAGCCCTTACTCATATTTTGCACTCCATATCCACAATTGGTTTTCATCATATTTGGTTTTATGCATTTAAATGACTTTCAATATCTATTTAAACTCAACCCCTCAATGTGTTGCGACTAGCACAAATATTAATGTTTGAGTATTATTTTAATGCAACTCATTTGAACTATGTTTGCAAACTTTTCTTTGGATAACAATGCAAATTCTATTTCATACTCCCTCTATTGTCGATCGTTCCGCGACTAGGGAAATTTCTAATACAACATCCAACAAAATTCTCATTGGAAACTATAATGTAGAAAAATGTATCTTTGACATTTTCACTCATTTAGACCTTTTCTAAGGATTTTGTCCTGATTTTTCCTAGATTTAATGTTGTAATATGGCCAACACATTCACTTTAGGCCCTAGACACTTTCAATTCAATAAAAAACTAATGATGTCTTGCAAAGGCGCTGTGAAGTGTTGTAACCCACTTTTCACACTTCTCTAGGACCTTTCTATTATAATTCACCTAGAAAACCTCTTTTTATTACTTACCAAGCCTTATTCCAAAGTGTTGTAAGGTGTTGTGACAAAATCTCATGCTTTCCTAGGCTTTTCATCAATAATTTGACCCTTTCTTATGTTTAAATGGCCCCATTATTCATTTACAGGCCCTACTTAAGTTTTTTTCGAAGAACAATCTCATTAAACATAATTTAATACACTTTAATTCCTAACATCTAGAAAAATTTCCCTAGTGGGACCAAGTCTCCACCTTGAGCGACTTAGTCCCATCTAGCTCAAAAATAAAATATTATTTTATTATTCTGGTGGGATATTATTCTCTAAACACTAAGGTCAACCTATGATGAGGTATTTTCAAGAAATTAGGGAAAATAATATATAAATAAGGGGTTTTCCCCCTCATTTTCACCCCCTTAACTCTCCTTCTCAAGTAAGAAATCTTCAAGCATTGAATCGGTTTAAGCACTTCAAGAATTCATACCTTGGTGCTATTACAAGTGCATATCTTCAAACCTATGTCAAGGGTTTGTTGAGTTGTAGAATTTGAAAGTTTAATCATCATTCTCTTTCCATTTCATTTCATTTTCTAAGGTTTGATTACCAAAATGAGGCTTGACTAAGGTAAACCCCTATTCTCTAACCCTTACCTTTTTCCCCTCTTTGCATGTTTGTTTTGCAGGTCTTGTATGTATTTTTTTCAAAGAGCAAGGTGTTCAAAGGTGTCAACATCCCATCAACATCATTCAAAGTCAACAAATCCATAAAAAAAGCTTGGATACAACCTACAGTTCAAAGTTTGTATATTCGAATTTGGATTTTGGTCAGAAGCTGAAGTACAAGTGGAAAGATACATATTCCAACTTTGAGATACCTGAAAGCTACAAGTGGACTAAGTCACCATCATTGTTGAATTAGTCCCACTGCAGGGCCTGAAAAAATGATCTTTCTAGATCTAGATACCGATTTCCCCAAAACGTGTTTTGGTAGAATCCCCCCATAATAGGACTAAGTCGCCCAACTTGGTGTAAGTGTCCCAATTGGCCTCAACAATAGATTCTAGAGCTCCTCTCCATCACATTCCAAATTCCAGGTGCACCTCTCAAGTCTCCTTTATTTATGTTACAGTTTACTTTTGTTTTCTAGGTCATTCTTTCATACAACATAATGTTTTCAAGCATCTTGCATTTCATTAGTTTCACATCATTAGTTAGTTTCATTTATCAGATCATTGCATTTACAACACTTCATTTAGATACATTTCAAAACACATCTACATCTAATCTTGAATGGACCCCCTAAGTTTTGGGTGTGAAAGGCCTCTCTCCTTTTAGGTGAAAAACCCTAAAAGTGTAAGAGAACCCCCCTTTTCCCCAAAAATCTATAGTTCATTTTGGTGAACCCATCTATTTAACACTTTTACTTCTTATTTCAATTACATTTGCATCCTAGGAATAGTTTACATCAACATTGCATTAGGGTTTTGCATTTTTTTGCATTCTAGGGTTTCAAAAATTGCATTAGTGAAAAGCTCATATAGCTTGCATTTTTGCTTTACATTTCATTCAAAAATTAAAAAATTCTACATTTTCACACTATATTTGCATCTAAAAAGCCTAAAAATCATTTTTTTTTTTTTAAATTGCTAAAAAAATCACTGTTGGGACTAATTTTCCACATTGGGTGACTTAGTCCAGTTCCACATTTTGCACTCTAATTTATGTCATTTCTTGAGCATTTTTTGCATTTTTCTTTTCTTTTATTGCTTCTCTATTACTATTTCTATATTTGTTTTTTTACTCCATTTCTTGGTTTTAGTTTTTTGTCACTCATTAGCATTATGACTCATTCTTTTAAAAAGTTTTGGATTGCATTCAAATCCTTAGTTGAAATGTCAAGTTGTGCCTTTGGAACAGATCCTAATGACCTTGAACCCTCTTGCTCAATTAAATCACAATGCATGTCCTCCTCATGATGTTGACATTATTGGAGAAGATGATGCTAGTCTTGGGTCTCAAAAATGCAGGTTTGAACCATGAGAGGTTGCCAAGCTCTCACAATGCTTTTGGCCAAGTAATAAGGCCAACCAATATAGTTGAACCTTCTACTCTTAAGGCTCTGCTAGACCTAGGTGGGTGTACCTATGTGAATGATTCAAACATTTGATGATGCTTCCTACTCGACCAATCTATCGACAATGGAAATTTGATAGTGGAGAAATGTGATCTAAGTTTTGTGTAAATTGTATATGCAATATCAAGGTAAAATTAATATGTTTAGTCAAAAATGTATAAACTAAATAATGAAAATAAGGGAGACAAGTACCTTGTTGGGTAAAACAAATTTAAATGAAAGTTTTAGATGAATGGCTTCTTCCTAGAAAGTTCTCTAATTATTTGGCACACAAAGATAAGATTATAACTGGTATAAATATGCAAGAATATGATTGAAAATCCCTACTTGAGGCAGAATATCAATCCTAATTATCTGATTCTTCTTACTGATCCAAATAACATTCCCAAATTACTGTAATTGACTCAGAGGAATTTGCTTCTTATTTAAAGAACCCAATTAATCAAATCACATAGATACAAAAAATGTGCACTAATAAATTGAACATGTACTTGATATTTCAACTTAGATAATTGAGAAACATTGAATTGGAGACAATCAAATAATTGTAGAAAATCAACAAACAACTGATGCTAGAATAGAATCACTAAATCAATGATCTTTCATTGTGTTCCTCAAATCTTATACATGCAACATGGTCCTTTTGAAATAAAACATTCTGAAAATATTATCCTTCCTGCTATCTACTTTCTCCTCTTAATTTTATTTTTTCTAAAACTAATTTTTTTGAAATATTTATATAGTAAATCTCAAGGGTCATGACCCTTCACTCTTTGTTATAGCCTTTCACATTTTGTTGACATAAATTAAAACATTTAATTATTTTTCCTTATCAGAAAATTAAAAGTTTTAAAGTATAGTCTGATGTCTTTTATTTTTCCTTAATACATTTCCCACCTATATTATTTATCTTATCGACACTTTAAACCTTACCTTGCCTTTATTTTTATTTCCCCATGGATTTTATTGCTTTCATCACAACTTCCTTTACATTTAACACTCAACCATAGACTTGAATTTTATCTCTAGCAGTTCCATGGTGATGGCCGCTAACTGCTTCCCCTTATGTTACCTTGCTACCACTTCTTACCTCCTTACCGCGGTCTTTACTTTTCCCTATAGCATTGCTGCAATAGCCATTTACTGACTACCTCCCTTTCTACTACTCTAGCACGAGCTTCATATCAATTGTCGACAATACCGTAGTACTAGAATTTACTACTAGGCTCACTGCATACTACATCACCGTGGTCTCCTCCTTGCCTTCCCACGGTACTGCGGTAACCATTCTACAAACTATTAACCATTCTCCCTTCATCTACCATAATCACTGCAGGCAGCCTCCTGACTTTCAGTGGTACCGCAGTGTGACTGATCCTGACTGTTGTGTTCACCATCCACTGCTTACCAATGGACCACCGCTCTACCATGGTCTTTGGTTTAACAACACATGGTGGTGTGGTAAACATTTTATGCCTGCTGCCTTACCCTCTAGTGCTTCCTACTGCCTACTAACTACTTGCCTTTGACTATTACCGTGCCACCGTGGTTGGTTTGATGACTGTCCACGGTGTAGTGGTGGTAGTTATATTAACAGTGCTGAACCGTCACCACTATACCACGAGCCCCTTTGCAAAAGGCCACAGTAAAGCGATGAAAGCCATGAAAGGTAGACAAATGACGGTAAAAGGATACTTTAACACTATGAATGGAAAATGAATTATTTCATGAAAATAATAGGAGAATGGATTTAAATGGGGGTAACATGTAAGAGCTATATAGGCTAAAAATAAGGCAACGATGCAAGGGAAAAAATAATTTGTAGCATTGCAAAGGGTAGTAAATGATTGTTTATAAGAGAGATAGTGAAAATATTAGGTTCAAAATAGCAGAATCATTTAATTTCATCATGGAAATTTTGGGTTATAACAGCTAGTATGAATAGGTTCCTTAATGATTTCCTTCACACCCTTGAAGCTAATACATCCTTTTCCCAATCTATGAAACAACAAGAACTATTGGAGTTGAGAAGATACAACTTCATAACAGCCCAAAGATCTTTGCAAGCAAATAACCTATTACAAGGAGAAGCAAAGAGAAGCAACAAAGGAAATGCTCGAGAATGTGGAGCAATGTATTCACCTAAAAATGTAAAATGAATAATGATACAAAAGATAGTTTTCAACTGCATATAGATGAAAACCCCAAAAAGGAAAACCCTAGGCTTGCACAATAATAATTAATAAAGTAATTAATTATTATGCACCTAATGTTAGCTTAAGTGAAAAAGAGGTAAAAGGGAACTTTACATAATTAAACAAATATTGTTTAATTAATAAAGTAAGTGTCCAATTACTCTAACACCCCCCCTTAAGATAGAAATAGGGAGAAGCTAAAACCTAGAAGAAGCTACTGAAAGCAAAAGCAATGGGTCCCAACAACAAGGCTAGATTAGGTACCCAAGTACAATGAAATCTCTATGAAACGGAGAAAACCTAGTGGGAAAAACTCCTCTCCAAAAAGAGATAGAAGAACATGCTGAAAGAAACATGAAGGAAGGAAGGCCTCATAAAGACCCCCCAAGGACAACTTCCTTCACCCCAAGCATAGAGTGAAAATGAAGATAGCGCGGAGATGCAAAAGGTTTCGTGAAGATGTCTACAACCTCCTTGGCAGTGGGAATATACTCCAAGATGAGAGAACCATCTTGAATCAACTATCTGATGAAATGAATATAAAGCTCAATGTGCTTCATCTGCTGATGCTCCACCAGGTTGTGCGAAATGTGTATAGCACTCTGATTGTCACACCAAAGAATAGTGGGACTATCAAGAGGAAAACCAAACTCAGTCATCAACTGATGAAACCATAAAATCTCCTAACTAGCGAGCACAATAGCTCGGTACTCAGCCTTTGTAGATGATAATACGTGAGCATTCTGCTTCTTGCATGACCATGTGATAGGACCTGAGCAAAGACAGAAAACAAAGCCAGAAGTAGACTTCCGATCATTGACATCACCAGCCAAATTTGAGTTAGTGTAGCCAAAAATGTGAGGATCCCCTGATGTGTAGTGGTGCCCTGAATGTACCTAAAAATATGCTTGGAAGCTTGCCAATGACTCTCATGAGGATCATGTGAGAGTCGAGAGACAAGAACAACTACAAAGGAAAGATCAGGATGAGTGTAAGTTAGGTACAATAAACTGCCAACCAACTACCAGTAAAGTGTAGAATCTATTAAAGGAGTGGGGCAAGTAGTAGTCAAAACAACCCCTGATTGAAAAGGTGTCGGGGCAGGCTTGCAATCAAGCATTCCAAAGTGTTGAAGCATATCAAGAGAATACTTCTGCTGGTAAATGGAGATCCCCTCTAAAGACTGAATCACCTAAAGACTAAGAAAATAGTGTAGAAGGCCAAGATCTATCATCTCAAAATGCTCCATCAAGGCTAGCTATGAGTTTTGAATCATAGAGGATGAGCTACCTGTGATGAGAAGATCATCAACATATAGCATAAGAATCAGGATCTAACCCTCAAGATGTTGAATATAGACTGCGTGATCAGAATGACAGCGAGTGAAACCAGTGGAGAGCAAAAAAGAGTCCATCTTCTCAAACCAAGCCCGAGGGGCTTGTTTGAGACCATATAATGAACGCTGAAGTCTGCAAACCAAAGAAGCATCATGAAAATATCCCTGAGGCTGCTCCATATAGATCTCCTCCTTTAGGTCACAATGTAAGAAGGCACACTTCACATCCATCTAAGAAATGAGCCATCCTCTAGAAGCTGCAAGTGAGTACAAAATGAATAGAATTCACCTTGGCAATAGGGGCAGATGTCTCGGAGTAATCAATTCCCTCAACCTATGAGAAAACCTTCACAACAAGACGTGCTTTGTACTTATCAATAGAACCATCAACAACATACTTGGTGCGATACAACCATCGGCACCGAACCATCTTTCTACCCTTAAGAAGAGGACAGAGATCCCATGTACTATTCCTCATCAAAGAAGAATACTCCTCCATAACACTATCCCACTTAGGGTGACCTGTCACCTCTGAAAATCTTTGAGGATCCTCTAAAAGAGCATGAGTCAAAAGACTAGAACTCGTAGTATGAGAATGAGTGTGATGAGTGTCTGAAGGATCACCGGCCATAGATCCTATTGCCTCAATAGTAAAGCGATCCCATTTGGGGCTCTGAGGTGGAGCAAGTGGAGGTGGAGATGGGGGATCATTAATATCCTCATCAGAATCATCCTCAAAATAATCTTGAAGAGCTATAGTGGGTGGAGTAGGTAGTGAAGTGGATACTGGAGATAGGGTATCAACTGGAAGAAGGTGCTCATCAAACTGAACATCCCATTGAAACAGGACCTCTCTAGAACCAGGATCAAACAACCTGTACGCCTTAACATCCTCACAGTAGCTGACAAAAATGAGGGGTCGAATCTTCCACTCCATAGCCCTCCTTTGAGCATCAGGAATAAAAGCCCATGCCTCACTACCAAATACTCAAAATGATGAAATATCAGGCTTGTCATGAGACCAAGCCTCGTTAGGAGTCATATGTTGAATTGCCTTGTGAGGCATTCGATTCTGAATATAGTTGGCATAATTGATTGCCTCAGCCCAAAAGGACGAATCCATGGACCTGGATTGAATCATACAATTAGCCATCTCTCGTAAAGTCCTATTCTTTCGCTCAGCGACACCATTCTGCTAAGGGGTGTGGGGAACAGAAAAATGATGCTGCAAACCATGCTCAGTACAAAAATCTCTGAAGGCCTGATTCACATACTCCCCCCATTATCTGTACATATCCGTTGGATAGAAATACTAGACTGCTTCTCTACAAATGTCTTGAAGACACGAAAGGAATCAAAGACATCAGTCTTGTACTTAAGAAAGTACAACCATGTGCATCTGGAGAAGTCATCAATGAATGTGATTACATACTTGACCCCTGAAAAATAAAGAGTGGGAAATGGCATGAGGTCACTATGAATCAACTCCAAGGGTACCAAAGCATGAGTGGTAGTTCCCTTTGGAAAGGGATCCCTTTGATGCTTTCCAAGCACACAACCATGAGAAACACTGTCAGTGCAAGAAATCTATGGAAGACCAAGAACAAGTGACTATGTACTCATTTGCTGAAGATATTTGTAATTGACATGGCCCAAATGCTCATGCCAAAGCTTACTCATTGAATCTGCATGTGCTATAAAAGATGAACCTATACCCTCAGAAGGCACAAATCCATCAAATCTGTAAAGACAAGATGCAGTATCAACACTACCAGTAGCCACAACCAAATCAGAGTCATGGAGATCCTAAATAACCACATCATGTGGTGAGAACTCAATTGTCTTACCAGAGCCAGTGAGGCAAATCTGATAAATGGACAAGAGGTTCGTTGAGATGTCAGGAACAACCAAAACATCCTATAGAGTGCCCCCATCCAAAGAGATAGAACCTGAACCCAAGACAAAAAGTTGTGAAGAGTCACCCACTACAATCTGTGAAGTACCACAAGAGGCAAGAGAAGTGACCAACTACTGAGTGTGAGTCATATGGTGAGAAGCACCAGAGTCTAAAATCCAATTGGAGCCATTGGTCGATGCTCTTGTAGTGAGAGCATGACCCTCCCCTATGATGGAAGAAGAAGAAGACTGAGGTGAGGAGATGTGTTGCTATTGCATGGCGTCCTCTAAAGCCTCTAATCATTTCCAACACCTCAAAACTGGATGGCCTTGCTTGCCATAGAAACTACAAGTATCTCCTGATTTCTCCTTAGTCTTGGAGGAAGACTCACCAGACTTCAAAGATTTCCCATGTTTTGGATTAAATGGTCGTTTAGAATCAGACTTAGGAGGCAGTTTGGAGGAATGCTCACTACCTGCAAAATCTTTCTTGGGCCTTGGTTTCTGCTTCTATTTCCCCTTTAGTGACTGAACAAACAATGCTTTGCTCTTTGAACCCGAGAGCATATCCATCTGAGAAAGGTGAGACTGTTCTTGAGACAAATGCTCACAAAACAAATCAAAGGTAGGCATGGTAAAAATGGCACCCAAACCATCCATGGTGGAGTAGAAGGAGGAAGAAAATATCTGAAATGGACCATAAAGCTTCGAAAAAATCAAGTAAATGCACTCTGTGTCTGTCTTGTTCTTTCCACAACCCTGTAAAATAGTGTGGATAGTTTTGAACTTGTTCAAAAAATCCTCAATAGTGGGAAATGAATTAGGTAACAATGAAGTTAGCTCTGGCTCAATTTGTAATGCATGGAACTCATTAATGGCCCCAAAAAGTGTCTCAAACTTCAGCCACATGGCTCGAGGAGTGAGCAAAGCATCAAGGTGAAACAAAAGACTGTATGAGACATGTAGGCCTAACAAACCCATAGCCTCATCCATCTTGTTCCTGTGCTGCATAATCTCAAAAGGACACTGCAACTAAGGTTGAACCTCATCTAAACAAGACTATAACCCTCGTGACTTGAGTAGCCGCATCATGCGATACTTCCAAGTGTGATAGTTATGTGATGTGAGTAGCTCAACTGAAGAGTCTGCCATGAAACCCTGCACTTGTACCTGCTTGTGTTTTTTATTATTATGTGATATTTTAGAATAGATAGAAGATGCAGAAGGGTTTGTATTTTTGAGAGTTTTGGTGTTCTAGTTTTCTGATATAAATGACAGAAAGCAAGAGAAAAACATCCCCCATAGAAGATAAACCCAAACCCTAGTACAAACGAAGAAGAAGGAAGCAATGCAAAAGGAAAAAATACTTCAAAACAAATTCTCGTGTACCTAGTGAAAATTATGATAAAATAGATCACATCACTAAATAGAGCATCTTGAGAGCTTTCCAACACCTATTCAAGTTTGAAAAAACGGAGTCTGTTTGCACCTTCTATGACCCCGAAAGTGAAGAAAGAAGACCTCAATTTGACTGGTAAAAAATATCTAGACTAGTAATTTTTTTATAAAAATACCTACACCATCAGATCGGTGCTGAAACCAGCTTTCCAACACTTCTTCCTATTTCAAAAACAGAGCTAAAACACCCGAGTTATGCTCGATTTCATGAGAGAGCAAAAAAAATGCCCTATTAGACCCCTTTAGCACCTAGGGGCTAAAAAAAAATGGCCCTTGGTCGCCTAGGCTGACCAGGGGGCTGGGGCGGTAGACCTGCAGTCACCCATGTTACCGGGTGGTGAGTTTGCTAAGCCCATGGGAGCTGGAGGTGCCGACTCGGGTCGGCGAGCTCGGCGGTGGCGAGCTCGGCGATGTCGGCCGAGCTGGGTGAGTGTGGAGCGGCTGAGCTGGATGAGCGTGGAGTGGTCGAGCTAGAGGAGTAGGTGAGCACAGCAGGTGGAGTGGGCATAGCAACCGGTGGAGCACGGGGCGGGCGCAGCCAAGCGAAGTGCGAGGGTTGAGCAGAGCGCGAATGGTGGCCACCGGGCAGTGGAGCCGGTGGTTGGTGGCTGCTTCGCAGCGAATGCACACTGATGAAATTTGCAACGACCACTGAAAAATTAAAATAAAACCTTAGGTTTTATTTTTAATTTTTATTTTTTTGTGATTTTTTTCTGAGGGGATCGTACGGCCAAACCCTAAAAATTTTTTTGCAACCCTGGTTGACTGTGACCAAAATTGATGATTTGCCAGTCAATTTAGGGGTTTTTGGGTGCTGCGAATCCAATGACACTATCTGTTTGGGCCCAAAGTGAACCTAGAATTTAGAGTATGCTGAATCCACAAGAAGAAATCTTAGAACCCTAGATTTGCTTCCAATGCAAAAATCTCAAAACAAAAACAAGCAACTACAAATTTGAAGCTCTGATACCATGTTCGAGTTGAGAAGATACAATTTCATAGGATCCCAAAGATCTTTGCAAGCAAATAACCTGTTACAAGGAGAAGCAAAGAGAAGCAACAAAGGAAATGCTCAAGAATGTGGAGCAATGTATTCACCTAAAAATATAAAATGAAAAATGATACAAAAGATAGTTTTCAACTGCATATAGATGAAAACCCTAAAAAGGAAAACCCTAGGCTTGCACAATAATAATTAATAAAGTAATTAATTATTATGCACCTAATGTTAGCTTAAGTGAAAAAGAGGTAAAAGGGAATTTTACGTAGTTAAACAAATATTGTTTAATCAATAGAGTAAATGTCCAATTACTCTAACAAGAACTTCCTACCATATCACCTCTTGAGACATTTTGGTTACTTACATCTTGAAATATGAAAAGAACCTAAGTTCCCTACAAAAGGTGGACCTAGTTCTTTTAACGAAACAACCCCTTAACTATTTTATGCTCACCAATCCACAAACACTCCAATAAACCTTGAAAAAACCTATGACAAAGGTTCTACCATTTTGAGCAAACAAGGCGGTGGGTATGTGTAGGATCATCACAAAAAAAATAGGCCCTTAACTGGCAATGAAAATTATTTAGAAAATTAGAGTTAGGCAACTTGATGCAAAATTTTGAATAAGTTATCTATATTATTTCAAAAATATGCAAGAATAGAATCTATAGAAAATTGAATTCAGTTTCTAAACTACTAGGTTTATTTAAAATATATATATATATATATATATATATATGCTGAAAATTTGAAGTTTCAATGCATTAGTACTTAAATTTCAGGGAAAAAATAAAAAGTAGGTGTCTATCTAACAACCCTAACCACAATAAAATGATAATATTTTTTTATAAGATTTTAGATATAAGTAGAGGACTCATGTCCTGATGTGATGCATATTTTTGTGATTTTTTCCAAGAAAATAATTAATTATGACTTTTTTATTACAATTTGTAAAAAATATAAAAACTCGTATGTCTCACCACCTTAACTTGGTGAAAAATTCATGAAATTCAATTTGTTTTAATCCTATAGTATGTGAAGTATAGAATGTGACACATGTTTTAGATTCAAAAAATTTGATGCTCTTTGAAAGGTATAGATGTTTTTCAATTAGCCTATTAATCAAGACTAAAGTCATAATTCAAATAGAAAATAAATAATAATTATTTATTAAATTCAAAATAAAGCATAATTTATATTGATGGAAAGCTGAGAATATCCTTTAAAAAACCTTTTAATTTCATCAATTTTGGGTAAAAAAAGGTTGCTAGCCACATGGGCCATCATATCACTTACATATCTCCACTTTTTGACCCATCATGATCTTGCATATACCCAGGTAACATGACAAATGAACATGAAATACATCAATTTTATGACCAACTATCATCAACTGAAAATACCAAGGGGATACGTTATAAGGACACTAAGCCTCCTAGAGACTATCTAAGGCTTCGTGATGATCAGATGGTTATATTAGATTCTCCCCTTGATTTGAACATCCTTCTTCCTCAAGAACAACCCTTTGTTGAAACTACTAAGGAAGCTAGGATCCCAGTGGGTCATCCCCCTCCTTCTATTCGAGAATAGGGTGAATATAGTAGATGTAAGAGGCCTTACAAGTTACAAAAACTAAATTTTCCTCTTTGTCCACCACCTAAATGTGAAAGGAAATTGAATATAATTTTGAACAAAGAACTCATTATATTGCCACCTCAGAATTGGCTGGTGATATGTCCTAAATATGCTAACATGCCACATTGTGCATATCATCATTTTATTGGACATCAAAATAATGAATATTGTCAATTGAATGAAATACTGAGCAAGTATCATTTCTATTTGAGATAATTTTCTATCCCCTAAACCCATAAACTAATATCACATACCTTATCATGTAATAGTTGTAGAATATTCTCTCCTCACTATTACATGATCCTTCACATCACCTAACTCGGTTCATTCTTTCCTTGGACTCAGTGGGGAAAAGAAGTTGCTAGCCCTATCCTAGTAATGAATTTGTGCTTGTCCCTTAGCTACGTTATTCACCTTATGCTTCTATTCAACAAGATTGGGAGGCAGATGACTTGCTCGATGGTTGACTTGCATTTTCCTTACTAGTCTTTTTCCTTTTCTTTTTCTTTTGTGTATGTGTGTAACATGTTCCCCCATGTTGTTATTTTTTTTTCCCTCTCTTTGTGACATTCTTCTATTTATACCTTCTTTCTTCTATATGTTGTGCGTTTCTTTCACTTTTTCTCTTTTCTCTTTGTGTTTTTCCTTCCTTTTGGGGATGATGCAAAGTATTGAGACCACAATGTCTCCTTCATGTTAACCCAAAAGGCTCTTTTTCTTTGTCTCTTTATTTTTATTATGTTCTCCTTTTTGGGGATGATGCAAGGCATTAAGACCCCAATGTCTCCTTCATGTTGACCAAAAGGCCCTTTTTCTTTTCCTTTTTATTTTTCTCTTTCTTCTATTGTCTTCTCCTTTTTGGGGATGATGCAAGGCATTCAGGCCACAATGTCCCTTTCATGTTGACCAAAAGGCTCTTTTCTTTTTTTCCTTTTTCTTTTTCTTTTTCTTTTTCCTTCCTTTCAAGGATGAATCAAAGTTTCAAGACACCCTATGTCTCTTCCATGTTGACCCAAACCAATTTTTTTTTTCTTTTTATTCATTCCCTTTGTGTCATTCTTCCAGTTATATGTATTTATGGGGATGATGACATTTTTGAGCTCTCTGAACAAACTTTTCAACAATGAACATACTGACCCCAAATTCATAGATCCCTTATGTGTTTGGTTTTTTTATTTTTTGGGAAGACCCCTTCCCTTTTTCTATTTATTTTCCTTTGCATGTCGTAGCCTTACTTGGAAACATATGACTTGTCATAAGGATTTCCATGTTGTCTATCATTTATTTTCTTTTTCTTTTTTTCATTTTTTATTTTGCTACTTTAAAACTTAATTGCTCACAAAACGGTGTGTAGAAATTCCTTTAAAGTGGGGCATACATTGGCATTATTTCTTGTTGCATTTTTCCTTTTCTTGATTCTTAATACATCCTTGTTACTTCATATGATGCATTTGTCACTTTGTGGATGACATTGAATGTAAATTTCCTTCATGAATATGTTCTATCTTAGCATATTACATTCCTCTTAGTGGTCTAATGTGACACATTGCATCCCCTAAGTTGTGAATTTTGTATACTTTGATCAGTCCTCTCTTGGAGATATTAGACACAATATTCCCTAAGTTAAAGACCTCGAGTGAACTAAGAAAGACTCCTTTGAACATTATTTTTTCATTTTACACTTTGCATTTTGTATATATGGTCACCTTGCATAACACATCATGCATGCCTATGGTGCCATCTTGCAATTGTTCATGAGGCCCAAGCATACAAAGTTTTTCTTGTCTCATGAAGCTCAAAATGTCATTTTCATTTGTGACACCTTATTAAACTTATTAGGAGGTATAAATTTAGTATGGTTAAGAAGGAAGCCCAACCAGTGGCATGAATTTCCCCATAGCCACCTGTGTGTATGTGAGTGCATACTAGCCATGAGTGTATGTTTCTCAACTTTTTGATCTTCTCACCCGACAGACAACCATGATTTTTGTCACCTCAGAGTGAGTATACATCTTTGTAGACAAACAACGCAGATTTGATCCACAACTAGTTGGACAAACAATCAAATCTTTATCCAATTTTCTCTTTCTTTTCATTCTTTTACATCACTCTCCTATGTGTTCCTATGTGCTAATGTTTGGTTTGCAATGGGATGTTGATCTTGGGGGATTGATCATAACTCCTGATTATTGTTGTCTCATCTTGCCAACATGGGTGCATTTGATATCCTTTTCGATGTGCATGTTGGGATACTTTAGTGTGAGTTTGAAGCAAGTTCATCCTCTCACTAAAGTGGGGGATAAATGTAATGTATAAAAATGTATCCTTGACATTTTCATTCATTTGGGCCCTTCCTATGGATTTTGGCTTGATTTTTCCTAGATTTAATATTGTAATGTGGCGAACACATTCACATTATGCCTTAAACACTTGCAAATCAATAAAAACTGAATGATTTCTTCCAAAGGTGTTGTGAAGTGTTGTAATCCACTTGCACACTTTTCTAGGACCTTTTTATTATAATTCACCTAAACAAAATTTGTTTATCACTTACCAAGCCTCATTTCAAAGTGGTGTATTTTGTTATAACAAACTCTCACACTTTCCTAGGCTTGTCATCAATAATTTGACCCTTTCTTATGTTTAAATGGCCCCATTATACACTTATAGGCCCTACATAAGTGTGTTTTGGAGAACAATCTTGTTAAACATCATTTAATACACTTTAATTCCTGACATCTAAAAAAATTTCAATAGTGGGACCTATAGACATGTAAAACATACATACACCTAATCCTTATTTCACTAACACCAATTCGTCCTGAATCATCTCCTTTACTAATCAATTTAATTTAATAATCTTTATTTGATTAAATTAATCATATTTCATCTCTTAATTAAATAAATCAAATTTATCTGATTAAGTTATCATCTCCTATTAATTAAATAAATAATTTTATTTAATTAATATTATAGTCCCTCTTTTAGTTAAAAAGTTCACTTTATTTAAATAATCTCTAAAGTCGTCTCCTTTAAATTAAATAAATTAATCTTTATTTGATTTAATCTAACACCACCCTTTTTAAATAAATAAATCAAACTTTATTTAAGTCTAAACCATTATTCATCTCATTTTGATTTATTTATATCCTAAAATCTAAATCAAATTGTCAAATAAGATAAATTCTATCTAAGTTAATCAAATCCTGATTAATGCTAAACCATAAAATCCTCTAGATCTTGCAACTTTTTCATGAATGTCATTTTGATTGATTTATTAAATCTTGAATTACTTTAAAAAAGGAATCAATGTTGGAATATTCTCCAAGTTTGAAAAATCCCTCCAAAAGGGTTTGTACATCCAACAAGGGATTTAAACCTCTTACATGTCCTTTTGCCTTGAGCCAAGTGGAATTTAATTTATCCTTCATCTCCCTCAAACAAGCTAACTTTCAAATTTCAAATTTGAATCTAATAGCATTTATAATTAACATTGACCAAAATGTGTTCCACCTCCTTCCATTAGCATTTTGACAAGTGACACAATGCCATTGGTCCATCTTTAATCCCACATTTATCATATTCTTCAATCCTCCATCCTTCTTTGTTATAAATAGAGGCCTCCTCTATTTCATTTAATCATCCATAATCCATGTAATATTACCATGCTCATTTGGATCCACAATCTTAGGCATTTTCATCTATTTTCATCCACATTTCATCTTTCATAGCTAGGTCATGGAGGAATTTTATCAAAGATCATCAATCTTCATCAAAGATAATCAAAGCTTGAAAGGAATTAGGAAAGGGATATTTTCCACATCAAAATAGCATCAATTCTCCCATGGGATTGAGAGTTTGAGAATTTGAATAATATTTAGTTTTCTTTCATTTGTGTTCTTCCTTTTATTTCTTGTTCTTCATGTTCCAAATGAATCTTATGGGGAATGTTGATTTAGAATTGTATAATGATTAATTTTGTGTTGTGTGTTCATGATTGTGTAGGTCTAGGATCACCATTCACATTTTGGTGCTAAAAAGAGGGTGGATTTGAAGAAATTAACACATTTTTTGGTCAAATTCTATTGTTTTTTATGTTTTTTGTCTTCCCAAGTCAAATAGCACCGTAGGAGGTCAAACAACACCGCTAGAGGAAATTGCAATGCATTTGCGATCTTTATTTTTCCAGACAACATTGCTAGTTTCAATAGAGCGCCGCTTTTTTTCCAGCATCATTGTTTGGACCCAAACAATGCCACTGCAAAGGGCGCCACCATTGCTTTCTTGCTTTTTCACTCAAACTTAAAATGGTTGTATCTTGGTCATATTTTGGGCTATTTTGGAGCTTTTTTTTAAATGGGGTAGAATTTCATAAGCTATCCAATGGTGTAGGTGTTTATCAACTTTTATAGAGTTAAAATGTTTAAATTTTCACCTAATTTTAAATCACAGTGAAACTTTGTCTAAATTTTAGGGTTTTTATGCTTAAGCATTTATCTAACCCTAATATCTTCTTGTTTATTGATTTAATATAACATTTGGAACTTTTATTGCAGGTTTTAAAGGATCATGGAGCATGAAAATGAAAGAAAAAACATTATGACATGATTGTAACAAGTGTTTTTAAACACTTTGGGAGCAATTATAATCCCATTCTTAAGGCTTTGTTATCTTCAAGTTTTAGGACTCAGTAATTTTGATCTTGGCTTAAAAAATAACAATCAAAGGGATTAAAAAGAACCTTAGGAAACTTA
Source organism: Sequoiadendron giganteum (assembly GCA_007115665.2). Lineage (NCBI taxonomy): Eukaryota > Viridiplantae > Streptophyta > Pinopsida > Cupressales > Cupressaceae > Sequoiadendron > Sequoiadendron giganteum. The sequence goes on from CM021101.1 coordinate 100,046,197, forward strand.
CTACATTTTGTTTTGGGTTTAACAATTTAAAAAAAAACCTTCACATTTCAATCTTGGTGCTTAAAAAGAACCCATTCTTGCTTTGAACGTTAAAATGAACATGTGTCCTCTATGATTTGTAATATTTTACAGAAAGTATTCTCATTGAAAAGGGTGTATGCACTTCTCTTGCACTTCACGATGATCTTGAGAATCAAAAGTCATTTTGGTGACATTAAGTTTTATAAAAGATTGCCTCCATATTTCAATTTGGGCTCTTACAATTAAAAAAAAATTTGTGAGTGTGAGTGGAGTATATCACGTGTGTTCTCTCTTTGTTTCTCAACAAATATCAATCAAACTATGGATGTGCTTTCTCACTTTTGTTTATCCTTAGAGGGTCTACCTAGTGGAAAAAAGTAATCACCCTAAGGAATGACCCAACCGGTAACACGCTAAATCCAAGCGACTTTCAACTTGTATATAAGTGTGGGTACTTGAGGAAGGTTCAAGTATCACAAGGATTATTTCAACAAGAAGGGAAACAATGGTCTCTTTTCATATGGGTGATCCCCTATGAACATAATTCCTATATTAAAAACTTTTGTTTAGAAGGCCCATATCCCAAAATTTATTTGTTGATACAGGAACGATCGTTCTGAAGCCATCCCACATTTTTTATGGCTCTTGGTAGAGATGAGAAGTATTCCATGGGAGTTTCATGGATACTAATGCTTGGCTGACCTGAGAAGTGTGTGTCGTGGAGGGGAGATAGTGTGGTCAAGCATCTAATCATCTGCTAAGAGTAGGTATAGATAGATTTATCCAAGTGGGAACTCAACAAATATTGTCTCATTTTATCCTAGGAATGTCCATCAATTTGGAATCAAAACACTTTGATTGATCTAAAACACTTGAAAACAAGCATTCAACCATGATAATAAAATTACAAACCCTTTAGGAGGATCAAATACCTTTGATAAATTGTTGAAGTTCTCTTGCTTGTCCTAGGGATTCTATCCTTAGAGGCTTCTAAGCATTTAAATTGGCATCACAATCTGCTCTTACTAAAGTCAACATTAGTAAACTTTTTCCTTGATTTCCACATAATGGACTTTGTGGGATGAGAAGAAGTTAGAACATTGGACATTTAGTTTGAAGAGCTAATCAAGAGAGTGTTTGTGGTAAATATAACTCATTAAGAAAAGTTAAGAATAATTGAACCCCACACATGTGCTTGGTATCTTTTGGTAATATGGTTTTCCATGCAAACATTGGTCTTTTGCTTTGAAATACTCTTACGGAAAAACATGTTCTTCAACATATTTTTCTAGTAAACAAGTCCTTAGGTTCATTTAAGTAGAAAATCAAAAAATTCATCCATCCAAACATTTATTATCTCCATATCATAAAAAAATTTGAACCATTGGAAAAATCATTCATACTAGACTTTGGGTAAAATCCTTCAAATCAACATCAAAGTCATCTTGTTTGGCTAGGTGTGTGTAGATGCATCCTTCTTCATACACTTAGTAAAATTATCATCTTATGAGAAATTTAATCCCATAGATAACATCCAACATCTTGGGGTCTATTTTTTTATTATCCAAATCCAAAATCCAAAATGAAATCAAACCAAATCAAATTCAAAAATCAAAAATTAAAAACTCCTAAAGTCTAGTATCCCCTTCAAGATTTATTAAGGGTTCAATCATCCATGTAATCCATCTTTCATTTACCTCATCATCACCCTTTGATCCTTATCATCATAGGTTTTATTTTTTCGTGCCTAAATTTTAGATCAATCTAAGGAGTCGAAGGCTCACCTCCCACATTCTCAAAAATTGATCCTTATTTTATAGTTCAAACTAGACCTCAACACAAGAAAAAAATGGAATATAAACTCTATTCATACATCATGAGTGATCTAAATCAACTAAACTATCAAATCCTTACAATATTGATTGATTATTAAAACTCACATTTATGCCATGACATAATTATCTCTTACAAACCTCAATGGTACAACAAATGTGAGTATGCCCAATCTAAATTTTTGAACACCTTTCCCTATGGTAGATTTAAATCAAAGTCCAAACCTACAAATCTATCAACCAAATAATCTGTAGAAGTTAAGAAATCCAAATTTAGAATCCAAGAACACTTGCATGCAAATGGATACCTCTCACAAGGAAGAGAATGGATGGAGAAAAAAAACAAGGATAGGAATGCAACAATAAAGCTCTGATACCATGTAGAAGTTGAGAAATACAACTTCAAACTCCAAGAACACCTGTATGAAAATGGATAGTTGTCATAAGGAAGAGAATGGATGAAGAAAACAAACAAGGGTTTGAAGCTCTAAAACTTAGAGAAATTATCTTATCAGAACAAAAGGAATTGATAAAATGAACAATGGATCAATCCTTATAAAAGGAGATCATGCAAAACTCTAAAAGAAACTCTAATATGAAAAAAATTAATAATTAATATAATTATTAAATGTCACTTTATGCAAACTAACGTGAAATCTTAAGAAGGGAATAAAGGTAACTTAATCAACACAATTAAGTTAAAACCTTTACTCTAACACCCCCCCTTAAGATGAGCAATAGTGCAAGAAAGAAAAAGTAACTAAAATGCCGGAAGGAAAACATGGGTCCCGACAACTAGGCCAGATCAGGTACCCAAATACAACCAAATCTTTGTAAAATGGAGAAACAGAGAAAACCTCATGGGAAAAATCTCTACTCCAAAAAGAGATGCAGAAAGCCAAGAAGAACATCATTGAAGTAGAAGAAGCTACAAACAACTATCGAAAGATGACTGTTATGGTGTTGAAGAACCTCCACTGAAGATAAGATGATCAGGATCAAGAAGACAACAATTTGCATGAGTGCCCCAAACAACACTAGTCGAATCAGATAGCAAACAAAGGAAAACACCTGGAATGAAGATACAAATGGCACAAGTACCAATTGTTTGAACACAACAATCTGCATGAGTGCCCCAAATGACACTAATCGAATCAGATGGCAAACAAAGGAAAACACCCAGAACAAAGATATAGATGGCACAAGTACCAATCGTCTGAAAACAACAATCTGCATGAGTGCCCCAAACGACACTACTTGAATCAGATGGAAAACAAAGGAAAACACCTGGAACAAAGATACATATGGAACAAGTACCAATAGTCTGAAAACAACAATCTGCATGAGTGTCGCAAACGACACTACTCGAATCAGATGGCGAACAAAGGAAAACACAAGGAAGCATTAGCATGAATAGTATAATACCCCCCCCATTATTTTGAACTGGGAGAGCTTGACATATCCACTGAAATAGTGTGTAACACCCTATAGTGCATGAAGGAAAAGAAACAACATCTGAAAGTGTGCAGGAAAGCACCTACAACTGAAAAAGTGGTGTGTAAAACGAAACACACATGCATGAGGCTAGAATCATATGGATCCACTGTCGTCATCAAGGGGTGATGGAAAAACAAAGGCACTACACAAATCCCCCATGGCACTTTATAATACAGTGCAAGTACAAAAGGAATTGATAAAATATACAATGGATCAATACTTATAAAAGGAGATAATGCAAAACCCTAAAAGAAATGCTAATAGGAAAAACTTGAAAGAAGCCCTAATAGGAAAACTTTTAATAATTAATATAATTCTTAAATGTCACTTTATGCAAAGGCAAACAAAGGAAAACACCTGGAACGAAGATACAGATGGCACAGGTACCAATTGTTTGAAAAGAACAATTTGTATGAGTGCCCCAAACGACACTACTCGAATCAGATGGCAAACAAAGGAAAACACCTGGAATGAAGATGCAGATGGCACAAGTAACAATAGTCTAAAAACAACAATCTGCATGAGTGCCCCAAACAACACTACTCGAACTAGATGGAAAACAAAGTCAAAAACAAGGAAGAATAAGCATGAATAGTATAATACCCCCCGCCATAATGGTGAACTGGGAGAGCTTGATAGATCCATTGAAATGGTGTGTAACACCCTGTAGTGCATGAAGGAGAAGAAACAACATCTGAAAGTGTGAAAAAAAACACCTACAACTAAAAAGTGGTGTGCAAAACAAAACACACATGCATGAGGCTCAAATCATATGGATCCACTATCGTCATGGATGGACACTCACCAAACAAAGCTGTGATGGCAGAAAAAAGGCACTACACAAACCCACCATGGCACTTTATAATACAGTGAAAGTACAGAAGGAATTGATAAAATATACAATGGATCAATCCTTATAAAAGGAGATCATGCAAAACCCTAAAAGAAATGCTAATAGGAAAAACCTAAAAGAAGCCCTAATATTTAATATTTAATAATTAATATAATTATTAAATGTCACTTTATGCAAAGCAAAACAAAGGAAGACACCTGGAACGAAGATACAGATGGCACAAGTACCAATTGTCTAAAAACAACAATCTGCATGAGTGCCCCGAATGACACTACTTGAATCAGATGGAAAACAAAGGCAAACATCTAGAATGAAGATATAAATGGCACAAGTACCAATAGTCTAAAAACCCCATTCTGTATGAATACCCCAAATGACACTACTCGAATCAGATGGAAAACAAAGGAAAACATCTAGAACAAAGATACAAATGGCACAAGTACAAATAGTCTGAGAAACATTGATCAACTGAGAATGGAAGATTCCTTCCAAGGTGAAACCAAGGAAGAATTAGCATGAACAATACAATGTGGAAGTTGAGAAATCCAACTTCATGCTCCAAGAACACCTACATGCAAATGGATACCTATCACAAGGAAGAGAATGGATGGAGAAATCAAATAAGGGTTTGAAGCTTTGAAAAATAGAGAAATTATCTTATCAGAACAAAAGAAATTGATAAAATATACAATGGATCAATCCTTATAAAATGAGATCATGCAAAGCCCTAAAAGAAACCCTAATAGGAAAAACCGAAAAGAAGCCCTAATAGGAAAACATTTAATAATAATATAATTATTAAATGTCACTTTGTGCAAACTAATGTGAAATCTTAAGAAGGGAATAAAGGTAACTTAAGTAACACAATTAATTTAAAACCTTTACTCTAACACCCCCCCTTAAGATGAGCAACAGTGCAGCTACAAAAAAATGCCAGAAAGAAAAGGTAACTACAATGCAAGAATGAAAACGTGGGTCCCGATATTTAGGTCAGATCAGGTACCCAAATACAACTAAATATCTATAAAGTGGAGAAATAGAGAAAACCTCATGGGAGAAACTCTACTCCAAAAAGAGAAGCAGAAAGCCAAGAAGAACATCACTAAAGCAAAGGAAGCTGCAAACAACTGTTGAAAGATGACTGCTATGGTGTTGAAGAACCTCCACTGAAGATAGGATGATCAAGATCAAGAAGACAACAATCTGCATGAGTGCCCCAAATGACACTACTCGAATAAAATGGAAAAAAAAGGAAAACACCTGGAACGAAGATACAAATGGCACAAGTACCAATAGTCTAAGAAACAGTGATCAACTGAGAATGGAAGATTCTTTCCAAGGCGAAACTAAGGAATCATTAGCACGAACAGTATAATGTAGAAGTTGAGAAATCCAACTTCAGACTCCAAGAACACCTGCATGGAAATGGATACCTGTCACAAGGAAGAGAATGGATGGAGAAAACAAACAAGGGTTTGAAGCTCCAAAAAATGGAGAGATTATCTTATCAAAACAAAAGGAATTGATAAAATATACAATGGATCAATCATTATAAAAGGAGATCATGTAAAACCCTAAAAGAAACCCTAATAGGAAAAACCTAAAAGAAGCCCTAATAGGAAAACATTTAACAATTAATATAATTATTAAATGTCACTTTATTGAAAATTAACGTGAAATCCGAAGAAGGGAATAAAGGTAACTTAATTAACACAATTAAGTTAAAACCTTTACTCTAACACCCCCCCTTAAGATGAGCAATAGTGTAGCTACAAACAAATTGAAGAAACCAAAGGTAACTACCATGCAAGGAGGGAAACATGGATCTTGACAACTACACGCGATCAGGTACCCAAATACAACCAAATCTCTGTAAAGTGGAGAAATAGAGAAAACCTCATGGGAGAAACTCTAATCCAAAAAGAGAAGCAGAAAGCCAAGAAGAACATCACTCAAGCAGAAGAATCTACAAAAAGCTATCGAAAGATGACTACTATGTTGTTGAAGAACCTCCACTGAAGATAAGATGATCAGGATCAAGAAGACAACAATCTGCATGAGTGCCCCAAACAACACTACTCGAATCAGATGACAAACAAAGGAAAACACTTGGAATGAAGATACAAATGACACAAGTACCGATAGTCTAAGAAACACTGATCAATTGAGAATGGAAGATTCCTTCCAAGGTGAAACCAAGGAAGCATTAGCACAAAAAGTATAATACTCCCCCATAATGCTGAACTAGGAGAGCCTGACAAATCCACTGAAATGGTGTGAAACACCCTGTAGTGCATGAAGGAGAAGAAACATATGAAAGTGCGCAAGAAAGCACCTGCAACTGAAAAAGTGGTGTGCAAAATAAAGCACACATGCATGAGGCTAGAATCATATAGATCCATTGTCGTCATGGAGGGACACTCACTAGACAAATGTGTAATGGAAAAAAAAAGGCACTACACAACCCCCCATGACACTTTATAAAATAGTGTGAGTACAAATATGGCACAACCGTATGTGTAAAATACCCAAAAATACATGTACAATAGTGTGATACTTTATCTCAGTGTGTTTACATAAAATATTGCTTACAAATGATGCTCAAAATGACCACAAAGGACAAAAAACTTGAAATACATGAAGAACAACCAAAAAATGAAACAACCCATGCAATTGAGAGGTTCCCAAGAACATCTATGTCAAGGTAATTCACTAGAGTGTGAAAACACAAAAAACTAAATAAAATATACCTAGAGTGAATTCTGGAAATATTTCATGGATGGAACTGAAGAGCTCTGAAATATAGCTCCAACGTTGTCGAGATCATGAAAAACGGAGAAACACTTCAAAAGTTACGAGCTGGGGACTGAAAGTAGCTTCTTTAACTTCAATTGGTTGTAGAATGCACCAATAGATAAATGAAACAATGAGACCCACACCACTGGAAATTTGACAGAATTAGCTTTTTGATGATATCTCGTTTTTAAAAAAAAAATGATATTGTATGCCCAAGTTATGACTTCTTGAAAAAAATAGCTCCAAAGGGGGAAAAAAACTAGTGTGGGATTAAATTTGACGGTCATACGACCGTCGCACCAAAAATCCAAGCCTAAATTTGATGGCCAGATGGCCATCACCCCACATGCACAACTAGGCTTATTACATAAAAAACTGTTTTGTTTATATAAGAAAAATAAAATAAAAAAACTTTGATATTTTAAAAAAAAATCATAAAAAAAAACATTTGATTTTTTTTTTTTTAAAATCTAAAAAAAACTGGCGGCCTACCAAGGTACCGCTGTTAGAGGTATTGTTGGACTATCATTCGGTATTAAAGCCACTGATAGTTGGCAGTATGCCGATTGACGTACTGAGGGCCCGCAGGCTTGCGTACGCAGGTACTTGTGGGTACCCCAGTACCAAGGCTTGAGCAAGCCCTTAAACTGCTGCTTTTTTTTCCTTTTTGATTTAAAAAAAAATCAAAACAATTAATTTAGGACAAAATAAATGCAGATTTTTACTTATTTTTACTAGGGAGATGGACGACCGTACTGGTGAAAAACATTTGCCCCTCAAATCAACTTTGTCCAAAATGGACGAATGACAAATTGATTTAGGGGTTTGGGACCGCTATGGATCCAACGGTGAGGTCCATTTGGACTCAAAATACTTTGAAATTGTAGGTGAATCCCTGCATCAAAAAATGCAAACCCCAAAATTGTGAATGCCTGATCTAGCCCTTGTAGCTCCAAATAGCTCCAAATTATTCAAACAAGAATAGGCATGCAATAGGAAAGATCTGATACCATGTAGAAGTTGAGAAATCTAACTTCAGACTCCAAGAACACCTACATGCAGATGGATACCAATCACAAGGAAGAGAATGGATGGAGAAAACAAACAAGGACAAGCATGCAGTAGGAAAGCTCTAATACCATGTAGAAGTTGAGAAATCCAACTTTAGACTCCAAGAACACTTGCATGTAAATGGATACCTATCACAAGGAACAAAATGGATGGAGAAAACAAACAAGGGTTTGAAGCTCTCAAAAATGGAGAAATTATCTTTTCAGAACAAAATGAATTGATAAAATATACAATGGATCAATCCTTATAAAAGGAAATCATGAAAAACCCTAAAAGAAACCCTAATAGAAAAAACCTAAAAGAAGCCCTAATAGGAAAAAATTTAATAATTAATATAATTATTAAATGTCACTTTATGCAAACTAACGTGAACTCTTAAGAATGGAATAAAGGTAACTTAATGAACACAATTAAGTTAAAAACTTTACTCTAACACAATCAATGCATGATTCTTCAACAAAACAACATTATCCCACCAAATCCATACATGAAAAATATGAATATAACAAGTACAATTTTACCAAACATGAACACTTTAAATCCACACTTGGTAAACTTTGGGATAGATATGTTTACAAATCATGCAAATATTGTTCAAAGTACAAATAATATGTTAACAAGTCCATGTGTTGATCCAATTCAAGGTAACACCATGCAAAATCAAAGTTACCTAAACCAAGGCAACATGATTCCCAACCACAACAATGCTCAATTTCAACCTATAATGCCAAAACTAAACCTCATCCCAAATTAGAACATTGTCAAAAATCATTTTTTCCATGATCCCATACAAACACCACAAGGATGCATTCCAAATCTTCTTGAACAAAAAACCAAATCAACTATATCAAGGGTGTCAAGATAAAAATCAAGATCAAATTTTGCGAGATCAAATTACTACACTTACCAAAATATTTGATCCATTGTGTGAAGAGACATCTCCAACCCAAAATCAATACAATCTTCCATTGGCTAAACCATGTCATCAAAGCATTAGGTTGTGTCCCCAACCACATCAAGAACAATATCTCCAATTTCAAGAAGTTGGATATCAAGATAAAAAACATCAACAAAATACCCAACCTCCACATCTCGAAGATCAATCACCACATATCAAAGATCAATCACCACATCTCCAAAATCAATCACTGCAAGTTCAATTTAAAGTACAAATCTCACAAGGTAACAAACAAAAATACACACCACTTGGGGAACCAATTGAATTGGTCATGCAACAGTTGATATAGGAAAATCTCATCAAAATCCCCGTTTATGAGAATTATCAAGAGCCCCAAGTTAAACCACCAGGGTATAATGAGAAGCACATTTATGATTTTCACAAAATAAAGGGACACAAGACATCAAATTGTATTCGACTTAAAAATCTTGTCCAAGAACTTATTGATCAAAAAATAATAACTATTGGGGACAGTAATCAAGATTCAACCACTAACAATAGAAATAACAATATTTCCTCCACAATTTTTGAAAATGATAATCAAGATCTATCCATCAATGAGTACCTTGAAGATGTTTCTACCTCATCTGAAGATCAACTCAACATACATCAAGAGTCACTTTTTGATCATGATAAATACCCTTCAACAATATCCAACAATGATCTATTCAAAGGAGTGTTAACATTATTTGATCCTATAATTGGTGATCCTTCCACCAATGATCATGTTGAAAGTGTCTCTACATCACCTAATGAGTTATCAAACATATCTCAAGATTTTACCCCAAAGCATGATTGCCATATTTCACTAAAGTCTAGGAATGGTTCTTTCCAAGACATATTGACATCCTTCGACCTCATGGTTGCAAATATTGAAGAAATCCTTAATTCAACATTTGATCAAAATCCACTCAAAGATCAAGAGGATATTGAGCCACTTCCCATGCCTATTGAAGATATCCAAGAACCCTTTATAAGTAATCCATCCTTTGAAACTGACCCATGTCAAGAACGTGATCCAAAGCATGTCAAAAGCAATTCTAAAATTAATCAAGATCAAGATTTCATATCTCCAAGGTACTACAATGATCTAATGGACACTATCCTATCTATACAAGATGTCGCAAATGATGATCATATGAATATAGCACATACCCCTTCATCTACCCATGAGATACTTTATTTGGATGGGCATGTAGATGATATTCATTCAAAACAAGTGTCCCATACTCTTGATTTCATTACCAAGGAATAAGAGTCTCCTAATCTTAACATTTATACATAGGATCAAGATATAGAAAAACCTAGAGACATATAAAAAATGGGTCATGAAGAAGGCTCCTACATAAGTGGTGAATCAGAAACATCCTATGAAGGCATATCATTAATGAAGCATGAGGAAGAATTTAATATGCATAGTGAATCATCAATACCTATTGAAGAAGCATTAAAATCTGATACTTCACAAAATCAAGCCAAAGATATCAACCAGGAAGTTATCCCACTTATGGAGGGTCATATCACTTATAAACATGGATCAGTCACCTATTTTAGGGAAAATTATCTTATCAATGAAGAATATATCACCTTTGAAGATCCACAATAGATCATAGAAGGATTAGCACCCTGCTTCCAACATAAATCATATCCTATTGCAAATACAAATTTTCAACAGATGAATTACCAAGGCAGACGATTAGGCCTACATGAACAAGCTATCCTAGAACTAGTGCCGATGATTAGAAATCCTAAGCATCAAGGTCCTAGTTATTCAGTTCTAGGGGAAAATTCATCTCAAGAAAATGTCAACATAGGGAGCACGAAGGATCCTTATGATGAAACCAATGCCAATAATACAACCAGCCACATCATGAATCTTCATCCACCCATTACCCCATCCATGAATCGGGACCAACGCGAAAAGAAAGATTTGAATCAAAGCATGAAAAATGTCATCAAAGAAAAATAATTAGTGAAGCATGAAAGGTAAATCAAATACAAGTGGATACCAAAGAATACAAAGAATTATTATCCCTATCAAAATACATTAGTCAGAGAAACTATGGGGAAAAATAAAAAGGGGAAAAGTATCCATCAAAGATGTCCAAAAATTCAAAATCAGGCTTCTCAAGTGATGTGTACAAAGTGTATCGAGTAGTTGTTCCTAATTCCATGCACACTTCCATATCCACCCATTATTTGTCATATTCCCAAGTTTGGAGAGTCAAAGGTTTCGAGTTATCAACCAATCCATCTTTAATTCCTCAACACACTCCACCATCCATGCCTCCATGAATTATATCCAATTCTCACATTTACCATGTATTGGATGCAACCCTTCATCATAAGGATTCATAAGGCACTCTATTGCGATGTGTGCACAAAGATAAATTTTAACTTGGTGTCAGCAAAGCAGATCAAGAATCTCAAAAGTTGCATTCAAGTGCACATATCTTGGCAAGGCAGTTTCTTCAAGTAGGATACCGATGACACCTTATGATAGAAGCATCTACATTGACACCACCAGGTGGTTCAACATGAGCTTAAGATCTTTCAGAAAAATGAAACAAATCAAAATATCATGAAAATAGTAAAAATAAAAAATTGTACTCCAGTGAAAACCACTATGGTGGCACTTTGGATAGGTACCATGATGAAAAATTGTAAAACAGGCATCATGTGTAGAATAGAGCATCTACATGTGCTAGTTTGGCGAAAGCATCTTATCACATCAATAATACAACCAACATTCCATCCATAATAAATCCATTCATCCATGAAAAATTTATCCAATCCATTTTCATTCATCTGCAAAGTTTGGTGTACACTTTACTATTGCTTATGGTAAACATCTTGACATGGGTCATTTTCATTGATCCTATCCTATCCAACGTTATCTAAGCCTTGAAGAATTATCCAAATAAGAATCCTCTATTGTAACACCTTATCTTGTCACAAGATAATCCTTGGAATCCTTTGCATGCTTACCATATCCATCCATCCACCTACCAAAGCATCCACCCATGGACTTTCAAACATTGCTAGACACTAGGGGAAAATATTTACATCTTTCTTCAAGAATAAATCTTGATCTATACCCTCCAACTTATGTGGCGATTCAAACATTAGTAAATATGAAATCAAATTGGTCAAAGAATTTGCAAGAAAAAAATATAAATCACTTGCCCATGGAATATTTTGATGAGAAGATATTCCTTATCAAGCTCTACCTTTCATCAAATATCAATCCAAACAATCAATATCAATAGAATCTAATTTAAACTTCAACATCACATCAAATCATCAAAATATTTTTGTTCCAAATTAAGCTTCAACATCCAGATCAATAAAATCCAATCAATCCATCATCCTCTCTGTAAATCCTTCCCAATACTCGTGTTGGTTAACACTATCCTTGCATTGTTGTGTATCTTCAACAATGTTATCATCATCAATCCATCAAACTGATCAATCAACCCTAGCTTGGTTTTCAACAAAAAAAACAAAACAGAGCACTAATATCATATCCATATCCAAATCATCAAAATCATGCGAAAATAAAAAAATTCCAAAACATATCAAAATAAAAAAAAATATCCAAAACATATCAAAAATCCCAAAACATGTCAAAAAAGTAAAAAAAATGGTATTTGAACTACATTGTCTTTGAGCTTAAATGTGGGCAAGTGATCAGTCCTCAAGACACAAAATCCAAAAAAAATCATAAAATCTCATAGAAAACAAAAAGAATAGAAAATTTGAAAAGAATAACATTTGTAAAACATCTTTGAAATACCAAAACCGGCCTCAAAACATTCAAAAATACAAAAAACATCCAAGTATTTGAAAACATCCATCTATCTTATTTCTCTTTCACCCACAATAATCTCATCCATAATAAATCAACTGTCACCTTCATCCTTTGGCAAAACAAACAAAAACAACCACAATAATCAAAAAAGGAAAACTTCAAACACAAAATCAAAATCAAAACAACAAAATTTTAAATGAAAAATCAAACACTTGATCATTCACAAACATGTCAATCAACCTTATATCAATAGCCTTTCAAACACCCTATCAGCTTGTCACCATCCACTAACATGTCTGACGATGCATCCTTACTACAATGGGCATTATCTTTGGAAAACACTTTGGTTACTTATCATAAACAGAACACATCCCCTTGGATAGGGTTATGAAGAACATTGGCTTGTTTGTGTACTTGATATTTTCTTTTGATTTATCTTATTACGCTAATTCCAATGACCTCTCGATGATGTCCAAACAAAGGGATTTAGAGAGAAAGGAATGGGGAAACGATCATTATCTTTTTATTTGTTGTGTTTGTTATATATCCTTGTAAAATAACTTTGTCATGCGTGCTTTGTTTGGTTTGTAGGGAGGGTGTTTTAGGTGTCTTGTTGACCACATAGGTGTTAGAAACCCTAGATCAGACATGCAAACCTAAACACCTTCCATAGAAGACAAAACATCAAAAAAGTAGAGCTTTGCATGTAATGTGCAAAATATTATTATTCAAGAATTTAATATTACAATGAGATGATTTGCTTTATAAAATCAAAGTATGCAACCCTAATGTTGACCTAAAATTAGCTCAACCTAAGTAAAGTTATGCAAGTGTAATTAAATATTAATTACACTAACAACCCCCCATAAGTGCAACTTAGGGAGACTAGATAGGCATGCATCTAAAACTAAGATGAATGCAAGAAAGCATGAATGGGTCCCAACAACTAGGCCTGATCAGGTACCCATGTACAAATGCAATAATGAGGTAGAGAAGGAAAACCCAGTGGGACAACCCCCCCTACAATGAGATGACTGTTGTAAAGAAGCACTGGAAGAACATTGTGGAGTAACACTAGAACCACAATCCGGCAAGCAAGGAAAGATACTTCTGTCTACAAGAAAGCATATTGGAATCATCATAATGTGACAACAGACCCGATGCCACAGAACACTCGAAAACAACAAACTGGAAAAACCTTGGAATCCATAAAGCAATAGTAGATGATATCATGATGACAAAATCTGGAAGCCGTGAATCTCGATGTCAATGTCAAAATTGAGACTGAAACTCTTCCATGGGAAAAAGTACCATACAGACTCGGGAACAATAACCACAAATTTAGTGGCCCTCAAACTTAGATGGATCCGATGTGGGTCACTAACCATAGGCTCTCAATCTAAAGTGTGAACCAAAAGGAATCTGATATGTGTCAAGCTAAGAAAAAAATGGTGGCCAAAAGAAACTAAGAAACCAGATTACAACCCATGCGAGTTGCCATCAAAACATGATGAAGATTATTATGCATGAAACCCCCCCGATGGAACTTTATATCAGTTCATTTATTACAATCCACAATGACTGCAAAAGAAGAGAATGCCTAACATGCATAAATAGAAAACAAAAATAGACCTCAGATCTGTGTAGAGGACTGAACCAGCTTTCCAACGCTGTAAGAATGGTGAAAAAATGATCACTGAGTCAAAAGATATGCCCTCCGAAGTGAAAACAACAACATCTGAGTTCAAAGACCTGTAAAATAAATCTGTAGCAAAATATAGAAAAACTAAAACATTGAATAGATCAGCATCGGAGTCAGCTTTCCAATGGTATCTCGTTTGTGAAAAACGGACACCGTACGCAAAAGTTGCGCCCGATTTTGTAAAAGTGCTCCAGAATGGCCTATAAGGCCTGCAGGTAGCCCAAGGGGCTAAAAAAAAATGGGCCCCTAGTCTTGCATGTGACCAGGGGCTGGCAAACAGGGGGCTGGGGTGGAGCCCCTGGTTGCCCATACAATCGCCGCTACAGATTGAAGCCCTTAGGGGCTAGCAGGTAGCCCCCGGTCCTCCATATGACCAGGGCGGAGTGCAGAAGGGCCGCGGGGCCTGGGCAGACCCAGTGGCGAGTGGGCTGAGCGCCGCTCGACAGAGCGGCCAGTGGGTGGCCGCCTGGTGGCCGCCCAGTGGTGGCAGGATTTGCACTGTGAGCACCGGCCCGCATCCCAAAAAACTTGATTTTAAAAAAAAATTTCAAAAACTATGCCTCGTGAAGCGTGCTTGGGAGGCCGTACAGCTTCCCTGGCAATTTTTTTTTTCCTTCCGGATCAACTTCATCAAAATTGATGAAACAAAAGGCGATCTTAGGGTTTTTGGCCACTGCGAACGCAATGGTGACCTCTGTTTCTACTCAAAATGCTTCAAAAAGACGATGACCTCCAGAGCTTGCAAAAAAACACCCAATTTGAAACCCTCACAGATCTAGCAAATCATGGCCAAAATCTGCAAAATAAAAGCCAAACCTGACTTTTTCCAACACTCTGAATCCAATGGAAAGGCCCGATCTGATCCAAAATTCCGCATAGATGAGCTCAAGGCATGAAATGCTCGAGGAACCCTAAACGAAATCTGTAATGGTTTTCTCCGGAATTTGAGAAGGGGCTGCATGTCAAGGCTTTGATACCATGTTAGAAACCCTAGATCAGACATGCAAACCTACACACCTTCCACAGAAAAGAAAACATAAAAAAAGCAGAGCTTTGCAGGTAATGTGCGAAATATTATTATTCAGGAATTTAATATTACAATGAGATGATTTGCTTTATAAAAGCAAAGTATGCAACCCTAATGTTGACCTAAAATTAGCTCAACCTAAGTAATGTTATGCAAGTGTAATTAAATATTAATTACACTAACAATAGGAAGGCTTTCTTTTCTATGTTTTGGTATGAGATGTTTAGAATATCTGAATTGCAATCTGAATGAGGTTCTATATGTCAAGTGTGAACAAGAGTACTCCTATATGATTTTTCAAGTCAAATTTCATCACACTAGGTGCAACACCATCCTAGTTATTTATACCTTGATGCATCATTCCTATGTGTGTTATCAAACATAAGGTGAGTATCCCTTGTAAAATCCCAATTCCTGATAAGAAATACATCATCATCATCATCTCTAATAAAGTAGGCTTGTTGGATCTTCTTTATTCTATCTACTTTCTGTGCTAACAAGATACCATAGCAGTTAATCATCATCACTAATGCATCCGTCCTACATCAAAAAAATGTTAGTATACTACATATCATATAGAAAACATCATCCATCTCACATGCATTGCATAATATTTCAAGTTGTTTAAGATAATATAGATTTGTTATTCTAAGCATCTTAAAAACATCTCATTTGCATCATCATCATGATCATATAGATTTTTTAGTCTAACCATCTCTACATCCATCTTGAACCTCTTTTTCATGAGATCGATCCTTAAAACGAACTTTTCACTTGATCTCTCGAGCAAGCAGTGTGCTAGTATATTTCTTTCCACTGGGGCATCCAAAAAAATCATATTTTTTCTGAAATTTGACCATGACAAGATTATTCTTTGAACCAATGCAGTAGGTACATTGCTTCAAAGAGGGGAAAAATGTAGATACGTAAAATATACATGCAGTTGATCTTGATTTCACTAACACCATTTCATCTTGAATCATCTCCCTTACTAATCAATTTAATTGAATAATCTTTATTCAATTTGAAAATTTCTAGATCTACAAAGACAAAAGACAAGTACACAGAATGCATTAGCACAACTTGTTAATTAGATGAAAGATTTGAACATAATATAGAAGAGATTCAAGTAGTTAGGCTCCATGAATTAAGGATAGATGTCCTCAATCAAGTTTGCTAATCTCCATGATCTGAGGATAAGACTCCTCAATCAAGAAATCAATCTCCATAACTACTACCAAAGTGTATGATTAAAATTATACTCTAACACCCCCCCTTAAGCATAACTTAGGTGGGCACATAAAAGAATGCAAATTTGAGTCCCGACAACTAGGCCTGATAAGGTACTCATTTACAATGCAAAATCTCAAATAAAAGTGGAGAAAGATAGAAAACCCAATGGGAGAAAACTATCCTCCAAAAATAGAGTAACAACAAACATTTTACAAACCAAGAGAAGTAATACAATAGATCTTGCAATCACTCAGAGAGCATTTCCTTTTGACTTCTCTTTTTCCTTTTTAGTATCTGTAGATGATGAAGATCCATAATTTACAATCTTACTTTCCTCAATGATTTGAGTAAGATTGTTTATTTTTTCCCTCATATAGTCAAGTTCAGTATGCCCCAATTTCTTACAAAAGGAACACTTGACATATTTCTTATTATTTTCCTCATTCTGTGATTTTTCCCTTTTTATTTCTTTTTCTTTTCTTTCTTCTTTTTTGTTTGTCAATCCTTCATATTTTACGCTTTCTGCTACTAAAGCATGTGGTTTGTAGGATACTATGGCCCCCATCTAAATGCGCTTATCGTTTTATCTAACTAAATCAACAATGAAGTCATTTATATTTGGCATACACCAATTAGAACCCAAGGGAATGTTGACACAAAAACTGAATAAGAAGATCCCAATTTGGAAAGAGTTGATAAGATGAGTTGGTTATCTTTCTTCTCAATTCCACATTATTTAAGTTTTTGGCGAAGTGACTTAAATTTGGTGAAATATTCTTGTAATGTTGGGTAATCACTTGGACTTAAGCTAATTAATTCATTTTCTAGCTCATGGCCTTTAATTTCATCAACTTTCCCAAATAACTTTTCAAGAGCTGACCATAATTCATGTGGGATTTTCAATGCTTCCACATGAAATAGAAGTTTTGTTGAAAGACATAAACAAAAGAATCCGAAGGCTTGGTCATAGTTATTGAACCACTTTTCCTTGTCCTTGGCAGCATTTGGTTCATTTTCAGTACCCATTGTAACTATATGCAAACCTTTGTTCTTGAGTGTAAGTTGTACATGGTGCTTCCACTCATGGTAGTTAGAATGTGTAAGAGGTTTAATTACATGACTGGACTCCATTATTTTTCAAGTTTACAACATTTTAGGATTTTGAGAAAATAAATTTTGGAGTATCACAACTCTCTCTAATATACCCCCTTTTTTAATATTTTTTATTTTCCCCCTATTTGGCACTTTATTTTAGTGCATATATTTGCATACAAGAATGATTATGAAATACAAACTTTATATTAGTGTGAAATCACAATCATTGAATAAAATTTGAATAATAAGTACTTTTACGAAAAGCACTTTAAAATTTTCATTCTTTTGCAAATTTACACGTAAATTTTTGTATTTACAAGGTTGGGAAAACAAATATTTTTAAAGAAGATTGAGAGAGATATAGAGAAAAATTAAGCCCTCATGGGCTGCAAAAAATAGGGGCTAAATACCACATATGACCACAACAAAAGTATAAAATACCACCTCCCCAACATAGAATCATTCCTCTTATTGACTAAATTCATAGTAGATAAATCTAATATTCAATAGAGTTATTAGATATCTGGAATTAGAGATTCGCAACATATAAATAGAACCTCCACTTTTGGGTTGTTATGGGCTTCATGTGGCTGAGCAGGGATCTTCAAACACTGCCTACAATGGAAATTCATGTCCCTTCCTTGCAAATAACGTGAATTTCCTTGTAAAGAAAAGAATCAATTGAAGGAAAATGTGGTCCCTCAATGAAGGAAAATGCAACCCCTTATATGCATAGATAGCAGAGATTGCGTCTATTGTTTGAAAAATAGGTTGCCACATATGTTTTTGGAGAAACTATGCCCAATTGCAAAGGATGCGCTGAAATCGCTGCAAGAGAGGAGAATCGCATGCCAAAGATAGGGAAATCATGCCTCAATCAATGGTGTGAAATTCCAAAACAAAGAGAAAGAGAGATGCATAGTTAGTAAAAAAATATGCCCCTCCTCTGTTTTGAATCAGCCCCTACTCTAATACAAGAGAAATTGACCCTTTCAATAGATAAAAATCAACATTCATGGAGAACATATTAGCGTCTCAGACAAGGAGAGTTAGTATGCATTCGCCTATGGCTTGGAAATATCCTTGAACAACTCTGATACCATGAAAGATTTTACAGATCTACAAAGATAGAAAACAAGCACACATAATGCATTAGCACAACCTTTTAATTAGATGAAAGAGTTCTACATAATATAGGAGAGAGTCAAGCGGTTAGGCTCCATGAATTGAGGATAGAACTCCTCAATCAAGTTTGTCAATCTCCATGATTTGAGAATAGGACTCTTCAATCAAGAAATCAATCTCCATAACTACTGCCTAAATGTATGATTAAAAATATACACTAACATGATTAAATTCATCACATTTCATATCTTAATTAAATAAATAATTTTATTTAATTAATCTTATATTTCCCCTTTTAATTAAATAATTCACTTTGTTTAATTAATCTCTAAAGTCATCTCCTTTAAATAAAATAATTTAATCTTTATTTGATTTAATCTAACACCACACTCTTTAATTAAATAAATCAAACTTTACTAAATTCTAAATCATTATTCATCTCATTTTGATTTATTTATATCCTAAAATCTATATCAAATTGTCAAATCAACTAGATTCTATCTAAATTTATCAAATCCTGATTAATGCTAATCCATCAAATCCTCTAGATTTTGCAACTTGCTCATGAATATCATTTTAATTGATTTATTAAATCTTCAATTACTTTCAAAAAGGCATCAATGTTGGAATATTCTCCAAGTTTGAAAAATCCCTCCAAAAGGGTTTGTACATCCAACAAGGCATTTAAACCTCTTACATGTCCTTTTGCCTTGAGCCAAGTGGCATTTAATTCACCCTTCATCTCCCTCCAACAAGCCAACTTTCAAATTTCAAATTTGAATCTAATAGCATTTATCATACACATTGACCAAAATGTGCTCCACCTCCTTCCATTAGCATCTTGACTAGTGGCACAATTCCATTGGTCCATCTTTAATCCCACATTCATGCTATTCTTCTATCCTCCATCCTTATTTCTTATAAATAGAGGTCTCCTCTATTTCATTTGATCATCTACAATCCATGTAAGATTACCATGCTCATTTGGATCCACAATCTTAGGCATTTTCATCCATTTCCATCCACATTTCATCTTTCATATCTAGGTTATGGAGTATTTTCATCAAAGATCACCAAAGCTTGCAAGGAATTGGGAAAGGGTTATTTTCCACATCAAAATAGCACCAATTCCCCCACGGGATTGAGAGTTTGAGAATTTGAATAAGATTTAGTTTACTTTCATTTGTGTTCTTCCTTTTATTTCTTGTTTTTCGTGTTTCAAATGAATCTTATGGGGAATGTTAATTTAGACTTTTATAATGACAAATTTTATGTTTTTTTTTTTTAATGATTTTTGCAGTTCTAGGATCACCAATCATAGGACCAAGTTGCCACCTTGGGCAACTTAGTCCCATCTAGCATAAAAATCAAAATTATTTTAAAATTTTGGTAGGATATTGTTCTGTAAACCCTAAGGTTAGCCTCTGATGAGGTATTTTTTAGGAAATTAGGGCGAATAATGTATAAATAAAGGGTTTTCCCCCTCATTTTAACCCTCCTAACTCTCCTTCTTCTCAAGCAAACAATCTTCACAAATTCAAGCACTCTAGGCACTCCAAAAATTCATCCACTAAAGTTGTTACTTGCATATATTCATAATTCTACATCAAGAGTTTGGTGATTTGTAGCATTTGAATGTTGTTCAATCATCATTCTCTTTCCATTTCACTTCAATTTCAATGGTTTGATTACCAAAATGGAGTTTGACTAAGGAAAACCCCTATTGTCTAACTCTAAACCTTTTCCCCTCTTTGCATGTGTGTTTTTCAGGTCTTGTATGCATATTTGTCAAAAAAATCGGTCTTAAAATGTGTCAACATCCCTTCAACATCATTAAAAGTCAACAAAGCCCTAAAAGAAGCTTGTCGATAACCTATAGGTCAAAGTCTATAGATTGGGATCAAGATTTCTGTTAGAAGTTGAAGTATAGGTGGAAAGTTATAGATTCCAACTTTGAGACTCCTGAAAGATATAGGTGAACTAAGTCACCATCATTGGTGAATTAGTTCCACTACCGGGCCTAAAAAAGTGATCTTTGCAGATATCGATACCCTTTTCCCCAAAACCTATTATGGTAGAGTCTCCCTAAAACAAGACTAAGTCATCTAGCTTGGCGTAAGTGTCCTATTTGGCCTCAATAATAGATTATGAAAGATTCCAGAGCTCCTCTCCATCACATTCCAAATTACAGGTGCACCTGTCCAGTCTCCTTTATTTTTGTTATAGTTTACTTGTTTTTTCTAAGTCATTCTTGCATACAACATAGTGTTTTCAAAAATCTTGCATTTTATTAGTTTCACATCTTTGTTTAGTTTAATTTATCAAATTATTGTATTTAGGACACTTCATTTTGATACATTTCAAAACACATCTACATCTAATCTTGAATGAACCCCCTAGGTTTTGGGTGTGAAAGACCTCTCTCCTTTTAAGTGAAAAATCCTAGAAGTGTAAGAGAACACCCCTTTTCCCCCAAAAACTATGATTCAAAACTGATGGTAACTAGTCTATGCTTGTACATTTTGCCTACATGTCAAACAATGCCAATGGAAAATATTTTTTTTGACAAAATTCCACCAAAACTCCAAATCTATTAAAGCATCGAACTTAAGAGATGTAGGCACAACGTGAAAGAGAGAACCACAAATCAAAATTAAATAAAAATTACAAAAATGAAACCAAAAATATTTTTGGTTGGTACAGATCACCTATCCGACCACATGCTCTTGTGCCAGCAAGCAGTAGAGGGAGTGGTGAATAATTAGTATTGTAGAATTTATAGTAGTGAGAGTTCTATGGAGAAGGGCAGTGGAGAGAGAGAGAGAGAAACTGATTTCTAGTGTTTCCTAAAGATAAGTGACGAAGTGGTGTCATAGTGATGCATGCAGATGTAAAAGGGGGGAGTAGAAAAGAAATTTTCTATGTAAGTTTTGTCAAAAGGGAAAGATTTTTCCCTTTTCTATTGATGCCAAAAGGGGAGTGAGTGAATTGTGAAAAACAAATGGAAAGAATGGATGTCAAAGGGGGAGAGTAATGGTTGAAGAACTCCTTAGATAGGGGGCGATGATGTAAAGATAATTTTTTGAAGAATAGAGGTAAAGGGAGAGAGTGAGGTTGTACCCTAGTAATGGAAAGTGCTACTTAATGCAAAGTTTCTTTTTTTATTGATGGATTTTAGAGCTAGTGTTTCTATCAATGATAAAAGGGGGAGATTGTTGCAAGTATACTACTAGTGTTGTCATTGATGTCAACAATATGGAGATTGTTGGTGATGTCAGAAAAGGGTTTTTGGTGGTTTCATTAGTGTTGTCCTTGATGTATTGTAGTTGTAGTAACTTTACTTGGTTTCCAAGTGCTTTTGAGAAAATTTGAATAAAGGAGTGTGCAATGTGATAGAGGTGTGTTCAATATTGTGCTCCACATTTCTTTACGGTTGAATTTATGCTTGTGTATTTTGATATGATTATCCAAGGTGTTTAGAAGTTATATATTAAGAGTTTTAGGTTCTAGATTGTATGATCATGGAATTTGTGTTTGACAATGTATTTGTTTGTGTAGAATATTGTCTCGGATAAATGAAATTGCTCCACATTTCTCCATAGTAATATTTCTTGTCTTGCAAGTTTTGGAACATGCTTATATTGTTTGTATTTATCTTCCCTTGTAGGTTTTGGTGTTGAATTATTTCGTAAGCCTAGATTTATAAGTAGTGGTAGTATGTTTGGTTGCATAGAATGATGGTTTTCTTGATTTTAGGTAGTTGTGGTAGTGTTGCAAAATATTTTGAGATGTTGTGTGGATGTTGTGAAGTGTTGTTGTTGTAGACATGAAAAATTGACTCATGCATCTAATCACGCTTCAATTAATATCATTTCGTCTATAAATTAAATAAATTAATTTAATTAATTCACTAAGGTTATCTCTTTAATTAAATAAATCATTTTTATTTGATTACCTCCTAAAGTTCCTTGATTTAATTAAATCAAATGTATTTAATTAAATGGATAATATCCATTATCTCCTCTCACTTTGATTTATTTTTAAACCCACAAATCTAACTGAAAGTGTCACAATCAACTAATCACTAGATTAATTAATCAAATCCCGGATTAATGCTAAGCCTAACCCATGTCTCATCCTCTAGCATTTCCCACTTGCACAATAAATCATTTACTTTGATTTATTAAAAACTCTATTTTCCTCACAAAGCATATTCCCAAGGAATATGCTCTCATGAACTCCCTTTGTTTGGATTTTTTTCCAAACAAATTTCCCCCCAAATCCCTCAACCATATTAATTTAATGCTATTTTGAAATTTCAAATTGGCACATTGGCCCAAACTTGCACAACCATGGCCTATTCACACAGTCACAAGTGGCTTCTTCCTATTGGTTGAGGATTAGTCCCACATTCCTCAAACTTTCCTCTTCTCTCTTCAATATCTCCTATAAACTCAAGGCCTTTTCTCAAATTTTTCATCTACCATTTGAGCATTCTCACTATAGGAAAATTGAGTTCATTTAGCATCTCTTTGTCTATCATCGACATTTGCTTGACAAGGGTTGGGAAAGGGCTACCTTCTACACAAAGAGTAGCACCAATCCAATATGGAATAGGTGTGCACCATGTTTTTTATGCTTTCAATTAGTTCATTTCGCATTTCTAATTGTTTCAATGTCTTAGTTTAGCATGTTTAACATGGGGTAATATTTCATAAGGGTGTTTGATTTATCATGTTTAGTTTATTTCCACAACAGGGTGTGTCAAGATACTAACATTTGCAGATTTACCATCCTAAAAATGCTGCTAGAAGGAGGGCCTTTTGAGGCTCTATGAAACCCCATTTTCATTTTGTCTCATTTGGGTTCATATTTTATATCAATTTGGCTTTATGCTTTTAGCAAGCTTTGGTTATGTATTATGTAGGAGATATTTAAAGGCCTCAAGGTAATGAATATTGTTTAGTCATTTGTTTTAGCATAGTTTGTTTCATCTATATAGCATACATTTAAGGGTAGATGAAAATCATTCATTATTCTGTGTTTCTGAAGAATCATCTTTGTGAAGATCTGATAGTGCATTTGAAGGTTGCTTCCAAGTTCTTGAGAAATTTCTAATACTATTATTATAATGTTTAAATTATGATTGCTGCCGATATTCATGCATTTTCCTTGATTTCAGCTGTTCTCATGTGGAAGGTTGTAGTTGTATTATTGGCATAGGTACGTTATGGGCCTGTCACTATATAAAATAAAAATAGTGAAGTGAGTTGACATTTTGAGTGCTTATTAACTCCATATATTTTCTTATTTGTTGCTTTGAACTCAGGTACGTAGGCACATCAAGGGAAAACAAAGCTTATTAAGATTGTGTTTTTGTTAAACAATGTGGATGCATATGAATATGAAAGGATGTTGAGAAATGATCCTTATGATATTGAATCTACCTTTCATGACACAATATTTAGAAGTTGAAATACTCAACGACATAGGAAAATTGCAATCTCTTATTTATAACAAAACATATAAGAGACAACAGATATAAATATGACCTTAAATAATTAGAAAAAATATGGTTTTAGGAATATTAACGACATCACCCAGCTTGCTAGATAGTTGCAAAGCATGTCTGATAAGTTTATTCTTATTTGCTTGACTGTTCTCCGGACTCTTGGCACTGTTTCCTCATCATCCATAGTATTGTTTCCTTATCAATATATATGTTATCTTTTCCACCCCAAAATTTAAACTCGTTCAACCATTGTCATAATTTTTTTAACCCACCAAGATTGAACTTTCATTAGCATTGCAGGATTCTTGGCTCGACAGATGAGAGACTGGATCAAAATTTCCAAGATGAGGAAATGGGAACGCTTCTGAAAGAAGAGTGGCCGTATGATTACTCTTTTATTGTGCTCCATCAATTTTCACTTTGCCCATCATTGTCCACATGTGGTTTTCTCCAAAAAGCAGCACAAATCGAACTGTCAAGTGGCCTTTCACATCATACCTAATTGTTCCTACCACCACCACTGGCTGTGTGCAATCTAGTGTCTTTTAAATGCATCTATTTCTTGCACTGATAAATTCCTTGATTAAATGAATGACATGCTCTGTGGTTTTTCTTTTTTTTGGCTCCAGAATGTAGGATGGCATTTGTTCTATGAGTAGTTTTGATTCACTCGAGTGTTCTTAAATGGAGCTCTCATTGTCTAATCGATTAATTTGCGCAATACATAGGCCAGCTATTATAGATTTGATTTATCTTTTTCAACCTATCGTTCCTTCAGATTTTTTGTCCTGCATGATCCACGAAAAAAGGTTTTTAGCGCTGAATTGAAATTAGAGATCAGCCACTTATTGCCTCTCTGCTCCCAATTTTCACCTAACCAATTCATTTTCTTAAGTCCTGTATGCGCAACATGCCATTAATACATCACCTATCTTGTTTGTGGGTATAGGGTCTGATCATTAAAAATAAGATTATTTCAAAAGTTTTAGTCTACTCGTATTCATTGGATAAATATCTTTGTTTTGCAACTCAAAGATCTTGAAAGCACAACTTTTGGAGCATCATAAATTCTTTAGGTGCGAATTAAAGTTCTATGACTACTATGCTTCTAAGTTTTAGTGTTAAATAGTGTTTATAATTGATGGCTTGCGTGGTGAGAAAGATTCAACACTATCACTTGTCATTACTCTTATCTACCAGACAAAACTATTCCATCTGCCATTCGCATTTGTTGGAAATTTTCTTTTCTTCCAATAAATACTTTCTTCCATATGTCAGCCATCATGTCATTCCATGAGATCACCTTGGATTCTGATGTCTTGATATCAGTGAGTATTCTCTTTGTTTTCCACTCCACGTATCAGTGAGCATGCATTTATGTATTGAAATTTTGGATGCCACTTGCACCTATAGCTGATTTATGTCAATTTCTTTCTATATTTTCCTACACTTGTGCATTTCTTTGTGCAATCGTTCTACTAAAAATCATGCATTGACTTTGATCAAACCCTGGCTGAAACCAAGAGACCTAGTTTAGCTATAAAAATTTCCACCCATGGTAAATGCAAGGGGCTGTGAATTATTTTTTGAAAAATCACAAAGTAATTGCGAGTACTCACAAGTTTACAATAGTTTACTCACTTGCAACTCAAGCCAAGACAGTGATGACTACATGCACATTTCCTACAAAAAGTTTAGTTTTAAAGAAATTATCATCCACGCTAACTGGAAGGACTATAAATCGTAGTTTGAAAAATCAGATGGTAACTGCAAGAAGTTGCAAGTTTACAGTAATAACAATTTTATGCAGAATTTTCTCTAGTTTGCAAAGCAGCTCATAACAGTGAGTGGGAAACTAAAACAAACTAACAACAGAAACATATTTCATAAAAAAATGGACAAACACTCTTATTTCTAAACTTGATTTCGGACAGTGATTTATGGCTTAAGCAAATACGTTGAAAATGACTACCAATAACGTTGCTTTCCTCTAAGGATATTACTTTACTGATGTAATCCGCAAGCTTCTGTAATTTTGTGGTTGATGGTCCACTTTATTAACTTCTGTAGGGATTGAATCTACGAACAAAATCACAATGTGGTCTATATTCATTGGTGATATCAGAGCTAATTCATTTGATTGCAGCTGTCATTTTACATATAATTAGAAGTCTCTAAATTTAATATTGCTAACAATATCATGTTATTGTTCATTCTTAATATTGATGTTTCTATCATCAAAGAGTGGTTGTGCATAATGGTAAAGTATATGTCACGTAGATATTTTATTGATTAATTATATTATGTTAAATTCAAATTGAAATTGAAATGTAATTACAATGATTCAAAATGTATTTTTATTTAAATTCGGGGTTTCTCCTTACTGATGAAAACTTGAGTGCAAGTGAATGCAGGAACAGGTGAACGTGATCAAAGGCGAGAACAACGATCAGGTAGAGTCGTTTTAACCATTAGATGTTTATGAGGATGATGGAATCACACAAACTCACTTAGTTGATATTTTAATGCATTTTTGTGATTACTATGGTTGCAAATTTTAAATTAAGTTTTACTGATTTCTCCAAAATGTGGAAAAATATATGTTTCTTTAAATGACGATTTTATTAATTTGTAAGAAAATAGATCTTATTGAAATAACCAAATTATTTAAGTCGATATTTTATCATAGTTTGAAAATAATGACGCTTGTATTTTGATATTTTATGAAATAGACTTTTATTGTGAAATTTAATAAAATGTAATAAAAGTTGTGTTTTAAAATTAATTGTTTTTTTCCTTTGAAAATAATGAAGGAAGAAAAGATTTAATTAGGAAATTAAACAAAGATCTAAAATCGATTTATTGAAAATAATTTAGAAAACAATTCATGTCAAATTGAAATTGCATTCAAAACTTGAGTTAAATAAAATAAAGAAAATATCTTCAATCAATTGGAAAAGCAATCAAATTTTCAAAACTTGGAGTTAGTGAATTGAACTAGAGATCAACCTCAAATTGAGGATCTCATTTCTTAATAACTCCATCAATGGATGAGAAGGAAAGGTTTCTGGAGAAATTTTGAACTGGTATAGTGAATGAAAATCCATTTTAGTTTGGGGAGAAGAAATTGAGAATTTACATGGTTAATTGCTACTTATTTCTGAAGATCTTACCTTCTAAACTCCACACATTGGAACAAAAAAATCATAGGCACGACCAGGCAGGGAAGGCATGCGTAGGGTGTGAACCTCCACTCACCTACGCAACCAGCTAAGGGAGTCTTGATGGGATGTGCAGGGAGAGAACATAGGGAAGTCTCCCATTTCCCACGCAACCACGAGTCTCCTTCTCACTCACAGAAGGACTGGTAAAGGGTTGCGCAAGAAATCAGCGTGGATAGAGTGTGAAGGAAGAGAAGGGAGAGGCATGCCAAGAAGAGGTTGAAGTGTGCACCAGCTAGCTAGCCAGCAAGGAGGAGGATAGGTAAAGGTGCGGCCTCTGCAAAGAGGAAGGGTGGAAGAAATAGAAGAGGAAGAAGGATAGGAAAGGTGTGTAGGAAATAGAGAAGGAGATAGGTGAAGGGCGCATGAAGGCAATAGGGAAATAGGCAACTAGATAGAAGGTAAAGCACAACAACAACAAGAAAAGATAGAGAGGCACCAGGGAGAGGAAGAAAATAGAAGAACAAAGGTAGAGCTACAAAAAATTACAGTTCCGAGAAAACTACTGAATGTGGGAACAAAATTTTTTAGGAAGAATTTGATTTGGAAAACATTGAAAAGTGGCTAGTTAGATTTAGGAAGAGATTCAAAAAAAAAATACATCATTTAAACTTAGATTTAAAAAGATCTTAAACATTTTTATTTTATTTTTTTCGATTTACAAAAACTTTAAAAATATTTCAAACATAAAATATTTTGGAAAAATATCCTTTAAATTTTAAACGTGATTTCAAGATAGAAGTTAAATTTAGCGAAAATTGTAAATAAAACTCAAAACAATCAAAAAAAAAAATTAATTTATTTTAATTCTGTTTGAAAAAGTAATCATTTATTTTTTGAAAGTATGAAAAACAGAAAATAAATCTTTTAAATTAAAATATGATCTTCATGAAAATGAAACAAATTAAGATTATTTCAAGTAGAAACAAATTAATTGAGTAAATTGAACGAAATAATGTGTGCTCTTTTATGACTGTTTTAAAATATGTACATTAATTACATACTGAAAATACACCTTCTTTATTTATTTTGATTATTTAATTTACTCGATTTAAATATTAATTTAATGCCATTTATGGATTAAAACGATGAAAAGAACAACTTTTAAACTATTTTCGCTTCAAACAAGATTTATGTTTTATTATTTTTGAAATATTGTATTTGACTAATTGAAACCATGCATGCTTGATAAATGAATGTGCATGTCATTTTTTTGAGAAAGTTACCTTCCAAGACGAGTTCCGAATATGGGTTATTAGAGAGTAAAGTTTTGCTTTTCTAAAACTGCTATATTTGTCGTGCATGACATTTTACTTGGCCAATTAACTTAAGAACCATTGAAATAGATGGAATTATTGAACTCTCTACCATATCCTAGTATCGAACTTGCTTCTTTCTTAAATGAATTAGAAAAATGAAAATTCTTGTGGTTTTACTAGTTATGCTAGGCATGCACTAGATTCCATCTTGCTTGTCAACTACTTTTTGCTAAGCGATTCGTGTAGGGTCGGGTATTCTTTGAATGATTTAAGAATTTCGGGGAAGCGTAAGCTTCGAGTTTGGGTGGAAAAAGTGTCTGATCCTTGTTCTCGTCTTCTTTATGAAGATATTCTATTGGATTTAAGATCAAAGGATGTCATCATCATTTACGTTTTTAATATGTATTCTATAATTATGTATTGAAGAGCTTAAGGCAGTTGAATGCCTAAGTCTCAAATTGTAACTTATATTACAACTTCTTATGTATGATCATCATTGAAGTGTATTATGACACATGTTTGAATTTAAACTGGAAATTATATATTTTATCTATTTTATCGACTTTAAGTTTTGTTTTTGGAATCGACTGGTTTTTATGATGTCTAAATGAATGAATTGTTGACTTTAGTTTGAATATAAATGAAATTATTTAAAGTTTTATCGATGTTTTTTTTAAAGAGTTTCACTCTTTACATTTGGTATCAGAGCCCTAGGTTTGAACACTAGGGTCATTTTTCCATTACTCTTGTAGACATGCAAAACTGACATCATACATCTCGCTCTAACTAACATCAAATTCTGCTATTAATTAATTAAAGTAATTTATTGATTAATTTACTAAGGTTCATTAAATAAATCAAAATTATTTAATCAAATTCTTAAAGTTCTTCTCATTTGATTTATCAAATGTCACTTCTTAATATCATCCAAGTTGATTAATCTACATTAATCATAATTACTATTCTCTAGCTTTTGACTCAACTAGAGTCAAGTCCAAACTCCTAACTAACCCACCCACTTGCACCAATAAATCATTTATTTGATTTATTATTTCCTCTAATTACATTCAAAATGGCATCAAAATGGAATATTCTTCCAATTTGAATCTTCCCTCCAAAAGGGACTTGTCCCTTCCAACAAGGTTTTAAATGCTATTTGCACAAGTCAACATGGCATTTATTGCACCTTTCATCCCCCCAAAACATGTCAAGTCATGCAAAATTCAAATTCAAATTGGCACATTGGCCAAAACTTGCACATTCCTCACCCTCTCACACCTTGACAAGTGGCATCTTGTCATTGGCCCATGAATGATCCCACATTCATCAATTTGGCCTCTCCTCTCTTCAAGCTCAACTATAAGTTGAAGCCTTCTCTCCTTCAAACAACACAACAGCCACATATCCAAGCATCTACACTATAGGCAACTTGAGTTCAAGCATCTCATTGTCTATCTCACTAAGCTTATCAAGGATTGGGAAAGGGAAACTTCCTACAACACTAAGTTGCACCAATCCAATATGGGATAGATTTGCTTCATGTTATTTGTGTTTTAAAATCATTTCATTTGGTATTTCTAGTTGTTTAAATGTCTTAATTTAGCATATGTAGTATGGAGCAATATTTCATAGGGTTTGTTGGATTTTTCCATGTTAGTTTGATTTACATGATATACTAACATGTTGCAGAATTTAGCCACCACAAAATGGCGCTAGAAGGAGGGCATAAGTTTGTATTCTTGGTTGTTTACATAATCTATTTCATGAGTCTGCATGTTTGAAGCTGTTTTCTCCATTCATATGTGTAGTGTTCTTTCATTCTTTGACAAGCATTCATAGATTACATGCTTTATAGTTGACTTGCAAATACAAATGGGCATATTTTTCATATGCTTATATATAGGATCTGCATCCCAGGGGCTTTTGAGCATAGTCAGTAACTCTTTTTAACTTCATACGAAGATCTTGGATGCTCTTGAGTACAATACATCTTATAGCCTTTCTTCAGATTTCTTGTAGGATTGAATTTGGAGGATAATGTCTATCAATATTCTAGGGGAATCGTTGCAGCTTTTTTTTTGTTTTTTCAATAAAGTTGTTGGTATCATTGCATATATTAATTCAAGTTGTATAGACCTTTGTTTGCTGACAGTAGAATCTTTGTTTGTTGCAAATATCGATTCATGATTTAAAAGGAAAGAAAAAAAGAAAATCCCTTGTGAAAGCATGTTCTTGAGAATGTAGGTCTGCAATAATTGAAGGTATGTAAAAAGAAAAGAAAATAGTCTTTGAGGGGTTGTGAGTAGTAAACCGAATGTGCAGTGCCTTTTCCAGTTGGTTGTCTTCTCTCCCCAAGGTAGATGGATGGACCAGAATCGTCCTTCATTCTATATAAAACTAAATGTCACTGACATTTAGTAGATGTGTGTCGTAGAAAGAGTTGGGTACAACTATACAAGGTTAAGCTTATTGATTCACCATCACCCTGCAAATATGCATTTCTATTTCCAATGCATGTAGGTGGCAGTGGCCCAGCCACACCATCCACTTTCCTCACAATGCATCTACTTCTAATTAGTGGTTGGCTAATGGACTCTCATCATAATCTGGATTGGGCAAATTTTCAGCCACTTGGATAAGGCACCTAACTTGATCAAGCATCTTAAAAGCTATTGATTCCTTTATTATCGATGTTGTTGTCTTCATATAGATAACTATGTCTTATTGGTAACGTTGTCTTTACTACGCGTTCCTCGTGCCTCATTCCTCATTCTGTTTTCTACAGCAACTACATCTTGTTTCTTTTTTGTAGCTACTGGCGGTTTAATGCTCTGAATTGGGATTGAAAAATAGACATATATTCTAGTTTTAAACAGCCCATAATGGATGATGGGGGCATGGCCCACCATAGATTTTTTTTGGAAACTCTTTACACGTACTCATTAGAGTAATTCCTCTGTTTGTTTCTTTATTCCCTTAATACCTTTATTTGCATTGGAGCGACCATTTGTCTTAAGGAGGCGTGAAGTTTTGAACAACAGAGGGACAGTTACTAGCTTAGAATTTTAATCAAAAATAAAAATAAAATTGAAAATTCATTTTGTTTATATATGCCACGCTTTATCTTGGGATTTTTTTTTGGAATTTAGTGATGAACGTAACGAAATTCACATGTTACAAAGTTTCCCATGGTTTTCATTTACTGTATTAAGATTTCTTGAATAAGTACTAGTCAAAGACCAACAGAGTAGATAATTAGCACCATATACTAATAGCTGATTCTGTGAGTTTCATAGCTAACTTTCCTTTTCCTCGTAAGTCCATGCGAATGGGAAGTGGTCATATTTACGGTTGTTGTACTTGTCACTTGTTTTACAACAAATCAAACACCCTGTACATGGAAGCACCTGCCAGCAATTTGAGTATTTTTTATAAGTTGTCTGGTTTTCCCTGTCATATTGTCATAAATACTCTACCCATCTCCATTCCTCTTGGCACGCGTTGTGAGGTTGCTGCCAACAATAAGTTTCAAACCTACCAACTGCATTTAGTTGGGATGTTTTAAAAATCCTTTCCAACAGATCCTTTTTCGTGCATATAGAAGTCATAGGGACCACATCACATCGATCAGTTCGCTGCCTTGACAACCAATGCTGTTATAAATTATGCCATCATTCTTGACATGACTTGGCAATGACTTTCTGGCTGCACCCATTAATATTGACAACTGCAATAGGGTAGACTTAGCTTGAAGTTTCGAACAAAATCTTCTGAAGATTTTTGTTTTGCGCGCCCAACTCAGCCAACACATCATAGAGTCAACTCCATTTTAAATTTGATGTATGAGCAAACAACAGTCAGAATTTATATATCCATCTACAACACATCAATCAAGCAAGGTCCACCAATATATCTGTGCTCACTAATGATTTATTTTTTTCCAGTCAACTGCAAATCTGGTGGTGGCCTGACCTGTCCATTGTTTTCAGTGAGCACTGCTTTTTCTCAGATATATGGTTCAAAAATTTTTGGTTTATTTTTAAATGCTGAGTTTGTCTATGATTTGGATTAACATTACTCATTCATATGATATGCATTCATTGAAATAGAGTTTTGATCACTTCTGATTTATATATATTAACTATGGTTTAGGGATGCGTAATATACAAGCATATGTTATTATGGACAAGCATGCATTTGGATTGACATAATTTAAAATATTATTAGTGCATGATTTAGACTTTTTTATAAATTTTCAAGGAAGAGGAACTCTTGGATTAATAGATTTCATTGAATATGTTCATTTTGAAAGTGTATTCATTACGATAAATTATCATTGATTTGTTGAGGTGAATTTCATTCCTAAGTTTCTAACTTTGAACTTCTATAGGTTGAACATTGAAATCGAGCGAAAACGAATGTGAACGAAGTGGAGTTGGAGATTTTCTTGAAGTCAAAATTTTAACTTAACAAAAGCATTTTTTAATGCTTGTTGTAATAATTCGAGGCTTCTGTTCTACGTTTAAGTTTTCTGTTTTAAAACCAACTCACTTATTTGGGCTTAAAATCAATCAATGACTTGATTTTTTTTCAAAAGTTGGATTAAAACTGAACACTAGAAACACTTACTAGAGTTTCAATTTGGACTTAAAATCGAACAAGGCAAACTTCACACTTCATTTTGGTGCTATAAAACAACTCATCATTGCTTTTTGGGTATAAAATGAACAAGTATCTTTCATGTTTTGCAATCTTTTTCACAAATTAATATCACCAAAATGCGTATGCACTTCTCTCGCGCTTCACAATGATCTTGAGAATCAAAAGCATTTTGGTGATATTAACTTGTCAAAAATATTGCCTCCACACTTCAATTTGGGCATTTTAAAATTGAGCAAAACATGCGAGTGTGAGCATGATATATTGCGGAGGTTCTCCCCTTTGTTTTTCAACAAAGGTTTTGTGAACAATGGGATATGTTAGCTCGCTTTTGTTTATCTTAGAGGGCCTGCCTTGTGGGAAAAAGTACTCACCCAAGGGAACGACCCAACCGGGAACACGCTAAAGCCAATCAACTTCCACCCGGGATATAATTGTGGATATTGGAACAAAGGCCAATATCACGAGGATTATTCTGACGAGATGGACAGCAATGGACTCTCGCCGATGTTGGATAATCCCCCACGAACGGAATGCCCAAATTAGAACCCCTTGTTTAGAAATTGGCCAAAACCTTGTCTATCTTGTTGGTGCAAGAGGTCATGTCCTCTGAAGCCCCCCCACGTAACATGCGGTCTTGTTGTGGAAATGGAAAGTATGCCATGGGAGATTCATGGGTACTAATGCTTGGCTGACTCGAATAAGTGAGTGCCGTGGAGGGGAGCCAGTGTGGTCAAGCATTTAGCCATTCGCACAAGATATGCACAGTTGGATTTATCCAAGTGGGAACCCAATAAGATATTGCCTCATCATCCTAGGGTTGTAAAAAGTGCTTGGAATCAAAAACACTTTGCTTGGATTCAAAACATTTCGAAAACAAACATACACAAAAACCTTGAAATTTCAAACACCTTGTGGGGAACAAATACCTATTAACGAACTTGCCCACTCTTGCTTTCCCTAGGAATCACATTCCTAGAGGTTTCTAAGTGTGCAAATTCTACCATCATTTGTTTCCAATAAGGATAAACATAAGGAACTTTTGCCCTATTTTCCTCGATTTCCACACAAAGGACCTTGTGGAATGAGAAAGAGAATGGGACACTAGACATATAGTTTGAAAACATAATCAAGCAAGTGATTTTGGTAAAAAGAATTCACTAAGACAAGATAAAAGACAAATTTGATTACACATGTGTTTTCTAACATGATCAAAATCCCAAACCTGAAGTTCAAAAAGCTTAGTGTGAAAGCTAGTGAGGAGCATCTTGAGAGACTTTTCGAGTTTACAATATAGCATGTTCTTCAACACCCAGGTCTTGTAAGCAGAAGTGTCATCTAGGTCAAGTCTAGGATCAAATCCCATCACTTTCATCCATCTTTTCAACCATCAAAATCAGTCAAATTTCCATCTCACCAACAACTCTTGGAATCTTTGTAAACATCTTTTATGCTAAACTTTTAGGCGAAATCAAATCACTTTGTTTGACTTAACACAACTAGTCAAACCATCATCCTATACACGAGTTCTCTCTTGGATAATACAACTTCCTAGGGTTTACGAGTTCATCTTGTTTGGCTTAACACACCTAGCCAAATTATCAAATCATCACCTCATTTGACTTGACACACTTAGTCAAACTACCATCTTGTAGGAGTTCACTCTTGGATAACACAACTTCCTAGAGTTTTACAATTACATTCATCACTCTTGGTTGACTTAACGCATCTAGTCAAACCATCAATCCGATCATGATCAATCAAAGTCCTAAAAGTTTAGCATTTCCTTCAAAGTTTCTTTAAGAGTTCCATTCATCCGTATCACTCATTTTTCGATTATCTCATCCTCATCATCACTTTGATCCTTCAATTATCCTAGTTCTTTGCTTCTTTGAACCTAAGGTTTAGACCGATCTAAAGGATTAGAGGTTCATCTCTTACATTCTTGAAAATTGATCTTCATTTTATGGTTCAAACTCGATCTCAACACAAGAGGAGCATGGAATATAAACTTGATCCATCCATGATGAGCAATTCGATTCAACCAAACTATCCAAGCCTTGCAATACCATTTGATTTTCAAAGCTTGTACAATGCATACATGGGAGCATTATCTCATACAAATATCAATGGTACAACAAATATGAGCATACCCAATCCTAAGTTTGGAACACCTTTCCCAATGGTAGATTTCAATCTAAGTCCAAATTTGCAAATCTATCAACCAAACACTCAATGCATGAGTTTTCCAAACATCATCCCACCAAATCCATACATACCAAGTGCAACTTTACCAAACATGACCATTTCAAATCCACACTTGGTAAACTTTGGGGTCGACATGTTTGCAAATCCCCCTAATGTTGTTCAAAATCCTAGCAATATATTGGCAACTCCATATGTTGATTCAAGTCAAGGTAACACCATGCAAAATCAAAGTTACCTATATCAAGGAAATATGATTCTAGACCAAAACAATGTTCAATTTCAATCTATCATGCCAAATCAAAACATCATTCCAAATCATCCCATCTTGCCATCGATATCTCAATAGTAGGTGGCAACCATCCAAGCAATCCCAACAATCAACACCATTCCCATTCCACCACCACCGCCACCACCGCAAAAATACAAAACGACCAATTCATTCTCCATCATGTTGCAAGCCGCTCAAGAAGCTTCCCACAAAAAGGCACTCCAAGCCCAACAAGCTACATAGCTAGTTGCTCAGCAAGTACAAGCAGCTCAAGTAGCCCAACAAGTGCAAGCGCAAGCAGAATTCTACGCACTATTGCAATCAATCCAAGAAGAAGTAGCACAACAAAGAGCCCAATAAAAAGCTTTGTTGGCACAAAAACACCATGATGAACAACAAGTGTTGTTGGCTCAGCATACCCACTCAACAAAGCTTGCAATAGATTCCCACCGCATTTGTTGAAAACAATGATCAAGATCTATCCATCAATGAACACATTGAAGATGTTCCCATCTCATTCAATGATCAAATCATCACACACCAAGAGTCACTTTTCAATCATGATCAAAACTCACTCACGATACCCAACAATGATCCAATCCAAGAAACATTAACATCGTTTGATCCTATGTTTGAGAACATTGACAATCCCTCCAGCAAAATTGTTGAAAACAATGATCAAAATCAATCCATCAATGAGCACATTGAAGATATGTTTACCCCATCCATTGATCAAATCGTCGTTCATCAAGAGCAAATTTTTAGTGATCTATTTCAAGATGTGTTACAATTATTTGATCCCATTGACATAATCTATGATCCATCGACCAATGATAATGTTGAAAATGTCTCTACATCACCTAATGAGTTAAAGGACATATCTCAAGAACATATTCCAAAGCATGATCAAAATCTTCCATCAAGGTCTAGCAATGGCCCTTCCAACAACATATTGACATCCTTTGACCTCATGGTTAAAGATATTGAAGGAATCCCTATCTCAACATTTGATCCAAATCCTCGCAAAGTTCAAGAGAATATTGAGCCACTTCCTAATGAAGATATCCAAGAAAGAAGTCCATTCTTTGAAATTGACCCATGTCAAGAACTTGATCCAAAGCATGTTGAAAGCAATTCCAAAATCACTCAAGATTGAGAATTTGTATCTCCAAGCTACTACAGTGATATAATGGACACTCTCCTATCTATACAAGATGTTGCAAATGGTGACCATATCTGCATAGGACATACTCCTCCATCTACCCATGAGATGCTTTCTTTGGATGGACACGTGGATGATCTTCAAAAACAAGAGTCTCATACTCTTCAAATCATTACCAATGAACAAGAGTCTCCTACTCTTAACATTTGTACACATGATCAAGATGTAGACAAATGTAGAGACATATCAGAAATGGGTCATGAAGAAGGTTTCTACAAAAGTTGTGAATCAGAAAAATCATGTGAAAGCATATCAAGAATAAATCATGAGGAAGACTTTTACAATGAAAGTGAATCATCAATACCTCTGGAAGAAGCACTACAAGATCAAGACAAAGAGATTAATCATGAATTTACCCCACATGTGGAGGATCCTATCACTTATAAAGTTGGATCACTCACCTTTCTTAGAGCAAGCTATCTCGTCAATAAAGAAGCTGACACTTTTGAAGATCTGCCACAGAGCAGAGAAGGATTAGCACCTTGTTTCCAAGGTAAATCATATCCTATGGCAAATAAAATGTTTCAACAGATGAATTATCAAGGCAGAGGATTGGGCCTACATGAACAGGGTATCCTAGAACTAGTGCAAATTTTTGGCAATCCTAAGCATCAAGGCCTTGGTTACTCAACAATCAAGGAATCTCAACATATCAGTAATACTATCACCATACTGGGGGCAACTTCGTCTCAAGCAAACGTCAACATAGGGAGCACGAAGGATCCTTATGATGAAACCAATTCCAATACTACAACCCGCCACGCCATGAATCTCCATCCACCCATCACCCCATCCATGAATTGGGACCAACAACAAAAGAAAGATTCGAATCAAGGAAAGAAGAACGTTATCAAAGAAAAAGAAGTACTGAAGCTTGAAGGACAAATCAAATACAAATGGATACCAAAGAATACAAGGAAAGACTATCCCTATCAAACTCCATTAGTCAAAGAAACTATGGGGCAAAATAAAAATGGGGCAAGTATCCATCAAAAATTTCCACAAAAGCAAAATAAAGCTTCTCAAGCAACATACAAAGTGTATCAAGCAATTGGTCCAAATTCCATGCACACTTCCATATCCACCCATTATTGCTCATCTTCCCAAGTTTGGAGAGTCAAAGGTTCCAAACCATCGACCAATCCATCTTTTAATCCTGAACACACTCCATCCACGCCTCCACGCATGATATCCAATTATCACATTGACAATGTGTTGGCAACGACCCTTCATCATAAGGATTCAGAGGGCACTCTATCGCGATGTGCGCACAAAGACAAAGTTAACTCCGATATTAGCAAAGCAGATAAGGGATCTCAAAAGCTGCATTCAAGTGCACGTATCTTGGCAAGACAACTTCTACAAGCAGGATATCGATGGCACATTATGATAGAAGCATCAACATCAGCACCACCAGGTGGTTCAACATCAGCTTACAATCTCTGAGAAAATACAAAAACA
Source organism: Sequoiadendron giganteum (assembly GCA_007115665.2). Classification (NCBI taxonomy): domain Eukaryota; kingdom Viridiplantae; phylum Streptophyta; class Pinopsida; order Cupressales; family Cupressaceae; genus Sequoiadendron; species Sequoiadendron giganteum. The sequence continues at coordinate 100,085,028 of CM021101.1, forward strand.
ATCAGAAAAGGTCCTTAAAAAATGGTTACCTCGATGAAAACCTAGCAAACAGGCATCTTGGCGACAACAAAAAAATCCAAAAAATACAAAAAATCCAAAAAAAAAAATCAGAAAAAGGATTGAAAATAGTAAAGAAAAAAAATCATCCTCTAGCGAAAACCGCTTCGGTTGCACTTTGGACAGGTACCATGATGAAAACCTGGAAAAAAGGCATTATGTGTAGAATTGAGCATCTACATGTGCCAGTTCAGGGGAAAGCATCTTATCGCATCCATAATAAAGCTAACATTTCATCCATAATAAAGCCAACATAAATTCGTTCATCCATGAACTGTTTATCCAACCCATGGCTATCTCTCTACCTTATCTTGATCTTGATGAAGGTTTGGTAAATGCTTTACACTTGTTTATGGTAAACATCTTGACATGGGTCATTTTCATTGATCCCATCTTACCCAATGCTATCTGAGCAATATCCGAATGAGCATCCTCTATTCTGAACACCCTTACCTTAACACAAGATAATCCTTGGCATCCTTTGCATGCTTACCATATCCATATCCATTCATCCAAGAATCCACCCATGGTCGTTCAAACATTGCTAGACACTGGGGGCAGATGTTTGCATCTTGCTTCAGGAATAAATCTTCATATATATCATCCAACTTATGTGGTGATCCAAACATTGGCAAATGTGAAATCAAATTGGCCAAAGCATTTGTGAGCCAAAAATCCAAGTCATTAGCCCATGGCATATTTTTACAAGAAGACATTCCTAATCAAGCTTTATCTTTCATCGAATATCAATCCAAGCAATTCATATCAGTCGCATCTAATGTGCACATCTGTGTCACATGAAATCATCAAAGCAATTTTGTTCTAACTCAAGCTTCATCGATCTTGATCAATCGAATCCAATCAATCATCATCTTGTTTGACTTAACACACTTAGTCAAACTATAATCTTGTGCACGAGTTTACTCGAGGATAACACAACTTCCTTGGGTTTACAAGTTCATTATCATCACTCTATTTGGCTTAACACACTTAGCCAAATTATCAAATCCATAATCACTTTGTTTGGCTTAACACACCTAGCCAAATTATCCTTTTTGTACGAGTTTACTTTGGGATAACACAACTTCCTGGAATTTACGAGTGCATTATCACTTTTGTTTGACTTAACACACTTAGTCAAACTATCAATTCATCAATATGATTGATCAACATTAAAGCCTAGTTTTTAACAAAATCTCGAAATAGAGCACTGATATCATCATCACATATCATATCCAAATCATCAAAATCATGCGAAAAATCAAAAACATTAAAAATTCATCAAAAAACTTAAAAACATTTGAAAAATCAAAAAATCTCAAAAACATCCAAATCATCAAAAATCCAAAAACATGTCAAAATATCGAAAAATCTTCAAAATTCATCATTTAGTCTTGTCAGTCCACCACCAGTCAAACTACGTGGTCTCTGCGTATATAACGTAGGCAAGGCTAATCTATGGATCAGCTCCCGAGACCCCTAGGATAGGTCTTTAAGTTAGTTTGTTCATTGTAAAATCTTGAAAATACCAAAAACATTTGTAAAACATCTCAAAATTCCAAAAACAGCCTCAAAACATTTGAAAAAACCCAAAATGGTGCACCCATTTCATCTCGCTTTCACCCGTGATTGTCATCACTCATAATAAATCATCGTCATTTTCACCCTTTGGTGAGTCAATCAAAAGCAAGTTTAGCAGGTTCCAAAGTGAACTCCCTAATCATCAAAGTCTCGAAGGTCTAAGTCAGTAAGTTAGCAAGTTGGTCAACTCAGAGTATCAATAGCTTATCACGCAATCAGTCTCACCAAAACCCTGATCGCTACATGTCCTAGGATGAAGCTTTCCTGCGATGGTCATAAGCATCAGGTACCCCACAGTAGTTTAGCCTTGGCTAACGATACGAAGAACATCAGCTTGTTTGTTTACTTTATTTTGGTCTTTTTGACTTATCTTATTTTGCGCTCATTCCAAGGACCTCTCGATGATGCCTAAACAAAACAGGTTTAGAGAGAAAGGAATGGGGCAACGATCATTATCTTTTTATCTGCTGTGCTTGTTGGATATTCATGTAAAATAACTTCGTCACGCATACTTTGTTTTGTTTGTAGGAAGGATGTTTTAGGTATCTTGTTGACCACATAAGAAGGCTTGCCTTTTTATGTTTTGGCCCGAGATGTCTAGAATATCTGAACTGCATTCTGAATAAGGTTATGTTTGTCAAGTGTGAACAAGATTACTCCTATCTGATTGTCGAGTCAAAGTCCATCACACTAGGCGCAATGCCATCCACGTTCTTAATACCTTGATGCATCGCACCTATGTGTGTTATCAAACATAAAGAAAGGTATGCTCTCTCCCATCCCTGGATAAGCAACACATCATCATCATTCATCGTCATATCCAATAAAGTCTTGATGACTAGGAGACTTGTTGGACTTCTTCATCTTCTTGAATTTAAGGGTTCATCCCTCTCATTCTTCTATCTTCTTTCACGCTAACAATGCATCCATCTTGCATCCGTATTCTCATTCTGCATAATCATGTCATACCATCATATCAAGACAACATCATCCATCTCATCCATCCCACATGCATTGCATAATCATTTAAAGTTGTTTACGATAATATAAATTTGTTATTCTCAGAATCTTTCGTACATCTCATTTACATCATCATTATCATATAGTCTAACCATCCATACATCCATTTTGAACCTCTTTGTCGTGAGATCCACCTCAAATTGTATCTTTTCGCTCGATCTCTCGAGGGGGCAATGTACTAACGTACTTATTTTCCACTGGGGCATCCGAAAAAACCAAAGAATTTTTTAATTTCGATGCCGGCAACATCATTCTTTGAACCAATGCAACGAGTACATTGCTTCAAAGAGGGGCAAAATGTAGACATGCAAAACTGACATCATACATCTCGCTCTAACTAACATCAAATTCTGCTATTAATTAATTAAAGCAATTTATTGATTAATTTACTAAGGTTCATTAAATAAATCAAAATTATTTAATCAAATCCTTAAAGTTCTTCTCATTTGATTTATCAAATGTCACTTCTTAATATCATCCAAGTTGATTAATCTACATTAATCATAATTACTATTCTCTAGCTTTTGACTCAACTAGAGTCAAATCCAAACTCCTAACTAACCCACCCACTTGCACCAATAAATCATTTATTTGATTTATTATTTCCTCTAATTACATTCAAAATGGCATCAAAATGGAATATTCTTCCAATTTGAATCTTCCCCCCAAAAGGGACTTGTCCCTTCCAACAAGGTTTTAAATGCTATTTGCACAAGTCAACATGACATTTATTGCACCTTTCATCCCCCCAAAACATGTCAAGTCATGCAAAATTCAAATTCAAATTGGCACATTGGCCAAAACTTGCACATTCCTCACCCTCTCACACCTTGACAAGTGGCATCTTATCATTGGCCCATGAATGATCCCACATTCATCAATTTGGCCTCTCCTCTCTTCAAGCTCAACTATAAGTTGAAGACTTCTCTCCTTCAAACAACACAACAGCCACATATCCAAGCATCTACACTATAGGCAACTTGAGTTCAAGCATCTCATTGTCTATCTCACTAAGCTTATCAAGGATTGGGAAAGGTCAACTTCCTACAACACTAAGTTGCACTAATCCAATATGGGATAGATTTGCTTCATGTTATTTGTGCTTTAAAATCATTTCATTTGGTATTTCTAGTTGTTTAAATGTCTTAATTTAGCATATCTAGTATGGAGCAATATTTCATATGGTTTGTTGGATTTTGCCATGTTAGTTTGATTTACATGATATACTAACCTATTGCGGAATTTAGCCACCACAACTCTAAAGAAATGTTCCTTGATGCAGGAATTGTGATACATAATGGGTACAAGATGTAAAGGAGCTGCTACAAGTAATGAGAATGACAGGTTGTATTAGATTCTCTGTCTCTTGAATCAGCAGGGTTCCCGAATGGATAATTTGGAACATGAAGTTCGAGGTGTCAGAGAAGGAAAAAACCCTCAAGTTGAAATTCCCCAAAATTAGGAACAACCCAATAATGAAAATCCAAGGGTTGAAGAACCACAAAATCCTCAAGCAAGGATTGAAGGGGAGTTTGCTAAAGATTTGAAAAGGGTAGCATCGCCCAAGTTTGATGGTAAGACTATAGGTGATGGAGTTGAAGCTTGCATTATTGAGATGGAAAAGTACTTTGAGCCCAGGAATATGTCTAATGAGACCAAAGCAGTTTGGGCTACATACTAGCTTACTGGAGAAGCTGCTACTTGGTGGGATAACGAGAAGACTGAGAAGAAGTTCCTACTAGGTGGGACAACTTGGGAAGTGTTCTTGCAACTTTTCAGGAAGAGGTGGCTTCCACAACTATTCTTTGATAGGAAGATGACAAAGTTCCAGAATCTGAAACAGGGTGATCTGAAAGTTACTCAGTACTAGGAGAGGTTCACTAATATCCTGAAGTACGTACCACAATATTAGATGGATGAGAGGTTCCGTATTCAGAAACTCATCTTAGGATTGAGGCCATAGATTGGAGTTGATGTGGATATTCATAATCCATTGACTATGGATGAGGTCTTTGAGAAGGCCATAAAACATGAACAAAAGCTGCAATAGGTGGCTAACTATAGGAAGAGTGGAAATGCTAAATCAGGTTTTGGAAATAAGAAGTTCCAAAACAATAACAACAATAATCAGAAGGGTAATAATAACAATCAACAGATCAAGAACTTGAAGAGAGGAACAAACACTCAGGATAAAGGAGAATGGAGCAATGGTGGAAACAAGAAAGTGAACAATAATAACACCAACTTCTCCAATATTAGGAACAAGAAAGGTGGTCACGCAGGGCCACAAGGTGGATGCTATAGTTGTGGAGGAGATCACTATGCCTCCAATTGCACTCAGTGTACAAGAGGTCAGTGAGGTGGTAATGATCGGTGAGCACCACAACACCAGATTCATGTAGTGGTTGACAATCGTCAAGAACAATTTTAGGCTTCACCTATTCAGATGTCAGGTAAGTGTTTTGGTCAATTTTTTTCTATTTTGATAGATATAGGAGCTACAAAATTCTTTATTGATCCTAAATTAGTTGCTAAATTACCTATTAGACCTGATTTTATGTCACATTCATGGATGATTCAGTATGGAAATTGACCAGAGAAGAGGGTAGATTCATGTTTATCATGAAGCGATTTAGAGCTACCTAATTTCCAAACCCAAGTTAACCTTTATGTAGCACAGTTGGGTTCTTATGATGTGATCTTAGGGATCAATTGGTTAACTGAGCATAAAGCCATAGTGAACTATGAGGATAAGGTTGTGAATTGTTTGGTTGATTTTGGACATCCAATTGAGATTTTAGGATCTCGAGAGCCTCTAGAGTTGAGACATATCTCAGCTATGCAGCTAAAGAAAGCACATCAGAAAGGATTTTCCATATATGCTATATTGGTGAGTGACATGGATAATGCCTAGAAAAGTCCAGAGGGCTATCTAGTTCTTAGAGAGTTCCTGGTTATCTTTCCTAAATAACTTATTGAGTTACCAATGAAGAGAGAATTTGATTTCTCGATTGAACTTTTACCTGGAATAGAGCCTCAGTCCAAAGCTCCATACAACATGACTACTATAGAGTTGTATGAACTAAAGGTTCAATTGTGGGAGTTGCTGAAGCAGGGATTTATTAGATCGAATGTATCTTCACGGGGTGCACCGATAATCTTCGTTAAGAAGAAGGATGGAACCTTCACACTATGTATTGATTATAGGATGTTGAACAAGGTTACCATTAAGAACAAGTATCCTTTACCCAGGACAGATGATTTGTTTGATCAGATGAAAGGGGCCAAAGTGTTTTCTAAGATTGATCTTAGATCAGGTTACCCCAGTTGATGATTAAGGATGAGGAAATTCCAAAGACAACTTTCAAAACTTGGTATGGACACTACGAGTTCACCATGGTACCTTTTGGCCTAATAAATGCTCTAGCAGCATTGATGAACCTTATGAATAGTATCTTTAGAGATTGATTAGGTGATTTTGTGCTTATATTCATTGATGACATTTTGATTTACTCAAAAACAGAAGAGGAACATGAGAAGCACCTGAGAATAGTCTTGCAACGACTAAGAGATCAAAAGATTTTTGGTAAGTTTTCAAAGTGTACTTTCTTTTAGAAGAAGGTTCACAATTTGGGGCATGTCATATCTACTAAGGGAATCTGAGTTGATCTTGCGAAGATAGAGGCAATTGTACATTGGCCAACACCATGAAGTGTTACTAAAGTTCGTAGTTTCATGGGACTTGTTGGATACTACCAGAAATATGTGGAAGGGTTTTCTAGGATTGCAACACCTATTAATTCTCTTCAAAAGAAGGGAAATAAATATGAGTGGACTAAGAAGTGCGAGGAAGCATTTCAAATTCTTAAATAGAAGTTAACATCCGCACTACCGTTGACTATACAAGATCTTAATGGACATTTCATAGTGATTACAGATGCTTCAGGTGAAGGTGTAGGAGTTGCGCTAATGCAAGAAGGGAAGGTGGTTCCATATGAGTCCAAGAAACTGAAACTATATGAGTTGAATTATGTGCCACTGGTCTTGAGCTTACAACTATTATTCATGCATTACAAAGGTGGAGACATTATCTCCTAGGGAAGCCATTTGAGCTTAAGACAAATCATTTGTAAGGAAACTCAGGTGCGGAAACAGCTTCCTACACTAATCTCTTCAGGAAAGTATGGTGCAAATTCGTTTTAAACCCTTACAATTTTAGATTCGTTAATCTACTTAACAAAGATATTGCAGCAATATACCATACATACAAAAATGAAGAATGACACAATGATTTACCCTGGGGAAAACCTTTCGGTAAAAAACCCCAGCACTCCAAAACCTGCACAATGTATTATCTTCAACACAACGGTTACAACACACTTGCAATGCAAGTTCTTTCAGGAGATTTCCAACTCTTGAAGACAAAATGCGGCAGCATGAAAAAACGTTCCAACAATACACTCACATCACACATCTTCGCAACCCTAAAAAACGCTTATATCATGCGCTTCCCTTTTAGGGCAACTTCCGAAGATAACTGTATTAGGGTTTTACCATTCTCCGAGAAAATAGGAACCCCACTATCGTGGAAGAGTGTACAGTACTCAACTTTATCAGTTGCCACATGTCTTCACCTGTCATTGAATCTTCCAGACATAGCTCTTACGTGTCATAGGAATCCGTCATAACCGTTTCAGCCATGATCTCCTTACACACAATTCAAGATGCCGACACATTAAGTGGAGTGACACATCAACATGCAAACTAGACATGTACACTCACACTTAATTACATTATTTGCAAGAAATACATTTTACAAAACAAATAATAAGAATAGGAATTATCCAAGGTTGAGACACCTTATTCCTAATATCATTTAGGGCTTAAGTACATCTTCACATAGCTGAACCTCAATGCGAGACAGAGGAGGTGGATTGAGATCCTAAGTGAGTATTATTTTGATATTGAGTATATCAAGGGTAAGAAAAATAAAGTTGTTAATGCTCTTAGTAGGAGAAGACATCTCTCTGCTATGTTGACCACAAGGTCCAATTTGAGACAACAAGTGTTGCAGTACCTTCTAGGAGATGAGCATTATGACAGGGTCAAGCAAGCCTTAGAGGCAGATCCTTCAGATCATAGGTTTGATGGGTATGTGATGGAGTATGATGGTATTGTCAGATATCAGGGAAGGATGTATATCCCTGAAGGTGGAGATTTGAGGAAGTTCATTGTTGAGGAAGTACATGATGCACCTTATTCGGGGCATCTAGGAGTTATGAAGATGGTAGAAAAGTTGAATGCTTTGTATTTTTGGCCTAAGCTCAAGAAATATGTCATGGAGTATGTGGCTAGATGTTTGGAATGCCAGCGGGTCAAGGTTGAACATGTGCATCCAACATGATTTTTGTATCCCCGCGATATACCTAAGTATAAGTGGCAAGTAATTAGTGTGGATTTCATCCAAGGATTACCTTTGAGCAGGAATAGGAATGATACCATCTTAGTAGTTTTTGATAAGCTGACAAAGGTTTCACATTTCATACTTGGAAATTTGAAGGATGGATCATTGACTCTTGCGAGGAAATTTGTGCAGGAGATATTCAGATTGCATGGTGTACCAGAGACCATTATTTATGATAGGGATACCAGGATGACATCTAGGTTTTGGACTACACTAAATGCAGTATTGGGAACTAAGTTAAATTTTAGTTATGCATATCACCCACAAACTAATGGCCAAACTGAAAGGGTCAATCAGGTTGTTGAGGATTTCTGAGGATGTACTGCATGGATCAGCAGTACAAGTGGGAGGAATATTTTCCATTGGTTGAGTTTTCCTACAACAACTCATTTCATGCATCTTTGGGTATGGCACCTTTTGAGGCTCTTTATGGAAGGAAATTTCGCACACCCATCAGTTGGGACAAGATGGAAGACTGGATCATCATTGGTCCAAATATTCTCAAGGAAATGGATGAGCAAATGAAGTTGATCAAGGGTAGGTTGAAGGAAGTAGTCGATAGACAGAAGAGCTATGCTGATAGGAACACGACTTTTACACAGTTTGCTACAAGAGATAAAGTATTTTTGAGGGTTAAACCTCATAAGATCTCTATCTCATTTGGTAAATCATCAAAGTTGGCTCTGAGATTTGTGGGACCCTTTGATGTATGAGAAGTTATTTATCTAGCTGCATATAGACTAGCGTTACCACCTGGTCTTACTTGACTCCATAATGTTTTCCATGTTTCTTTATTGAAACCATATCATTGTGATGCATCTCATATTCTTGATTGGCATTCATTACAAGTATAGGATCCAGGGGTGGTTCTAGTGGAGCCCATCTGAATCCTAGATAGGCATAACATTAAGCTGCGTAACAGAGATATTACTTAGTACAAAGTCTAGTGGGACCAATATACTGAGGATAGTGCTACATGGGAGGATTTTAAGATGATAGACCATCATTTTCCTTATTCTCTATCATAGATAGTATTGTTTTATACAGAGATACATTTTGATACTCTAGTTTTTGATTCACATGTTGTGAACTTTGATAGTGTGGATGCTACTATTATTGTTTATGCTTATTATTTAGAATTATGCTATTAGTTAATATTTCATTATGATTGAGATACTATGTTACCTATTGAGATACTATGTTTACTAATTGAGATAGTATGTTTTATTGATGGTGATGTTATGCTCATTGACTGATTAATAAGACATCAAGACGATGTCTCTTGTAAGAGGGGAAGGATGTCACGTATAGATTTTATTGATTATTTTAAATGAAAATTATTAATCATGATATTGATTAATTATATTATGTTAAATTCAAATTGAAATTGAAGTGAAATTTAAATTGAAATGCAATTACAATGATTCAAAATGTATTTTTATTTAAATTTGGGGTTTGTCATTGCTAATGAAAACTTGAGTGCAAATGAACGCAGGAACAGTTGAATGTGATCAAAGGCGAGAAAAATGATCAGGTAGAGTTGTTTTAGCCATTAGACATTTATGAGGATGGTGTAATCACACACACTCACTTAGTTGATATTTTAATGCATTTTTGTGATTACTATGGTTGCAAATTTTAAATAAAGTTTTATTGATTTCTCTAAAATGTGGAAAAATATATGTTGCTTTAAATGATGATTTTATTAGTTTGTAACAAAATAGATCTTATTGAAATAACAAAATTATTTAAGTTAATATTTTATCATAGTTTGAAAATAACGATGCTTGTCTTTTGAAATTTAATGAAATCGACTTTTGTTGTGAAATTTAATAAAATGTAATAAAAGTTGTGTTTTAAAATTAATTGTTTTTTTCTTTGAAAATTATGAAGGAAGAAAATATTTAATTAGAAAATGAAACAAAGATCTAAAATGGATTTATTGAAAAAAATTTAGAAAACAATTCATGTAAAATTGAAATTGCATTCAAAACTTCAGTTAAACAAAATGAAGAAAATATCTTCAATCAATTGGAAAAGCAATCAAATTGAACTAGAGATCAACCTCAAATTGTGGATCTCATTTCTTGATAACTCCATTAATGCATGAGAAGGAAAGGAGTCTAGAGAAATTTCGAATTGGCATAGTGAGTGAAAATCCATTTTAGTTTGGGGAGAAGGAATTGAGAATTTACATGGTTGATTACTGCTTATTTTTAAAGATCTTACCTTCTAAACTCCACACATTGGAACAACAAAAAGATAGGCACAGCCAGGAAGGGAAAGCATGCGCAGGGTGTGAACCTCCACTCACCTATGCAGCTAGCTAAGGGAGTCTTGAGGGGACATGCAGGGAGATAGCACAGGGTCTCCATCTCACCCACGTAAGGACTGCTAAAGGGGTGTGCAAGAAACTAGTGTGGATAGGGTGTGAAGGAAGAGAAGGGAGAGGCATACCAATAAGAGGTGGAAGTGTGCACCAACCAGCCCAGCAGCAAGGAGGAGGATAGGTAAAGGTGTGGCCTCTACAAAGAGGAAGGGCACAGGAAACAGAGGAGGAAGAAGGATAGGAAAGGTGCACAAGAAATAGAGAACAAGATAGGTTAAGGGTGCACGAAGGCAACAGGGAAATAGACAACTAGATAGAAGGTAAAGAAAAAAAACAACAAGAAAAGATAGAGAGGCACCAGGGAGAGGAAGAAAATAGAAGAACAAAGGTAGAGCTATAGAAAATTACAAAGGAGGCCCACATTCATCATTTCCTAAATTACCAGGTAGGATTTTATTTAGAAATTATTAAACAAAAACATGAACATTGTGATTCAATTAAATAGTTAGCTTCTTGTTTGATTTTTACAACTATAAAAAAAATTATTATTGTTTACTTCGAATTCTATTGGATTTTTAAAGATCAAACTATGATTTTTTCTAGAAAACTACCAAATTTGGAAACATAAAATTTTAGGAAGAATTTGATTTGGAAAAAATGAAAAGTAGTTGATTAGATTTAGGAAGCAATTCAAAACATAAAAACATGATTTAAACTTTGATTTAAAAAGATATTAAACATAAAACATTTTTTTAATTTCAATTTAGAAGAAATTTAAAAATATTTCAAACAAAAAATATTTTGATAAAATATCCTTTAAATTTTAAAGGTGATTTCAAGAGAGAATTTAAATTTGGCAAAAATTGTAAATAAAACTCAAAACAATCAAAACAAAAAAAATATATTTATTTTAATTATGTTTGAAAAAGTAATTATTTATTTTCTAAAAGTATGAAAAAAATAAAATAAATCTTTCAAATTAAAATATGATCTTTGTGAAAACGAAACAAATTAAGATTATTTCAAGTAGAAAGAAATTAATTGAGTAAATTGAATGAAATAATGTGTGCTCTTTTATGACTATTTAAAAATATGTACATTAATTACATACTGGAAATACACCTTCTTTATTTATTTTGATTATTTAATTTACTCGATTTAAATATTAATCTATTGTAATTTATGGGTTAAAACGATGAAAAGAACAACTTTTAAACTGTTTTTGCTTCAAACACGATTTATGTTTTATTTTTTTTGAAAGATTATATTTGACTGAATGGAACCATGCATGCTTGATAAATGAATGTGCAGGTCATGTTTTTGGGAAAGTTACCTTCCGAGATGGGTGTCGAATATGGGTTATTAGAGAGTGTAGTTTCACTTTTCCAAAACTGCTTTATTTGTCGTGCATGACATTTTACTTGGCTAAGTAACTTAAGGACCATTGAAATAGATGGAATTATTGAACTCTCTACCATATCCTAGTATCGAACTTGCTTGTTTCTTAAATGAATTAGAAAAATAAAAATTCTTGTGGTTTTACTAGTTATACTAGGCATGCACTAGATTCCATCTTCCTTGTTGACTACTTTTTGCTAAGCGATTCATGTACGGTCGAGTATTCTTTGAATGATTTAAGAATTTCGGGGAAGCATAAGCTTCGAGGTTGAGCAGAAAAAGAGCCTGATCCTTGTTCTCATCTTCTTTATGAAGATATTCTATTGGATTGAAGATCAAAGGATGTCATATTCATTTACGTTTTTATGTATTCTATAATTATGTATTGAAGAGCTTAAGGCAGTTGAATGCCTAAGTCTCGAATTGTAACTTATATTACAACTTCTTATGTATGATTATCATTGAAGTGTATTATGACACATGTTTTTATTTAAACTGGAAATTATATATTGAATCTATCTTATTGACTTTAAGTCTTGTTTCTAGAATCGATTGGTTTTTATGATGTCTAAATGAATGAATTTCCAACTCTAGTTTGAATATAAATGAAATTATTTAAATTTTTGTCGATGTTTTTTTTTAAAGAGTCCACTCTTTACAGTATATCTTTAGTATTGATGCCTCTAACTCCTTTATAGCCTCTTGCAGGCTAAGTAAATGAGAATTGAGTTGTTACTTGTTTTCATCACATCACATGTTTCTATGCTTTTTTTTAAATTTTTTTAGAGAGGAAGCTTTGCTCTTTTTTAGAAAAATATCCATTGATGATTAAAATTTTCTTTAAGTCTTTGAAGAAAGTACGGTTCTTTATTAATGTTGCTGTTCATAATCGTTAGTATTTTCTTTCATTGTTTGAATTCAATGTTTAGAAAACATATCGAATTTCATAATTTGATCGTCATATGATGGCTTTTCTTTTTTTTCTTTTTATGGAATAGGAAAAAGAAAAAGGTTGGCATTGGAATCAAGCATCAAAATTAAATAAAGGTGAACTAATCGGAGTTGAAAACATTGGAGATGAAGACTTGGTAAGAAAAGTATTTTTTAATGCTAAATTCAAGGCTCTAATTCCTCCTTTCATTTTCTATTTGGGTTTAAAATCAATCACTCACTTGATTTTTTTTAAAGTTTGATTAAAACTGAACATTAGAAACCTACTAAATTTCAATTTGGGTTTTAACAATTGAACAAGACAACTTTCACATCTTTTTTTGGTGCTTTAAAATGAATCAAAATCATTGCTTTGCAAACTTAAAATGAACAAGTGTTTTTCATGCTTTGCAATATTTTTCACAAATTAATGTCATTTAAAAGATGTATGTGCTTCTCTTGTGCTTCACGGCAATCTTGAGAATCAAAAGTCTTTTTGTGATATTAGTTTGTTTAAAATATTTCCTCCACACTTTGATTTGGGATCTAAAATTGAACAAACTTGTCTAGTGTGAGTAAACCAATTGTGTGTGTTCTCCCTTTGTTTCTAAATAAAGGTTGATCAAACTATGAATATGTTTGCTCATTTTTGTTTATCTTAGAGGGTCTGCCTTGTGCAAATATTACTCATCCAATGGAAGGACCCAACCGATAACAAACTAAAGCCAAGTGTATTTCTAGTTGGGATATAAAAGTGGGTACTGGAAAAAATCCAGTATCATGTGGTTGGCTCCGACGATAAGAGCAACAATGGTCTCTTGCCGCATGGGTCAACTCCTATGAACAAAAATTCCAAATTTAAATCCCTTGTCTAGCAAAGGCCAAAATCCTATCTATTTTTTTGTGTAAAAGGTCATGTCCTTTGAAGCCGCCGCACATATACATGCGATTTTGTTGTAGAGATGGAAAGTATGCCATGTGAGATTCATGGGAATGGATGCTTGGCTGACTCGAGAAGCGAGTGCACTAGAAGGGGGAGCCTGTGTGGTCAAGCATCTAATCATCAGCAATGAATATGCATAGCTGGATTTATCCAAGTGGGAACCAAACAAATATTGTCTTATTAGCCTAGGGTTTTGCATGTTATTGGAATTGAAACACTTTTCTTGGATCTAAAACATTCGAAAATGAATATTCACAAAGAAATTCAAAATTTTAAACCCTTTGGAGGAAACAAATACCCTCGACAAATCTAAGTGCTCTTGCTTACCCTAGGGATTCTATCCTTAGAGGTTTCTAATTACTTGGGTTTAATCATCATTTGTTTTCACTAAAGTCAACTTAGGGAACTCTACTCTTGAAACCTTGATTTTCACATAATGGACCTTGTGGAATGAAAAGGAATTGAAACATAGACATTTAGTTTGAAACTTTAATCAAAGAATTGTTTGTGGTAAAAAGAACTCATTAAGCAAAGTAAAAGACAATTGACTCCACATATGTGTTCTCTGAAATGATTTCTAACAAGATCAAAATACGGAAACCCAAGTTCAAAATTCTTAGTCCAAAAGCTCGTGAGGAGCGTCTTGAGAGACTTCTCAAAGTTAGAGAAAGATTGGTTTACAAATTTTACAAGAAATATTCAAGAAACAAATCTGACTTGTACGAGTTCTATTATCATAAAAATCTTGAGCTTTTTGAAAGGTTTTCTTTTCTCACATATGAAGTCAAGCATGTTCTTCAAAACTGAAGTCTTGTAAGAAGAAGTGTTATCTAGGTCAAGTCTAGGGTCAAATTAAATCACTTCCATCCACCTCCTAACCATCAAAATTAGTCAAAATTTTCCTCACCAACAACTCTTGGAAACTTTGTAAACATCATGCTAAACTTCTAGGCAAAATCAAAACAAGTTTTTTTGACTTAACACACTTAGTCAGACTATCATCTTATGCATGAGTTTAATCTAGGATAACACAACTTCCTAGGGTTTACAAGTTCATTATCATCTTGTTTTTCTTAACACACTTAGCCAAATTATCAAATCCATAATCACCTCGTTTGACTTAACACACTTAGTCAAACTAGCCTCTTGTGTATGAGTTTACTCTAGGTTAACACAACTTCCTAGAATTTACAAATGCATGATCACTTTTGTTTGACTAACACACTTAGTCAAACTATCAATCCATCACAATCAATCAATCAAAGTCATAAATTTTAGCATCTTCCTCAAGGTTCCTCAAGAGTTCCATTCATCTGCATCACCCATATTTCATTTATCTCATCCCCATCATCACTTTGATCCTTCAATTATCCTAGCTATTCGCTTCTTCAAACCTAAGGTTTAGACCAATCTAAGGGGTTAGAGGTTCATCTCTTACATTCCTAAAAATTGATCTATATTTTATGGTTCAAACTCAATCTCAACATAAGAAGAATATGGAGAAAAACAAAGAAACATCCATTTCAAGTGGTCTAAGTCAAACCGAAAAAAACATTCGACCCGACCATAACTATTGAACTACCAATCAATCCTCCTCAAGTACCTCAAAATTATCAAGAGGAAGGTCATATAAATTACATCACTAACAATGGGATGAAACAATCAGAACTTCTAGAAATGGTGCAAAACCTTGAGAACCACCAAATTGTCAGTGCCATGCTGAGATTGTACCTATCCCAATACATGTTAGAGTTAGAAAAAGAAGGGGCTAAACTCCCTTATGACTTTGATCTAAGCACCATTTTGGAGAGGTCTCTCAGTGTCATTCCTTCACCTGCATCCACACTTCCACTTCAAAACATCACTCAAGACATCCCCCAGATCATATCATCTATCACTTCAACCCCACTAGTTGTTAACAAGGGAAGTGCCATGTTTTATGAACTCCAAAAACATCACCTTGTGAACAACTAAGGGTTCAATGAAAGTGCCACATCAAATCAGTCCATCCCAGTAAATCGGTTACACCCTTACGTCCCTCTCACGTTTCATGATCATACCAATTCATCCCCATTTCATGCAACACCGGATTATCCTCTTGACACACAAACCTCTCTTGCTATCTCACAAGGAAAAGGTGACTTTTGTAGAGTAGGGGGAATCTTGGATCCATCATCATCACTTTGAGGGATTGCACCACCTGCCTTTCCACCATTTCCATCCTTACCCCTAGCATGTACATCATCACTCGAGTTGGGTCTTCCTCCTCTTCCCGCTATCAACCAATCAAGCCAGAAAACCTTATCAAATTCACCAGCTACACCATCTATATTGCAAAAATAGATGGAAACCATCCAAACAACCACAATGATCAATATTTCCACCACTCCTCAAAGCATGTTTTCACATGGACCAATCACCTCAATCGTACTATTCGTAGCTCAAACCCTGATCATTAATATGACCGTTTTGCACATCACAATGGTTGACATTCTTCCTAATCCACCACCTTTACCACCAAGGCACAATGTGACTAATTCATTCACCATGATTTTGCAAGCTACTCGACAAGGTGCCCAACAAAAAGCACTCCAAAATCAATGAGTCACATAACTAGTCGCTCAGCAAGCGCAAACGCAATTAGCAGCACAAAAAAAACAACACGCCGCACAAACCCAAGCCTTGTTACAACAACAACAAACCATGAAAGTTGTCATGGTTGCCCAAGCTATGCAGGAAGCTCAAGCTGCTCAATCCGCACAAGCTATGCAAGCCACACATACCACTAAAATTGCACAAGCAATCAAACAAGAACACGTTCAAGCATGAGCCCAATTCCAAGCTTAGCAAGCACAAGCACATTACCAAGAACAATTGCAAGTGAAACAAGAAGTGTATCAGTAAGCCTTGCAAGACTATCAATTACAACAACAATATGACCAACAACAAGCATTATTGGCACAACAACAATACGAACAACAACATGACCAAAAATAAGCATTGTTGATACAACAGTAGCAAGACCAACAATAGGTGTTCTTGGCTCAACAACAAGCGCAAGAATCACTTGCTTAGAAAATATTGCAATAAAACCACACCAACGTTCCACCCATCAATCCCACACCCCAGAATGTGTTCACCCCACCTCTTGATCTATAAGGTGACATGACAGAACAAATAAAATTTCTCTCACTACAAGTGTTAGATCTTCAATCAAGGAAGATAGTCAGGACACAAAGAAATTTGTTCCCTTATCCATTTGATAGAAGCTTGGCAATGGTACCATTCCCGAAGGAATTTGAAACCCCCAAATTTGATAAATATCATGGGATGGGAAACCCCAAGGATCACATCAAGGAGTTTCAGGTACATTGCATGGAAGTCGCCTACAATGACACATATCTAATGCGGTTATTCACGTGAAGCTTGGTTGGTGATGTTATGGAATGGGTTTCTCATTTGCCTACAAGAATCAAAAAATTTTAGGAAATTAAAGAAGCATTTCTCCAAAATTACGCATTCAAAATTTTTGTGGATGTTAGTTTGGAAGAACTCTCGAGGCTTAAAAAGAGTAAGGGGGAATCATTTACTGCCTTTCTCCAATGATGGTGAGTCAAGGCCAATCGAATCAATTGGGCCATGCCAGAAGAGAAACAAGTTTGTAGCATCATTACCAATACAAATAAAACCTTTGCATTTTATCTGAAAGATGCAATGCATCACTATGTATGATCAACTAATCCCCAAAGTGTTCAATATTGAATGAGCTCTTGTTCAACAAGAGGCCACACCTACTTATTTTGAACACAAGGATAGTCACCCATCCACCTGTTACAATGAAAAACCTCACACGTGGGCGAAGAACTGAAATGTCACCAATGATGGAGTGGTGGATGCGAAGGTTGTCATCAATGCTCCCAAGAAAAATAATCAAACACATCATCATCAACCGCAAAAAAACAACCGAAATAACATGAAAACAAATGTGGTAAACTAGGAACCACCCCAAAATTAGATCAATAATCTCAATAATCAAAGGGGACCACCTTCGCGAAACAATTTTCCCCCCAAACAAAAATTCACAGCCCTTAGGGAGTCAATCAAATCCACCATAAAAAATTTGGTCAATGAGAACATCATCAAGGTCCCCACCCATGATAATTATAGTGAACCCCAAGTGAATCAACCCTGGTACAACAAAAATCTCCTATGTGATTATCATAAACTCAAGGGACACACAACCTCTAGCTATATGAATTTGAAGAACATCATCCAAGATCTCATTGAGGAAAAGATCATAAATGTCAAAAAACCTATGGGAAATCAGGACCTCAAAATATACACGAATTCGATGCCCAATCATAACTAGGGAAATAATCAAGGAAATAACCAAGGGAACAATAAAGGAAAAAAAAAGTATGCTAGTGGAAACCCTGTATATGAGGACATTGTTGCATGCATGGATAAGATGGTCACTGAAATTAGCGTTGAAGGATCCAACGCCGATTGTGGAGTCATCACATGTGGCGAAAAGGTTACTATTGTTGCGGAATCGCAACCGTCTAAGAGCCCCATTCAAAATCAAAAAGTCATTCCTTATGTTTATAGTGTCATTGACCAGCTAAAAAGAACCCCCGCCCAAATCTCCATCATGGAATTGTTGAAAATTTCTTCTGCCAATAGGAAAATCCTTGATGAAGCATTAGTTGCATCCACTGTCTCTACTACCCTTGATACGAAACAATTTTAGGCTATGGTTGGTAACATCATTACCCCAAAT
Source organism: Sequoiadendron giganteum (assembly GCA_007115665.2). Lineage (NCBI taxonomy): Eukaryota > Viridiplantae > Streptophyta > Pinopsida > Cupressales > Cupressaceae > Sequoiadendron > Sequoiadendron giganteum. The sequence continues at coordinate 100,103,530 of CM021101.1, forward strand.
CTCCTCACCTTCTCCAATCAAGACTTCTCCACCTAGCCATCTCACAATCGTGCACTTCACCTTCAAGTGTTGGTTCACAAGGAGAAAGTCAAAAGGGTCTTGGTGGATGGAGGCGCTAGCCTTAACATTTGTTCACTCAAACTCATAAAGAACTTGGGAATTTCAAAAGACTTGATCGATAAACACAAAGGCGTCACCATCAGAGTGTTTGATGATGAGGAAAGAGTGTCTCAAGGCACTATTAGGATCCAAATCCAAGTGGGGATAGCTACTATGGAAACCACATGTTAGGTCCTCGACCTTGACTTTCCCTACAATATCCTCCTAGGATTCCCATGGATCCATGGAATGTAGGCGATCACCTCAACATTCAACTAATACATCAAATTCTTATACCAAAATGAGGAGGTCACAATACATGGTGATCCTAAGCCATTTTCCTATTGCAAACACTTGGAAGCCAAGTTTTATAAAATTCCCCAGGTGCCAAAGAATCATGAAGGTCGCTTCACTTCATACCTAGACCCATCCAACCTCACCTCCACTTTTGCGATAGAGACACCCTCCATCCTGAACATATCTGATATCAACCTCATGATCCAAGACAATGGGTGTGGAGATTGCAGAATCAGAAAAAATTCTTTTGTTGCATGAGAGTTACCGTAATCTCCTAGGTCAAATGGGAAACCTCAATCAGCTGAAACACCTATCCACACTTTTAGGGCAGACCCTTCTGGATTTCGCTATTAGGGGAATCTCATTCGGGAAAATGTGGATGAAAGAGACATTGCAAGCTCATTATACCAAGATGAAAGGCCCACACCCACTCTACCCATGGATGAAGCTAGCAGAGGACTACAAATAATGCTTGGTATGGGCTACAATAGAAATGAAAGCCTTGGATGGAATAGTGATGGATGATTGGAACCCATCATTGTGGAGAGACGAATGAGAAATATTGGCCTTGGATGTACTCTCTGAGTATAATCGTATATGGAAGAGGTACCCATAGTAGAGTAGCTAGGTCTCCCCCTTAGTTATCAGCAACCGCTCTTCAACTACTCGTATCCATAGGTCTGCCCCTAGATAATTTCACCTTCGACATAACTGATGTATGTAGTAGTTGTGATGATGAGGATACCATAAGAGGCCTTCCCATGCTTTTTGAAGATTCCTCCCTACTAATGATTAGTGCCTCACCCATTGATTCAAACCACCAAACTCACAAAATAAACATAGTTTACCCCCAACTCATCAACTATAACCAACTAGGACCATCGATTCTAGACACGCTAAAAAATGATGAGGCTCTCTCATAATCCATGGGACTAGGGGATATAATACCATCCAGATATCACAAGGTTGGGTTTGACATCACACTGGACACACAAGCATATTATGGGGAGATGACTGAGTCCTTCAGTTGCAAAAACAAAACAATGAGAATAAGCTCAGGGTCATTGAGTGAAAACCACACTATGGCACTCTCTAACCATAGAGTACTAAAAATAAAGGACGCATCCAACAGTGAAAACCTCTCTAAGGTGCTAGAGGATGAAGGATTCAATCTCCCCCTTATTGCACTTCATCAAGAGAAATCAATAGTCTGAGGAGAACGGTGCAATCCTGTCAATCTGGGAACAGAGGAAACACCACACATCACTTTCTACACTGAGTCACTTCTATCAGAAGAAAAATAATTGTTGGATGCATTTATAAGAGAAAGAAAGGTGAACTTTGCATGGACCTATGCTGACATGCTGAGTCTGGATCTGGAATTCCTAGTTCATCATTTAGCTATCTACCTAGGGGCAAATATAGTGACACAAAAATTGAGAAAGATGCACCCTCAAATAGCCTTGCTAGTCAAGGTAGAATTACATAAAATCTTGGATGTTAGTTTTATACACCTAATTGATAATCCATAATGGGTATCAAATATTGTACCAGTTTCAAAACTGAATGGGGGAATCTGTATCTACACTGACTTCAGAGACCTAAACAAACTGTGTCCCAAGGATGATTTTCCACTACCTAACATTGATATGATAGTGGACATGACGACTGTACATGAGATGCTATCATTGATGGATGGCTTCTCAGGGTAAAACCAAATCATGATCGCAAAGGAAGACCAACATAGGATACCATTTACATGTCCATGGGGCACCTACTGCTGGAACATGATGCCATTTGGGCAAAAAAATGTAGGTGCAACATACCAAAGAGCCATGCCACTAATTTTCCACAACATGATCCATAAAATAGTGGAAGACTACGTAGATGACATATTGGAAAAATCCAAAAAGAGACAAGACCACATAGTAGCCTTAAGCTCTATTTTTTATAGATTGGAAAAATATAGGGTTTGTCTCAACCCAAAGAAGTGTGTCTTTGGGATACAATCTAGAAAACTCCTAGGATATATAGTATTAATGAGAGGAATCAAGGTAGATCTTTCCAAGGTCAAGGCAATGCTTGATATGGAAGAACTCGGGACATTAAAGTAGCTGAGGGGTCTACAAGGTAGGCTCCAATCCCTCTGTAGGTTCATAGCACAACTGGTAGATAAGAAGATCCCATACTCTCATCTACTCCACAAGGGAGTCACATACAAGTGGGATGAAAAGTGTGATTAGGAATTTAGCAAAATCAAAGAATATCTACTTACACCACTAGTGTTAATGCCACCCATTCTAGGAAAACCACTGATTTTATACATATCAGCAATAGTAGCCACCCTCGGTTCTCTTTTAGCTCAGCATGATGAAAATGGGACAAAGAGGAACATTTATTATACCAGCAGAACAATGGTCGGCCATGAGTTAAACTACTCATTCATTAAAAATGCATGTCTAGCAGTAGTGTTTGCTTCACAAAATTTTTGACATTACATGTTGGCACACAATATCAAACTCATTGCCAAGATCGATACCCTAAAGTATCCAATGTCAAAGGAAATGCTCACAGGAAGGATGGCTAAGTGGGTCATGATACTATCAAAATATGACATTAAATATGTGGAGTGAAAAGAAATCAAAGGAAAAGTCATTGCAGACCAACTGGTATAGGCTCCAATCTATTCAGAGAATCCACTCATATCAAAGTTTCCAGATGAATCCATCTTTAATCTTAGCATAGCCGATCACTAGAAACTCTATTTCAATGGCTCATACACAGAACATGGATCAAGAGTTGGTGTTTTCTTCATCACCCCACACGAGGATTGTATTCCTAGATCCTACAAATTGGCATTCCCTTGCACTAACAACATAGCAGAGTACGAGACTTTAACCATAGGTCTCAAGATTGTAGCATAGTGGTGAATCATGACACAAATTTTTTTATGGGGATTCACGGCTTATTATTAACCAAGTCAATGGCGAGTACCAAACTAAGTATGATAAGTTGACTCCATACAAGAAGCTAGGAGAGATCCTCAAAGAATCGTTCATTGATATCACCTTTGATTAGATACTAAGGGCTAACAATAGAGAAGTTGACACTATGGAAACAATTGGATCCTTACTGGATATCCCTCACAATGTCCCAAAACATGAATTATTGGTAGAACAACTTCTCGTACCGACATTCGAGGTACCAGAGTCAGAAAATGTGTGCGAAATCGTTGGTCTTGGTGATCCCAAGTATCATAACATCTATACCTACTTGAGAATAGGAGTCCTCCCAACTGACATCACCCCAAATGTCAAACAAGCTTTCATAAAAAATTCCACCCATTTTGTCATCCTAGGAGAAACGCTTTATCATAGGAGCACTGAAGGAAACCTATTACATTGCTTAAATCTTGAGGAAGCCCTAACTACTCTGACTGAGATACAAAATGACATTTTTGGTTCACACTCGAGTGGTATGACCTTGGCTAAGAAGCTATTGAGGACTAGCTACTATTGGCCAACAATGGAAAGAGAGGCACATGACTTTGTCAGAAAGTGTTTATAGTGCTAGTAGCATGGAGACATTATGCATGCACCAGATCAAGAACTCCATCCTATTGTTACACCATGGCCCTTCTCATAGTGGGGGCTTGATCTCATCAGAAAAATCACACCCACCTCATCCAATTACCACAAATTCATCATCACCGCCATAGAGTACTTCACAAAGTGGGTCGAAGCAATTCCCATGACCTACATAATGGGAAAGAAAATTTACAAGTTCATCTTGAACTATCACATTTTTCGATACAATGTCCCCAAATCCATTATCTCTAATAATGGGACACCTTTCAAGAATCAAGATGTACATGACCTTTGCCAAAAATTCAATATCCAACATCACTTTTCCACTTCATACTACTCATAAGGGAATGGCTAGGAAAAAGCCCCTAATAAAACTATCCTAAAAATCCTGAAGAAAACAATCAATGAATCTGGTTGTGACTGGCACCTATAGCTAAATCCCACCTTATGGGCCTATCGGACCAGCATTCATAGGCCAACAGACGCAACCCCATTCTCCCTAGTCTACGGATCAAAAGCCATCCTCCCAATCAAGATCAAGCTCCCATCATTAAGGATGTCACTACAAAACATCATTACAAATGAGGAATATCGGGTTTCATGGTTAAATGAGTTGGAATTATTAGATGAATGGTGCATGGATTCCCTCAACCATCTACAAGTCTATCAGAACTGCCTAAAGCATAGCTACAAAAAGATGATTAGGAGACACACCTTCCAAGTCGGCTAACTAGTGCTAAAAGAGAACAAAAAGAATGTGTCGAATCCAGATAGCAAAGGTAAATTTGAACCCAACTAGTTAGGACCTTTCATCATCACAACAAGCTATAAATAAAGGGCATATCAACTCTCAACACTAGAAGGTGAGCCTCTACAGGAGCCCCTGAATAAATTTTATCTCGAAAAGCTTTATGCCTATGTGAGAGGCAAATAAGGATATTTTCAACAATAGATGGATTAACTATTGTCAGTAAACTAAAATCAGCCCCTCCTTATGAAATTATTGATCAAACATAGAAGACAAAAACATTAAGTAAAGCATGTGCAACTTAAAATATAAAAATCTAATCTAAGTTAACCAATCACCATCCCATAGGGGGATTGGTGCCCCTTCATGTGAGAAGAGAGCCCTTTCCCAATCCCTAATAAGCAAATGATGTGATAGACAATGAGATGCTCCTGAACTCAAGTTGCCTATAATAAGGATGCTCTAAATGTAGAGGATCAAATGAGAGAAAATGCATTGCATTTATAGGAAAAGTTGAGAGAGGAGAATCTTAGATTGAGAGATGTGGGAATAAATCCCATCCAATAGGAGAGAGCCACTTGTCACAATGGGATTGGCCCATGCTTGTGCAAGTTTTGGCTAATATGCCCATTTCAAATTAGAAAATAGCAATAAATGAGTATGGTTGAAGGTTTTTGGGGGGAATTACATTTGGCCAAAAAAAGTCAAACATGAGAGTTAATGAGGGTATATTCCTTGGGAATATGCCCTTGTGAGGGAAAATAGGTGTTTTAATAAATCAATTTAAATGATTTATTGTTCAAGTGGATGAATCTAGAGGATTTAGGTGATTAGGATTAAACTAACCAAGATTTGATTAATCTAATGCGAGTTTAGGTGATATGACATCTGATTTAAATTTTTGTATTTGTTTTAAATGAAATGAGAGGAAATGCATATGTGTGATTTAATAAGATTAAATCAAGACTTTAGGAGGTTAATTAATTAATTTGATTTAATTAATTAAGAGGAAAGAATTATCAAATGTGATGTTTAATCAATAATTTTAATTTTGTATGTCTACATCTTGCCCCTCGTTTAGGCAATGTACTTGTTGGATTGGTTCAAAGAATGATGCCACTGACATCAAAATTAAAAAAATTGTTTTTTCAGATGCCCCAGTGAAAAGAAGTACGTTAGTACATTGCCCCCTCGAGAGATCGAGCTAAAAGATTAAGGTGGATCTCATGACAGAGAGGTTCAAATGAATGGATGGATGGTTAGACTATATGATCTATATGAGAATGATGACGAAAATGAGATGTTTGAAAGATGCTTAGAATAACAAATTTATATTATCCTAAACAACTTAAATGATTATGCAATGTATTTGAGATGGATGTGATGGATGATGTTGTGCTATGATGATATGAAATGATTATGAAAGATGCAAGATTGATGCAGGATGGATTCATTGTTAGCACAAAATAGGATAGAAGAATGAGAGGGATCAACTCTTAAACTCAAGAAGATGAAGAAGTCCAACAAGTCCCCTAGTCATCAAGACTTTATTGGATATGATGATGAATGATGATGATGTATTGCTTATCTAGGGATGGGGAAAGAGCATAACCTTCTTTATGTTTGATAACACAAATAGGGGCGATGCATCAAGGTATTAAGAACTAGGATGGTATTGGGCCTAGTGTGATGGAATTTGCCTCATCAAATAGATAGGAGTACTCTTTTTCACACTTAACAAAAAAAACCTTATTCATAATGCAATTCAGATATTCTAAACATCTCGGGCCAAAACATAATAAGGCAAGCCTTCTTATGTGGTCAACAAGATACCTAAAACATCCTTCCTACAAACAAAGCAAAGTATGCATGAAGAAGTTATTTTACAAGAATATCCAACAAGCACATCAGATAAAAAGATAATGATCATTGCCCCATTCCTTTCTCTCTAAACCTATTTTGTTTAGGCATCATTGAGAGGTCCTTGGAATGAGTACAAAATAAGATAAGTCCAAAAAACCAAATAAAGTAAACAAACAAGCTAATGTTCTTCATATTGCTAGCCAAGGCTAACTACCGTGAGGTACCTGACGCTTATGTCCATTGTGGGAAAGCTTCATCCTAGGACATGTTGTGATCAAGGTCTTGGTGAGACTGATTGGGTGATAAGCTATTGATACTCCGAATTGACCAACTTTCCGACTTATGGATCTAGACTTGAGACTTTGACGATTAGGTGTTCACTTTTGGACCTGCTTAGACTTGCTTCTGACTGACTCACCAAAGGGTGACTATGATGATTGAATTTATTATGAGCGATGCTTATTGTAGGTGAAAGCGAGATGAGACAGGTGCACCATTTTGGGTTTTTCAAATATTTGGATGTTTTTATTATTTTGAAATGTTTTGAGGCTGTTTTGATTTTTAGCATTTTTCAATTTTTTGGTATTTTTGAGATTTATGAATGTTTTAGAATTTTTATTTTTTGATTTTTTTTAAATTTTGATGTTTTTTATGAATGTTTTTTATTTTCGCATGATTTTCACAATTTGGATATGGATATGCGATGATATCAGTGCTCTATTTTGGGATTTTGTTGAAAACCAAGCTTAATGTCGATTGATCAGATTGATGGATTGATTAGTTTGACAAAGTGTGTAAAGTCAAACAAAAGTGATAATGCACTCGTAAACTTTAGGAAGTTGTGTTATCCCAGAGTAAACTCATACAAGGGGGAGTTTGACTAAGTGTGTTAAGTCAAACAAGGTGATAATTGATTGGATTCGATTGATCAAGATTGATGAAGCTTGATTTGGAACAAAATAGCTTTTATGATTTCATGTGACGTTGATGCACAAGTTAGATGCAATTGATATGAATTGTTTGGATTGATGTTCGATGAAAGATAAAGCTTGATAAGGAATGTCCTCTTGCTCTCAAAATATGCCATGGGCTAGTAATTTAAATTTTTTTTGGCTCTCAATGCTTTGACCAAGTTGATTTAATGTTTTCCAATGCTCGGATCACCACATAAGTGTGAAGGATATAGATCAAGATTTATTCTCGAAGCGAGATGCAAATATCTCCCCCTAGTGTCTAGCAATGTTTGAATGAACATGGGTGGATTCTTCGATGAATGGATATGAACTATCTTGCGATAAGATAAGGGTGTTTAAATAAAGGATTCTCATTCGGATAATGGTTTAAGGCTCAGATGGAATCAATGAACATGACCCATGTCAATATGTTTACCATAAATAGGTGTAAAATGTGCACCAAGTTTTGATCAAGATTAAGATACCTTGGAGTATGGATGCAGATGGATGAAAATGGATTGGATAAATGGTAGATGGATGAACGGATGATATGGCTCGAATGTTGGCTTTATTATGGATGCGATAAGATGCTTCTCTTGAAATGGAACACATAGATGCTCGATTCTACACATGATGCATGTTTGCTAGGTTTTCATCATGGTACCTGCCCAAAGTGCCACCGAAATGATTTTCACTAGAGGACGATTTTTTCTCTTTACTGTTTTCAAATCCTTTTTCTGATTTTTTTGGATTTTTTTATTTTTTATTTTTTTATATTTTTTGTATTTTTTGAAAGATTTTAAGCTGATGCTAAACCACCTGGTGGTTTTGATGTTGATGATTCTATCATAACATTCCATCAAAATATTTCTTGAAGAATTTTCTTTGCCAAGATACGTGCACTTGAATGCAACTTTTGAATCCTTGATTCGCTTTGCTGATACAAGAGTTAACTTCATCTTTGTGTGCACATCGCAATAGAGCGCCTTTTGAATCCTTATGATGAAGGGTCACCGCCAATAGATGGTAAATTTGAGCATTGGATATTGTCAATGGAGGTGTGGATGGAGTGTGTTTAGGGATAAAAGATGGATTGGTTGATAGTTTGGAGCCTTTGACTCTCCAAACATGGGAAGATGAGCAATGATGGGTGGATATGGAAGTGTGTGTGGAATTAGGACCAACTGCCTGATACAATTTGTATGTCACTTGAGAAGCTTTATTTTTCCTTTGTCGACATCTTTGATGGATACTTTTCCAGTTTTTATTTTTCCCCATAGTTTCTTTGACAAATGGAGTTTTATAGGGATAGTATTTCTTTGTATTTTTTGGTATCTATATGTATTTGATTTGTCCTTCGTGCTTCACTAATTCTTTTCCTTTGATGGTGTTCTTCATGCTTTCATTCAAATATTTATTTTGTTTTTGGTCCCAATTCATGGATGGGGTGATGGGTGGATTAGGATTTATTACATAGTTGGTTGTAGTATTAGCATCGGTTTCATCATAAGGATCCTTCATGCTCCCTATGTTGACATTTTCTTAGGATGAAGTTGCCCCCAGTTTTGTGGAAGTATCATTGATATGTCGAGACCCCTTGACTGTCGAGTAACCAAGGCCTTGATGCTTAGGATTACCAATAATCTGCACTGGTTCTAGGATACCCTGTTCATGTAGACCTAATCCTCTACCTTGATAATTCATCTGCTGAAAAAATTTGTGTGCAATAGGATATGATTTTACTTGGAAACAAGGTGCTAATCTTTCTCTGCTTCATGGTGAATCTTCAAAAGTGACAACTTCTTTATTGATGAGGTATCTTACCTTGAGAAAGGTGAGTGATCCAAATTTATAAGTGATAGGATCCTCCATATGTGGGATGAATTCTTGACTGATATCTTTTTCTTGATCTTTTGAGATATCATATTCCAATGCTTCTTCAGGAAGTGTTGATTATTCATTGTCCACATAAAATTCTTCCTCATGATTTACTTCACAAAATGTTGTTTCTGATTTACAATTTTTGTAAAAGCCTTCCTTATGACCTATTTCTGCAACATCTCCATAGGATGTTTCTGATTCATGACTTTTGTAGAAACCTTCTTCATGACCTACTTTTGATATTTTTTCACAAGATATTTCTACATCTTGGTCATGTGTACAAATTTTAAGAGTAGGATACTCTTTTTCCTTGGTAATGATGTCAAGAGTATGAGACTCTTGTTTTGAATTAATATCATCTATGTATTCGTCCAAAGAAAGCATCTTGTGGGTAGATGGAGGAATATGTTATATATGGATATGATCATCATTTGCAGCATCTTGTATAGATAGGAGAGTGCCCATTAGATCATTGTAGTATCTTCGACATACGAATGGGTATGTGCAGGATCATCATAGAAAAAACAAGCCCTTAAGTGGCAATAAAAAGACAAAAAATCAAATTTAGACAACTTGACGTAAAAATTTGAATAAGTTATCTATATTATTTCAAAAAAATGTAAAAATAGAATCTGTAGAAAATGGAATGTAGTTTCTAAACTGCTAGACCTTTATTTAAAAAAATTAAATCCATTTGATGAAAATTTGAAATTTCAATGCAGTAGTATTTAAATTTTAGGGTAAAAATATGAAGTAGGTGTCTATCTGACCACCCTAACCACAATAAAATGATAATATTTTAGATATAAGTAAAGGATTCATGTCTCGATGTGATGCATATTTTTTAATAATTTTTTTCTAGGTAAATAATTAATTATGAATTTTTTATTACAACTTCTAAAAAATATAAAAGCTCGTCTGTCTAACCACCTTAACTTGGTCAAAAATTCATGAAATTCAATTTTATTTTTTTAATCCTATAGTATTAGAAGTATAGAATGTGACACATGTTTGAGATTCAAAAAATGTGATACCGTTTGAAAATTATAGATTTTTTTCAATCAGCTTATCAATCAGGACTTTATTCGTAATTCTAATAGAAAATGAATAATAATTATTTATTAAATTTAAAGTAAATCATAATTTATATTGGTGGAAACTGAGAATATCCTATAAAAACCCTTTTTGTTTCATCAATTTTGGGTAAAAAAAAAATCGTCAGCCACATGGGCCATCAAATGGCTTACATATCACCACTTTTTGGTCCATCATGATCCTACACATACCCGAATTCTCAATCTTGAATAATTTTGGAATTACTTTCGACATGTTTTGGATCAAGTTCTTGACATGGGTCGATTTCAAAGGATCAATTTCTCTCTTGGATATTTTCATTAGGCATGGAAAGTGGCTTAATATCCTCTTGATCTTTCAATGGACTTGGATCAAATGGTGAGTTAAGGATTTCTTCAATATCTACAACCATGAGGTCAAAGGATGCCAATATATCTAGAAAAGGACCATTACTAGACTTAAGTGAAGGATGTTGATCATGCTTTGGAGTAAATTCTTGAGATATGTCCTTTGACTCGTTAGGTGATGTAGAGACATTGTCAACACGATCATTGGTGGATCGATCTTGATCATCATTTTTATTTATTTTGGTGGGAGTTTGTTGCAAGCTCTGCTGTGTATTCAATGACTGCTGATATGTCTGTATTTGCATCAACAATGCTTGTTGTTGATTTTGTTGTTGGTGTTCCAACAAAGCTTGTTGTTCCCATAAAGCATGTTGTTGGTCTAGTTGTTGTTGAGCTTGGTGTTGGGCTTGAGCTTGAGCTTGAGCTTGAGCTTGTTCTTGTGCTTGTTGAGCAACTAGCTATGCAACTTGTTGGTTTTGTAGTGCCTTTTGGCGAGTAGCTTGCAATATGATAGAGAACGAATTTTCCATTTTGTGTTTTGGTGGTGGTGGTGGTGGATTGGGAATGATGCCAACCATAAGACCAAGTGATGTTGAAATTTCTTGAATTGGATCTTTGTTGGGTATTGTTGGTGGATTTTGATCATTATTAAAAACTGGTCCTTGGTGTGTGTTGATTTTATCATTGAATGAGATGGAAACATCTTCAATGTGTTCATTGATGGATTGATATTGATCACAATTTTCAACAAGTATGGAGGAGAGATTGTTAATGCTATTGCTAGTGGTTGAATTCTGATTAATGTCCCCAATAGCTATTAGCTTTTGATCAATCAGGTCTTGGATGAGAGCTTTGAGTCGAATACAATCTGATGTTGTGTTTCTCATCATACCCTAGTGGTTTCACCTTGGGCTCTTGATAATTCACATAAACAGGGATTTTGATGAGATTTTCTTGGATTAGTCATTCCAAGACCGATTCAATTGGTTCCTCAAGTGGTGTGTATTTTCATTTATGACCTTGTGAGATTTGCACTTTAAATTGACCTTATGGAGATTGATCTTTGAGATGCGATGATTGATCTTTGAAATGTGGTGATTGAGTTTGTTGTTAATTTTGTTGATATCCAACCTCTTGATTTTGGATATATTGTTCTTGATGTGATTGTGGAGACAACTCAATTCTTTGATGACATGGTTTAACCAATGGAAGAGCATATTGATTTGGGGGTGGAGATGTCTCTTAGCGGAATGGATCAACTATTTTGGCAAGTGAAGCAATTTGATCCCTTAAACTTTGATCTTGATTTGGATCTTGAAACCTTTGATATCGTTGAATTGGTTGTTGAGCAAGCATATTTGGCATGTATACTTGTGGTGTTCTCCTAGGATCATGGACAAGTTGATTCTAGATAATTCTCTAATTCAGTGTGATGTTTTGATTTGGCGTTATAGATTGAAATTGAATATTGTTGTGGTTGGGAATTATATTGCCTTGATTTAGGTAACTTTGATTCTGCATGGGGTAACCTTGACTTGAATCCACATACGGAGTTGCCGATATACTGCTAGGATTTTGAGCAACATTAGGGGGATTTGCAAGCATATCTATCCCAAAGTTCACCAAGTGTGGACTAGAAATTTTTATGTTAAACAAACTTGTGTTTGGCATGTATGGATTTCATGGGATAATGTTGTTTGGAAAACTCATGCATTGAGCGTTTGGTTGATAGATTTGCAAATTTGGACATGGATTTAAATCTATCATTGGAAAAGGTGTTCCAAAATTTAGATTGGGCATACTCACATTCGTATCCTTGAAGTTTGGAGGAGATAATGATGCCATGTTTGAATTGCATAAATGTGAGTTTCAATAATCAATTGGCATCGTGAGACTTGGAAAGTTTGGTTGACTTGGATTACTCATAATGTATGAGTCAAGTTTGAATTCCATGTTTTTCTTGTGTTTTGACCTTGTTGCAAGAGTGAACCTCTAAGGTATTTAGGACCAATGATGAGATGAAAGATGAAAGGGTGAGTGATATGGATGTTTGAACTTTTTGGAACTTTGGATCAATGCTAGACTTTAAGAATTGGTTTGATTTGATTTTGATTGGTTGATAGTTTGACTAAGTGTGTTAAGTCAAACAAGATTATAATGCACTTGTAAACCCTAGGAATTTGTGTTATCTTAGGGAAAAATATCACAAGATAATGAATTGGCTAAGTGTATTAAGCCAATCAAAGTGATCATGAACTAGTAGACCTCATGAAGTTGTGTTACCCTAGAGGAAAAATTGTTCAAGAGGATTTATAACTTGACTAGGTGTATTAAGTCAAATTTAATGATGAAGTCTAGCATGAATGATGTTTTCAAAGTTCCAAAAGTTGTTGGTGAGATGGAAATTTGATAAATGTTTGGATGGATGAAGTTTTTTGACTTGATCCTAGATGACCCTAAGAGGATTTGTTTACAAGACCAAGGTTTTGAAGAACATGATTTTCCCTAAGAGTAATTCAAACCCAAAAAAACCAAAGTTCGCATGAAAAAGATATGACCCAAGAGAGAAAAAGCACATGTATGGTTCAATTGTCTATTATCTTGCTTAGATTCAGTTCCTTTTAACACAAGCACTTTCTTGATTAATACTTCTCAAATTGAATGTCCAATGTCCTAACTTTCTTTTGTCCCACAAAGTGTATTATGTGGAGATGAAGGAAATCAGTGCAAAGCTTGCCTATTGTTGACTTTAGTGAGCAAATGGAGATATAAATCCAAATTTTTAGAAGCCTCTAAGGATAGAATCCCTAGGGAAAGCAATAACACTTCAATTTTATCAATGGTATTTGCTTCCTAAAGGGTGCAAAATTTGATGATTCATTGAATGTTTGTTTCAAATGTTTTGGATCCAAGAAAAGTGTTTTGATTCAAAGCATATGTACAATCCTAGGCTGGAAAAGACAATATTTATTAGGTTCCCACTTGGACGAATCCAGCTGCGCATATTCTATGTGGATGACTAGATGCTTGACCACACAGGCTTCCCTTATAGTGCACACACTTCTCGGGTCAGCCAAGCATCAGTACCCATGAATCTCCCATGGCATTCTTTCACCTCTACAACAGAACCACATGTATATGTGGGGCAGCTTCAGAGGACATGACCTCTTACACCAACAAATATAAGGTATTTTTTGGCTTCTAAACAAGGGTTTGTAGTAAGGGAATCCAGTTTAGCGGGTGAAATGATAAACTCCTTGTGAGAGATCTCCCAACCCTTAGAACAAGGGTTGTACGCATCATAAAGATACTGGGGGAGAGTTATCATGCACTGCTTCCCATTGTCCATGGCTTTCATCATGAACACAAATTTATATAGCGGTTTGAAAGAGCTTGGCTTTAGCCCGTTACCACTTGAGTCCTTCCCTTGGGGTGAGTACTCTTTCCCACCAAGGCAGGCCCTCTAAAGGTGTACAATATTGAGTAAGTGCATTCGAAGTTCGATCATCTTTGTTTGCGTGAACAAAGAGAGAACACTCACAATTCCTTTTTCTCACACTAAACAAGTTTGTTCAATTTGAAGTTCCCAAATCGAAATGTGAAGGAAATCCTTTTGACAACTTAATATCACAAAATAATTTTTGATTCTCAAGATCATCGTGAGGCGGGAGAGAACTGCATACGCATTTTAATGATATTAATTTGGGAAAAAGATTGCAAAATATGAAAAATACTTGTTCATTTTAATCCATAAAGCAATGATGAGTTCATTTTAAGCACCAAAATCCAAGTGTGAAGTTGATTGTTTAGTTTTAGACCTAATTGAATTCTAGTGTGTGTTTCTAAGGTTCAAATTTTAACCAATTTGAAAGCGTCAAAGAAATGGTTAATTTTAAACCCCAAAATAAGTGAGTTGGCTCAAAAGAGAAAACAAGATTATAAAATGGAAGCCCTAGATTAATAAGCATTAAAAAATGCTTTTGTTAAGTTCAAATTTTCCGCATATTGGTTCCTTCGCTTTATTTTTTTGCAAGCTCCTTGTACCAACAAAATCGCTCTTTTCTCCCTCTTATCCTACAAGATTAAAAAAAAGGAAATCATGGGAAGATCAAGTCATTTAATAAAAAATGGTTTAACCCTTAGCTCCAAGCACTAGAATGGTTTCAAGTAAAAAAAAAAAGACTAATGATTTCGAACTAATAATTGCAGAATTAATAAGAATCCTACTTTCCACAATCCTTACACAATATTAAAGCCTTCGGTTGAAACATTTGGTCTTAGAACCAAGATTAATGCAATCCAAAATTAGACAATTTAATCAAAGCCTTTAACTACAATATTTGGTCATAGAGATAAATGCAATCAAAAATCAAAGAAATTAATGTAGATAAGCAAATATTTGCAATGATTTAATGTAGAGTGGTAAGATTTCAATCTTCATTTACTTAGCTTGTAGAAGGCCATAAATGAGTGCGATAAATCAGTAAAGATGTGAGCCAAAAATCATAAATGAGTGATTCCAAAATAAGTTGAATTCAAATGTTAGGTTCAATAGCCAAGATATGCTTCTGCCTTTATGTATGAACAAAAAAGTGGAGATGCCTTGAAAATGAGGACACAATGTAAGAACAATTGATAGAATTTTTAAATACATGCATCGGGCAGAGTTTACTCAATCCTCAAGATATTTTGGGGGATATTCATTATTAAACAACTATACTTCTTTTACCATGAATCGTAACTCAGATTCTTAGACATCTAATCTAATAATGTGAGTTTCAGATTTAAATACTAGTTCATTTAATGCTTGCCAACCATAACTTATGATGGTTTTCTGATAGAAAAATGTGGAGGAAAGGACATGGCGTGATTAGAGTGTCAAGAAACACACACGGACTTTTAAGTTTTGAAACTTTCAAGGTAATGGAATTGGCGGGCGAATGAATGGCTACACAACAAAATTTTGTTGAAAAGGCGTATGAGTTTTCCAAGTAAATGCAGTTGGTAGGTGATAGACTAGCTAGTAAATGCATGTAGCTAATACAATTGTCAAGTGTAAAGCCGAATCCAATATCCTTTTTGCCTATGCCAAAATAGAAGAGGGTACGAAGACTGTTTTCAGAACACCTAAAGTAGATGTCTAGCTTATAACAATCACTAAAGCAGAGTGAACTATCCTTTCGCCTTTTACTAAAGAATGTTCACTCACAGTGGCATACGCATTAATGTTCCAAAATGAAAATCTGATAGACGAACTATGAATGCATTCAGAGAGATATAAATTGTATCTCAACAAAGGAAAATGGCTATGTGCAAGATCATGATGGGCCAAAAAGTGGTGATATGTAAGCCATATGATGGCCCATGTGGCTGGCGACTTTTTTTTTACCCAAAATTGATGAAACTAAAAGGGTTTTTAGAGGATATTCTTAGCTTTCCACCAATATAAATTATACTTTACTTTGAATTTAATAAATAATTATTATTCATTTTCTATTAGAATTATGAAGAAACTCCTGATTGATAGGCTGATTGAAAAACATCTATAACTTTCAAATGGTATCACATTTTTTGAATCCAAAACATGCATCACATTCTATGGTTCAGATACTATAGGATTAAAAAAAAAAATTATTGAATTTCATGAATTTTTAACCAAGTTAAGATGGTTAGACAGAAGAGCTTTTATATTTATTAAAAGTTGTAATAAAAAATTCATAATTAATTATTTACTTGGTATAAAAAAATATGCATCACATCGAGACATGAGTCCTCTACTTATATATAAAATCTTATAAAAAAATATTATCATTTTTTTGTGGTTAGGGTGGTCAGATAGACACCTACTTCTTATTTTTACCCTAAAATTTAAATACTACTGCATTGAAATTTCAAATTTTCACCAAATAGATTTACTTTTTAAAATTAAAGGTCTAGTAGTCTAGAAACTAAATTAAATTTTCTACAAATTCTATTTTTATTTTTTTTTGAAATAATATAGATAACTTATTCAAATTTTTGTGTCAAGTTGTCTAACTCTAATTTTATGTCTTTTTATTGCCACTTAAGTGCCTATTTTTTCCATGATGATCTTGCACATACCCAAACATAGGTAGTGGATGGTCTTTGATTCAAATAAATCTACTTCAAACATACTGACCTCCAAGACTGTAAGAAATAGTATGGAGAATAAAGCTACAACAAGGGTTGTTCATATTATGATTCAATTTCTTTAGGAAGAATTTGTTCCAACAGGAAAAGTTGATAGAGGAACCACAAAAGAATTTAGAGAGAAATAAATTATATCTTAGCAAAGGCCAACATCGGCAACAAAAAAAGCAAAATATTAATGATCTGGAGATACATTGTTAGTGCCCTTTCAACAACCGCCAGTGATTGAAATACCTACGCAAATACATGTTAAAAGGCATCAATAGAATTTCAAATATAGTCGACAGGTGTAGAATTGAATCCCATGGCTTCCTCCATGCCTATTTTAGGAATCAAAAGAGTAGAAGTTTATGAAACCCATGCACAAACCCAACATCACAAGACCATGCCTATGAATGGCCATTCTTTTGATCACGCCTTACACCAAATGACGAATCCTATTTTTTCGTAGGTGGCCGCAAATGGTGGATACCCTTTTACCTTTCACATTTCTTCATCTGGTGATGTCTCTATTGTTAGAAATGAATTTTTTTTTTCTCTTTGAAAGTAGATAACAACATTAATGTGAAGACTAGTGGTCAAGATAATGATACGGAAGGAAATTGCTATGATGCGATGTAAAAGATCTAACTTGAAAGATTTCCTCTAAAGATCGGTTGAAAAAACTCATCATTTATTATGATGGAATGTAGTAAGAATACTGATGATCTTGTATATCTAAAAAGTCAACAGACTTAACCTACCACTACGCCTGTCAATAGTAAATAAGGAAATCATGACATCATTGTCTTACATGAATGCAAATGCCATTATCAAACCAAGGAATGACTGAAATGCACTGCCTATAGAAGATTATGCTAAAAGATGGTACTGGAAGACCTACATTGGTAGCTGAGGGACTCCAACATAATGTTTGCAAATGGTTACAGGATGTTTATGAATGTAATCATTGTACAAGAAAAAAGTAGAACTACAGGAATTAACATAAGAAATGTTTCATGGTGCAAGCAAAGAGTACCACTATCAGTCTCATGACTATGGGCGGATCTAGCTCTTCAATAAGATGCTAAATAAATACTTTTATGGAATGACTTCCATCCGAGTGTCGCACTCAATAACAATGATCCTTATTAACTTCAAGTCAAAGAAGGACCTGAAGAAGTATATTGACCTACCTTTCGCTTGGCTATTCTTGAGTGGCAAGATTCTGTAATAGCCCTCGTATCTCTTCAGGAGGAACACAAATTAGTAAAATATATTGTCACACCAGGTTCCCTCTTTATAGAAACAAAAGTGCCTTATAATATATGTATATTTTATACAACTCAAAAACATTGTTTTCAATTTCTTCTTGGATTGAGGTAGCACACTAGACGCATATGGGAGAGAGGTGAGCTACTTGAATCTAAATATACAGCAAACTCTCTCAGACTAGGGATTAAAAAAAAGAGAAAAGACAGTCACCTTTTAGAAAATTTTGATCTAAATGTGGTAATAGGGTATCACAGTAATAGTTCAATAATGGTATTCTGCTACACTAAACTAGACCAAACCATCACGCTTATGTGAATAACAATATTTTTTTCATAGCTAGAAAAACTCACTAGTATTACTAACTAGTAATAAAATTACATTATTTCAAAGGAAGAAACCATAGGATGATACAAAGCTCAGAAGAATAATAGAACCAAAGATATCATTAGATTGTCAATTATGCCCTCCTTTTAGTGCCATTTTGTGAGAGGAAAATAAGAATTTTTTTAACAATAGATTGATTAACTATTGTCAGTAAACTGAAATCAACCCCTCCCTATGAAATTGTTGGTCAAACATAGAAGAGAAAAACATTAAGTAAAGCATGTGCAACTTAAAATATGAAAATCTAATCTAAATTAACTAACCACCATCCCATAGGAGGATTGGTGCCCCTTGATGTGAGAAGAGAGCCCTTTCGCAATCCCTGATAAGAAAACGATGTGATAGATAATGAGATGCTCCTGAACTCAAGTTGCCTATAATAAGGATGCTCTAAATGAGAGAAAATGCATCACATTTATAGGAAAATTTGAGAGAGGAGAAGCTAAGATTGAGAGATGTGGGACTAAATCCCATCCAAAAGGAGAGAGCCACTTGTCACAATGGGATTGGCCCATGCTTTTGCAAGTTTTGGCTAATGTGCCCATTTCAAATTTGAAAATGGCCATAAATGAGTATGGTTGAAGGTTTTTTGGGCGAATTGTGTTTGGACAAAAAAATTCAGACATGAGAGTTAATGAGGGCAAATAGGTGCTTTAATAAATCAATTTAAATGATTTATTGTTCAAGTGGATGAATCTAAAGGATTTAGGTGATTAGGATTAAACTAACCAAGATTCGATTAATCTAATAGGAGTTTAGGTGATATGAAATTTGATTTAAATTTTTGTATTTGTTTTAAATTAAATGAGAGGAAATGCATATGTGTCATTTAATTAGATTAAATCAAGGGGTAAAAGTACAAAGTTGTGTCACACTTTATAAAGGAAACAGCCAATGTTGATCCAACTTTTAAACTTAAATCACTAAAAAGTAGCATATATGTTTTGAATTTTTAAATGATGTAAACTAGTAAAATATGTATTTTTTAGTATTTTTTATGATTGTATTTTTTATAAGAAATTTCAAAATTATTTTAAACTAGTTTTTCATAAATTAACACTATAATTTAGTTGTTGATAAAATGCTGAAAAATGAAGTTGCATGGTACCTCAAACTTTTTATATAAATTTTTTTTTTCTTTCAAATTTCTTGTGTGGATTTATAACTTGAAACTTTAGTGCATGGATATTTTTTTTTCCAATTTTGATAAACATATATTTGTATATAAGTATTAAATTGTGCATGAATAAAAAACAATTGTTTCCATCGGACGTCAACATTCATATTAAATATTTATCTAAAATGGAAAAAAAATTATACCATCTTGAAATAGATTCTTTTATCTAGTGCATCATATTTTTTTCAATTTTTTTTAATAAGTTTTGGTATTTTTCCTTGGCATGGTAATCAACCTAATATTTTTTGCTGATAACCTACTTTTAATATAAATAAAAATATAAATAATAATATTAAAAAATATATATTTTTGAAAACTACACTTATGGATCTACAAAAGGGTATTTTTACATTTTAAAAAAAATGTTATTTACATGAGGAGGAGTTATTAAAACTTTAAATTTTTCAAATAATTTTTTTTTTTGGTAAATTGGACTCAAAGTGGTGCTCCATATATTTTTAGCCAAAAATTTTAGTTGAATAAATTGTGGAAGTATCTAACTTAGCTAGAATGAATCTTACTAGGTCATATGTTTGACCAAAATTGATTTTTAGTTAGAAATACTTAAATTCAGTTGTGTTGATATGTTGGCTGAAAGTGTAACACAACTTTGTGCTTTTACCCCAAGACTTTAGGAGGTTAATTAATTAATTTGATTTAATTAATTAAGAGGAAAGAATGATCAAATGTGATGTTTAATTAATAATTTTAATTTCGTATGTCTACAGTTCAAAATCTTGCAAGGTATAGAAACGAAAAACACAAAAAAAATCAAAAACATGTCCTGAAAAAATGGTCACCTTGATAAAAACCTGGCAAACAGGCATCTTGGTTAAAACAAGAAAATCAAAAAACACAAAAATTAAAAAAAAAAATAGAAAAAGGATTGGAAACAATCAAAAAAAAATCATCCCCTAATGAAAACCACTTCGGTGGCGCTCTAGACAATTACCTTGGTCAAAACCTAGCAAACAAGCGCTTGACATAAATAAAGCTCTCATCATCCACCAAGATCTTCACAGCCTATTATATGCACCTACTTATCCATTACATTCCATTTATCCTTCCATCATCCATTCACATATGTACCATAGCCTAATCTTGTGCTCGTATCATATTCCACCATAGTACTACTTGGCATATTCCTAAGGTTAGTTTGTCCTGCCTTCATCGAAGTGGTCTATTGCACCACGCTGGGGGCATGTTTCTGTGCCTAAATTGGATTGGATTCATGTATATTCTCGTGATCTTCCTAAACATTAAAAAAATAAAAAGTCCAAAAACATCCAAATCATTCAAAGTCCAAAAAATGTCAAAATCCAAAAAAAAAAAAACCAGAGTCATCGACTAAACTACATCATCTCTGAGCTTGAATGTAGGCAAGGTTGATCGTTGATCAACCCTCGAGACATTTTAGGTCAGTCCTTTAGGCATCCGTCACACTTGAAATTTGTTGCCCGTCTATTTCACATTTTAGGTCAATCCTTTATGCATTTGTCCTAATGGCAATCCGTTTGCCCATCTATCTCATCATTGAGTCAAGTTTGTAATCAGTCAAACTACATGGTCTCTACATGTATAACGTAGGCAAGGCTAATCCATGGATCAACTCTTGAGACCCCTAGGATAGGTCTTTAAGTTTGTATCTTGGTCAAAATCTCAAAAATACCAAAAACATTTGTAAAACATCTCAAAATTTAAAAAATTAGCCTCAGAACATCTCGAAAGTCCAAAAAACAGCCTCAAAACATTTGAGAAAACCCAAAATGGTGCATATGTCTCATCTTGGTTTCACTCGTAGTAATCATCATTCGTAATAAAGCATCGTCTCTTTCATCCTTTGGTAAGTTAGTCGGAAGCAAGTCTAGCAAGTCCAAAAGTGTGAACCTAATCTTCAATGTCTCAAATCTATATCAGTAAGCAAGCAAGTTGGTCAACTTGGAGTATCAATAGCTTACCATCCAATCTATCTCATCAAAAGCCTAATCACAACATGTCCTAGGAATACAACCTTCCTGTGATGGACATCAACATTAGGTATCACCATAGTTTAGTCATTGGCTAGCAGTACAAAGAACATTAGCTTGTTTGTTTACTTTATCTTGGTCCTTTTAGACTTATCTTATTTTGCACTCATTCCAAGGACCTCTCGATGATGTCTAAATAGAAATATTTAGGGAGAAAGGAATGGGGAAATGATCATTATCTTTTTATCTGTTGTACTTGTTGGATATTTTTGTAAAATGACTTTGTCATGCATGCTTTGTTTGTTTGTAGAGAGGATGTTTTAGGCATCTTGTTGACCACATAAGAAGGCTTGCCTTTTTATGTTTTGGCCTGAGATGTTTAGAATATTTGAACTGCATTCCAAATAAGGTTTCATTTCTCAAGTGCGAACAAGAGTACTCCTATCTGTTTGACGAGTCAAAGTCCATCACACTAGGCACAACACCATCCTATTTCATAATACTTTGATGCATCGCAACTATGTGTGCTATCAAATATAAAGAAGGGTATTCTCTTTATCTATCCCATCCTTGGACAGGCAATACATCATCATCATTCATCATCATATCCAATAAAGTCTTGATGACTAATGGACTTGTTGGACTTTTTCATCTTCTTGGATTTAAGGTTTGATCCCTCTCATTCTTCTATCCTCTTTCACACTAACAATGCATCCATCCTACATCCATCCCGCATCCTACATAATCATAGCATATCATCATAGGATAACATCATCCATCTCATCTATCTCACATGCATTGCATGATCATCTAAGTTGTTCAGGATAATATAGATTTGTTATTCTAAGCATCTTACAAACAACTCATTTACATCATCATTATCATATAGATCAGTTAGTCATGGCCATCCATACATCCATTTTCAACCTCTTTGTCACAAGATCGACCTCAAATCCAATATGTTCGCTCAATCTCTCGACGGGGGAATGTACTAACGTACTTCTTTTAGTTGGGGCATCCGAAAAAAATTAAAAATAATAATTTCGATGTCGGCAGCATCATTCTTTGAACTAATGCAATGAGTACATTGCTTCAAAGAGGGGAAAAATGTAGACATGCAAGATTGACTCATGCATCTAATCACTCTTCAATTAATATCATTTCGTCTATTAATTAAATAAATCCTTTTAATTAATTCACTAAGGTTATCTCTTTAATTAAATAAATCATTTTTATTTGATTACCTCCTAAAGTTCCTTGATTTAATTAAATGGACAATATCCATTATCTCCACTCATTTTGATTTATTTTTAAACCCACAAATCTAAGTCAAAGTGTCACAGTCAACTAATCACTAGCTTAATTAATCAAATCCCTGATTAATGCTAAGCCTTACCCATGTCCCATCCTCTAGCTTTTCCCACTTGCACAATAAATCATTTATTTTGATTTATTAAAAGTTTTATTTTCCTCACAAAGCATATTCCCAAGGAATATGCCCTCATTAACTCCCTTTGTTTGACTTTTTTGTCCAAACAAATTTCCCCCCAAATCCTCTAACCATATGCATTTAATTCTATTTTCAAATTTCAAATTGGCACATTGGCCAAAACTTGCACAACCATTGCTCATTCACATAGTGACAAGTGGCTTCTTCCTATTGGTTGAGGATTAGTCCCACATTCTTCAACCTTGGCTCTTCTCTCTTCAATCTCTCCTATAAATTCAAGGCCTTTTCTCTCATTTTTCATCTACCATTTGAGCATTCTCACTATAGGCAACTTGAGTTCATTTAGCATCTCTTTATCTATCATCATCATTTTCTTGTCAAGGGTTGGGAAAAGGCTACCTTCTACACAAAGAGTAGCACCAATTCAATATGGAATAGGTGTGCACCATGTTGTTTATTCTTTCAATTAGTTCATTTAGCATTTCTAGTTGTTTCAGTGTCTTAGTTTAGCATGTTTAACATGGGGTAATATTTCATAAGGGTGTTTGATTTTTCATGTTTAGTTGATTTCCACAAGAGGTTGTCTCAAGATACTAACATTTGTAGATTTACCATCCTACAGTTGTATTTTCTAGATATTGTTATGGACCTAGAGAACTATGTATGTGGTTGCTTGTAGTGTTATTTTAGGCTTGGCCAACCTATTGTGCTATCACTATTTGTGGAGGTACCATTTGGATTATGGATGTGTTGAGTAGCATGGTGATGTATATTTTGGTCCTAGCTAACCCTTGACATGGTTTTCCATCACTTCTTTCCACAACAAAAGTGTTTGGTGCCAAACTATTTTGGTGTTGCACATTTTAGGTGAATACATTTCATTAAGGTTGACCTAATTAAGATTGTTTAAATCATTGGTGGTGTGGATGTGAAAATCTGCATATGGTTAATACAATGAAAAAAAAACATAAACAGAAATTCCTATCCCTATGAGATAATACTTCATGATTCAAATGCAACCAAACAACAAAATTAAACAAAGCATATAAACCATGAAATAAACCTATCCCATAGTGGATTGGTGCAACTTAGTTGTGTAGAAAGCTGCCCTTTCCCAATCCATGATAAGCAAAATGCCAAATGATGAGCAAGATTAGTTCTCACAAGTGGAGAGTAACCTTGCAATGAGTAATTGTTGTGTGTTGTTGATGTAATGCTTTGTATTTTATAGATTGAAAGATTGAAAGATTGAGAGATTTTGAGGAATGTGGGATTATTCACAAACCAATGACAAGGTGCCACTTGTCAAGTTGTGAGAGGGTGAGGAATGTGCAAGTCTTGGCCAATGTGCCAATTTGAAATTCAAATTTGGATGAAATGACATGTTTAGGGGGGATGAAAGGTGCAATAAATGCCATGTTTGACTTGTGAAAATAGCATTTAAAACCTTGTTGGAAGGGACAAGTCCTTTTTGGGGGAAGATTCAAATTGGAAGAATATTCCATTTTGATGCCATTTTGAATGTAATTAGAGGAAATAATAAATCAAATAAATGATTTATTGGTGCAAGTGGGTGGGTTAGTTAAGAGTTTGGATTTGACTCTAGCTGAGTCAAAAGCTAGAGAATGATAATCATGATTAGAAGTTAATTAATTTAGATTAATTAACTTAGAGGATTTTAGGGATTTTACATTTGGTTAAATCAGTTTGATTTATTAAATCAAATGAGAAGAACATAAGGATTAAATAATTTGATTTATTTAATGAACCTTAGGAAATTAATCAATAAATATTTTAATTGATTAATAGAAGAAATGAATGTTAATTTGTATGATGCATGATTGTTATTTTTGCATGTCTACATTTTCCCCCTCTTTGAAGCAATGTACTCGTTGCATTGGTTCAAAGAATGATGTCGCTGACATCAAAATTAATTTTTTTTTGATTTTCCGGATGCCCCAGCAAAAATGAGTATGTTAGTACATTGCCCCCTCGAGAGATCGAGCGAAAATATTCGATTTGAGGTGGATCTCATGACAAAGAGGTTCAAAATTGATGTATGGATGGTTAGACTATATGATAATGATGATGAAAATGAGATGTTTGGAAGATGCTTAGGATAACAAATTTATATTATCATAAACAACTTAAATTATTATGTAATGCATGTGAGATGGATGAGGTGGATGATGTTGTCTTATAATGATATGACGTGATTATGCAAGATGAGAGGATGAATGCAGCATGGATGTAGGATGGATGCATTGTTAGCATGAAAGAGGATAGAAGAATGAGAGGGATCAACCCTTAAATCCAAGAAGATGTAGAAGTCCAACAAGTCTACTAGTCATTGAGACTTTTTGGATATGATGATGAATGATGATGATGTGTTGCTTATCCAAGGATGGGAAAGAGCGTACCTTTCTTTATGTTTGATAACACATGTAGCTGCGATGCATCAAGGTATTAAGAACCAGGATGGCATGGCACCTAGTGTGATGGACTTTTACTCAACAATCAGACAGGAGTACTCTTGTTCACACTTGACAAACATAACC
Source organism: Sequoiadendron giganteum (assembly GCA_007115665.2). Taxonomy (NCBI): domain Eukaryota; kingdom Viridiplantae; phylum Streptophyta; class Pinopsida; order Cupressales; family Cupressaceae; genus Sequoiadendron; species Sequoiadendron giganteum. The sequence goes on from CM021101.1 coordinate 100,129,340, forward strand.
TTATTCAGAATGCAGTTCAGATATTCTAGACATCTCGGGCCAAAACATAAGAAGGAAAGCCTTCTTATGTGGTCAACAAGATACCTAAAACATCCTTCCTACAAACAAAACAAAGTATGAATGACGAAGTTATTTTACAAGAATATCCAACAAGCACAATAGATAAAAAGATAATGATCGTTGCCCCATTCCTTTCTCTCTAAACCTATTTTGTTTAGGCATCATCGAGAGGTCCTTGGAATGAGCACAAAATAAGATAAGTCAAAAGGACCAAAATAAAAACAAGCTAATGTTCTTCGTATCGCTAGCCAAGACTAACTACTGTGCGGTACCTGATGTTTATGTCCATCGCAGGAAAGCTTCATCCTAGGACATGTAGTGATCAGGGTTTTGGTGAGACTGATTGCGTGATAAGCTATTGATACTCCGAGTTGACTAACTTGCTGACTTACTAACTTAGACCTTCGAGACTTTGACGATTAAGCGTTCACTTTAGCACCTGCTAAACTTGCTTCTGACTAACTGACCAAAGGGTGAAAGCGACGATGATTTATTATGAGTGATGACAATCACAGGTAAAAGCGAGATGAAACGGATGCACCATTTTGGTTTTTTCAAATGTTTTGAGGCTGTTTTTGGAATTTTGAGATGTTTTACAAATGTTTTTGGTATTTTAAACATTTTTTAATGTTTTTGGTATTTTAAAGATTTTTCAATGTTTTTGGTATTTTCAAGATTTTACGACGAACAGACTAACTTAAAGACCTATCCTAGGGGTCTCAGGAGCTGATCCATAGATTAGCCTTGCCTACATTATATACGTAGAGACCACGTAGTTTGACTAGTGGTGGATTGACTTGATGATAATATGGACAAATGGATTGCCATTTTATTGCCTAAAGGACTGACTTAAGATGCAGACTAGATGGGCAAACAGATTGCCAATGCGACGGACGCCTAAAGGACTGACCTAACCGTCTCGGGGGATGATCAAAGATCAGCCTTGCCTACGTTCAAGCTCAGAGATGATGTAGTTCAACAAGGTGAAAGATTGACAAGACACAATGATGAATTTTTGAAGATTTTCTGATATTTTGACATGTTTTTGGATTTTTGATGATTTCGATGTTTTTGATTTTCGCATGATTTTTTGAATGTTTTTGGTTTTTTCTGATGAGTTTTGATGATTTAGATATGTGATGATATCAGTGCTCTATTTCAAGATTTTGTTGAAAACCAAGCTTAATGTTGATCAATCGGACTGATGGATTGATAGTTTGACTAAGTGTGTTAAGTCAAACAAAAGTGATAATGCACTCGTAAACTCCAGGAAGTTGTGTTATCCTAGAGTAAACTCATACAAAAAGGATAATTTGGCTAGGCATGTTAAGCCAAACAAGGTGATTATGGATTTGATAATTTGGCTAAGTGTGTTAAGCCAAACAGAGTGATGATAATAAACTTGTAAACCCAAGGAAGTTGTGTTATCCTAGAGTAAACCCATGCACAAGATGATAGTTTGACTAAGTGTGTTAAGTCAAACCAGATGATGATTGATTGGATTCGATTGATCAAGATCGATGAAGCTTGAGTTAGAACAAAATTGCTTTGATGATTTGATGTGACAAAGATGTGCACATTAGATGCGACTGATATGGATTGTTGGATTGATGTTCAACGAAAGATAGAGCATGATAAGGAATGTCTTCCTGTCAAAATATGCCATGGGCTAGTGACTTGTATTCGTGTTCACAAATTCTTTGATCAATTTGATTTCACATTTTCCAATGCTTGGATCACCACATAAGTGGGAAGATATAGATCAAGATTTATTCTCAAAACAAGATGTAAATATCTGCCCGCAGTGTCTAGCAATGTTTGGAATGCCATGGGTGAATTTTTGGATAGATGGATGGATGAATGGGTATGGATTATCTTGCGATAAGATAATGGTGTTCAAAAAGTGGATGCACCTTTGGATAGTGGTTCAAGGTTCAAATAGCGTTGGGTAGGATGGGATCAGTGAAAATGACCCATGTCAAGATGTTTACCATAAGCAAGCGTAAAGTGTGCACCAAAATTTTCCAAGATCAAGATAACTTGGAGTATGGATGTAGATGGAAAATGGATTGGATAAATGGTTCATGGATGAACGAATGATATGGATGGAATTTCGGCTTTATTATGGATGCGATAAGATGCTTTCTTTTGAACTGGCGCATGTAGATGCTCGATTCTACACATGATTCCTGTTTGACAGGTTTTCATCATGGTACCTGTCCAAAGCGCCACTGAAATGGTTTTTGCTAGAGGACGATTTTTTTCTTTACTTTTTTTCAATCCTTTTTCTAATTTTTTTGGATTTTTGTATATTTTGATTTTTTTGTTGTCACCAAGATGCCTGTTTGCCAGGTTTTCATCAAGGTAACCATTTTTTCAGGACCTTTTTCTGATTTTTTTTGTATTTTCTAAGAGATTTTAAGCTGATGTTGAACCACCTGGTGGTGTTGATGTTGATTCTTCTATCATAACATGCCATCGGTATCCTTCTTGAAGAAGTTGCTTTGCCAAGATACATGCACTTGAATGCAACTTTTGAGATCCCTGATCTGCTTTGCTGATACCGGAGTTAACTTTGTCTTTGTGCACACATCGCGATAGAGTGCCTTCTGAATCCTTATGAT